>CM022488.1:19197904-19229217 GCA_011952105.1 Coreoperca whiteheadi
TTATAATTGCTTCCATTGTCTTCCTCATATGTAAGTATATGTAAAAACGGGTATTTTGGGCTGGTATTAATACCAGCGTAGGGAGGAGATACCTGCATTACCATGGTATAGTAAAATATTTGACTTAACATTAATTTCTTTTGGCTTCTGAAGGGTGGGGCCTAGACAGAAAAGGTTTGAGAACTACTGGACTACTGTATGTATAAGTAATCTTTACTGTAATGAAGCTGGTTTCTAGTTGATGGACTAAAACAAAACTCAGTATGTTCCTTAAAGGTACAGTTCACCCCAATATCAAAAATACATATTTTCCTCTTACCTGTAGTGCTATTTTTACATCTAGATTTCTCGCTCTCTCTCTCACTTGTACTCGACCACGCACTTACTACGCACACATGGGGTTGTTGATTAGCCTTCAACAAGGAGACAAGCGTTTACTGCACGTCTGAGCTGTGACTTAGCATGATCTGTTCTGCCCGACCCCGAAAAATTGTTCATCTGTAGCACTGCTAGCTCAAAGACCCATCAAATTGTAAATGCATTGTGGCCACAGACAGAATTATTTAAAATACATTAAAGCAAGCAAGACAAAAATAGTGGTTTATATTAGTGGTGCAACGGATCGTCATTGATCCGTTTGGATCAATATCTTCGGTTCGGCAAACACGTGATCCGCGGATTGATTTCTGAAATAAAAAACTTGTGGGCATGTTCAGTCCACACACAGTGTGATCATGGCGAGCAGGGGAACGGAGAAGCTCGAACGCCCCGCGTCATTTAAATCCCCTGTGTGGGAGCAGTTTGGCTTTCCTGTCAAATATAGTGAAGAAGGAAAGAGGCTAGTGGATAAAACCGTGACGGTGTGTAGGCACTGTGGCACAAGAAAGCCATATGACAGTGGAAACACATGAAGCATGGCCACGCATTTGAAGCGACATCACCCCGGTGTTTCACTTTTTTTTTTTTTTGCTGATCCAAAAAAACTATCTGATCCGTGAGAATTTTGATCCGTTGCATCCCTAGTTTATATATGTATGTACATGTACACAAACCTTAAAATTCACCATGGCATTCCAAAGTCCTGGTCCAAATAAACAAATCGTCAAACATTGCTGATAGATTCAATTCTCAATTTAATTGACAATAGGCCCAAGCCGAGTAGGAACTATTTTATTTCTCCCAAGAATTCCTACATGAAACTGCTCACAACAAAGGCTGTGGATTATCTTGAGTGACCGGGTCATGGTTTCTGGAACGAGACATTGCTGTTGTGTAATGTATTATCTTGGCAGGTCTTAGCCACCCTCTTGCCTTAGACTCTCGATTCATCATGGGTAATTAAAACCCTCTTTAGACTTCCCTCTCCAACATGTGACCTCACTGTGGAAGAAATAAAGTAGCCGTTCTACTGGTTTTTGCTTTCATGTTTTGGATTTTGTTTTTGGAAGAGTCTTGCCCTTTGGCTTCATCACATGTCTTCAGGCGTTTGTAAAAACTGACACTAGTATGTCTGCACCTCTTTGCATGGATGTAGCGGTCAGTGGACTTGAACCCGGCCCAGAGGGACCTGGTGCTGAAGGTGGCTGAGTTACTGGTCAGTAAAGCAGAATGTGACAGCAGAGCAGAGTTCTGGGTGGAGAAAGCTGCCAAGCTGCTGCCAGGAAGCCCTGCAGTCTTCAACCTGAAGGTGAGGCTCCTTTTCTTCTTAATCTCCAATAAGACCTTCATTATGCACTGCATCAGTAAACTGTGGAAGTCATCTAATGCCACTCTTAACTTGTATTTAACCAACAGATGCCTAGATCACAGCCTACTAAGTCGCTCTGCCGTCATCATTTTTAAAATAAATGTTCTAACTTTTCATGAAAGAGGTGCGTATTAATTAAAGGAGGAAGGGATGCAACACTGACCCTTGGTTTATCTGTGCCGCTCTATGCAGGAGCGTTTGTTGAGTCGTCAGGGTCAGCCGGGTTGGAACCGGTTGTTCGACCTCCTCCAGGCCGAGCTGACAGCGAGGCCAGCTGACGCTCACGTCAACGTGAAGCTGATTCAGCTGTTCTGTCAGGACGGGCGGCTGGATGAAGCCGTTAAGCATTGCCTGGCAGTTGAGAAAAGGGGCATGCTGAGCCACAGTCTGGACTGGTACACAGTGGTGTTGCACACACTCCAGGTCAGCATGGACGTGTACAGTATATTTGACGGTGTTGGACAAGCATGTGTTTTTGAAAGCTTCTATGGTGTTCTGTTGTATTTTGTATCTTTTAAATCTAACCTGTTTAACTTCAAAATAATTTTAAAAAAAATGGATGACCTTTGTTGCAGGAGTATCTAGCTCAGCCCAGCGTGTCTAGTAATGAGAAGTTGTGTCGGGGTCTCCAGAGGGAGCTGCTATTGGCCCACTGCAGCCTGCTGAGAATAACACTGTCTGAGAGCAGCGTGCAGCCCAGCCTCGATGCCCTCAGTGGGTAGGTCACGTTCAGGTCCTGCAGCGTTTGTATACATATTCTGTAGACAAGCCATATCCATGAAATCAAATGTAACGTAAAGTCCACTTTATTTAAATTTTGGGATTTGGAAGTCATTTCCTTAACACCGCAGCTATGTATTTATGTTGTTTTTATACATCCCAGCATCCAACATTCATGTCAGAGTCAAACTACAGGTTCCACTGTTTCCATTTATTCCACAAAAGCATCTTTACAACGACAGGAACTGTGCTGTATATTGAACTCTCTCTCTCTGCGTGTGTGTGGTTCTTCCTTTATTGCCAATGATGACATTCGTTCCATTAACGCCACGGCTCCAGAGCTCTCTCAACTGGCCAAATGGGACTCTGGTATGAAACCAATAATGAGTACTAAAATAGCCTGAAGATCTTTTTGTTGCAGTCCTTAGTACAAACAAATCTCACATGCTCCTAAATAATACTAATTATGTAGTTATAACCTTGGTGCTTCCTCTGTAGGCTCCATCTTGCTGCATAGTGGTGACTTGCAACACGTGAGCTGGTTGGGGCTACAGTGGACCCTTCTGGCCCAAAGACCGGCCCTGCGGGACTGGCTACAGCAGCTCTTTCCCAGGCTCACTCTGGAAACCTCCAAACTGGACACCAACGCACCAGAGTCCATCTGCCTGCTGGACCTGGAGGTAGGTGGAATCATGTGGGTTGGTTTGGTGAGACCACATTACACAAGAGGAAGCTTTGCAGGAGAGGTTTACAGATGGTTTTTCCCTAATTGCCGATGCTCAGCACATCCAGAGAGTGTTAGAAAATGTAGGGAAGAAGATTTAATGATGCATTTAAAGGTGTAAAATAACAGGAAATCGTATCTATGGGATTAAAATGCACAACTGTGTATAATATACAATAAACAATTGCTTAAGAAACAAAGATTTGGTAGACATAACTTGTGGTCATGTCATTCTCATTAATCCTGATTTTAGCAAGCACAGAGCTTTCAAAAACTCACAATAGATCGTAAGATTTGTTGTCCCAGTATCACATGTTTAAAGCTACAGGTGAGCGTACAATTTTCAGCAAGAGTAGTACGTCTGCAGCTGAACAAAATGTCTGTATAAGGGTCAAACAATGCTTTTTTGGTAATGACAGAGCTACTTTTGTTGAAAGAATCTGTAAGGTACCTGTGGGATTGATGCCCTTTTGCTTGGTCCCTGGACCTGCTGCTTGTAGATATATTTTGACGGCTGAATTTGCTTAGCTATGTAAATTCTTTGGTGTGTGTGAGAGCTTGGTTTACTATATTGGTGGGGTCTAGCTACTGTTCACATATATTAAAATTGACAGTTAAAATCACACCTCGAGTCCTCACCCAGACTCGTGCTTCTGCTTTTGTTTCTTCTCACTGCAAATCATTAATGTTACCAAAGCAAGTAGTTTTACCTCCCCTGACTCAATTTTTTGTTTACGCCCGCTTCCCTATGAGATCACATGAGGTGGTGTATTGGTCCCTCTGGTGTGATAATAATATCCTGTAGTGTGCGTGATGCACCATTATTTTCAAATCTTGTAGTGGGAGCATGTTTGAGATTAGAGAGAGGAACATCTGTGAAGTTTCTCCTTAGGTGCGTGATCTAACCTGTTTTGTGTGACCTCAGCTTACAGATACGTTAGAAAGAAATACTGCTTTGTGTAAAGTGTATTGAGACTTTACTTACAAAAGTTTATGCATAACTATCTAAATAAATGCAATGGTTAAACATTCCCCTGAAATTGTTTTTGATAGGCCAACACTACATGTGTGAATGACTTTACATAGTAGTACTTTCACTTGATAAATGGCACTTTTGCTACTCTGTTCTTGTATTAGTTCTGAAATTTAGCCTTTCTTCCAAACTATAAGACTCTCTCTTACAGTCTTGTCTGGTTTACTCCATCCAGGTGTTTTTAAATGGAGTGGTGTTCAGTAGCCACTGTCAGCTCCAGGAGACGATGAAGATCAGCAGTGGAATGAACCAGCAGCAACAACAGCAGCTTTATGAGCCTCGCTGCCTCCCCCTTCCCCTCCTTCGCCTCTTGACCACTGACAGACAGAGGGAGTGGTGGGACGCTATCTACAGCCTCATTCACAAACGAGCAGTGTGAGTAAAACTAGGGTTAAAACAAAACATGCAGTGTATTTGCCAAAATATGAGCTGTTAAATGAGTTAGTTTTGTCCACATCTGACATAATGAATATGATTGGTTACCTTTGTTTACTCTAAAAAGAAAAAATAAGTTGTTTTCTAGCTTTAACCAGCTCCTAGATATTGAGGCTGCACACAGGACGTCATTAGAGTGTATTGCAAAGTATAAAATAGCGAGGGATCCAGTAAGTTGTAATTAATGGAACATTTGGTTTAAAGTTAATATATTTAAGTGCTAAATATTAAGTTCACTTAAAAATGGCAAAATGGCTATCTCTCTCATAGGCCCTAATCAAAGTTATTGATGGATATACCTACTTTTGCCTCAACATTTTCCCAAAAAGACTCTCCTGTCTAACTTTGTTCCAATAAGTGACACAAACAGGCCAAAACAGAGTACTTGCTCATGTTAGTATAAATATTTTTTTTGTATGTCTCCTTGTAGTCCTGGCACGTCAGCCAAACTGCGGATGATTGTGCAGCATGGACTGAGCACTCTGAGGGCCGGAGAGAAACATGGGCTCCAACCAGCACTGGTCATCCACTGGGCTCAGTGTCTCAGCCAGACGGTACACACAATGCACAATTATTATTGGATAATGTGCTACAGGACGACAGCATCATAATGTACCAATGTCACAGCATAAAGCAAAGCAACACAAGGTGTAGAGATGGACAGGTGTATATGCATGAACATCAATATAAATATACCAGTATGATCAACTTCCTTCATTTTAAACATTACTAGGAGAGTCTGCTAGAAAGGGCTCCGGATCAGTTGTGGGTGACAGCTGTGCACACATAGACATGCAGCAGGGCCCCACACATGCCTTTCCACCTGCTCCTTTCTGACACTTACACTACAACTTTTTAATGTGATTAAGATGTCCAACCAGCTACATGTGCTGGTTCTCTGTGTCCATTAGTTTTTTGGTAGAATTTGGAACATCTGTCGAATAATTCTGTCAAAAGTGCCTGAACTGTTTGTCTTACCTTGTGAATGTTGTCTTCCCTGCATTAAGCTAATGTGGCAGGCTTACCTTCTCTTTTTGTTATTTGTATGTTTAATAACCCAGGGTGATGGAGTGCACTCGTACTACGACCAGAAGGAGTACATCAGCCGCAGTGTCCACTACTGGAAAGTTGCACTTCCACTGTTGGAAAAGATCAAGAACAGACGCAGTATACCAGAACCCCTTGACCCCCTCTTCATACACTTTCCCTCCAAAGATATTCAGGTCAATACTATTGTCATTGTTTCCTTTTATTATATGAAATTTTGGATGTACGTGGTGATGGGTGGACACTCCTTGTATCCACTCTCAAATCCTGAGGCAGCGTAGTCTTGAGTCTCTGACGTTGAGGCTTTTGGTTCTCCTGCACATAACCATAATCTTTGAACTGGCTAAGCTATTTTTATGTTAACATTTTACTTTTTTAGGAATAGGGCGTTTACACTTTGTGGGTGCTTTTATTATTTTGTAATTCATTTATAAGTATGGCGTTTCAATTGTATTCAAGAACCTAATAAATATACATTTTTCAAACAGTAAGTGGTTCTCTAGGTCAAATGGTAGCTCTCAGAGTTCAGGGTTTGATTCCCACTGGGTCCACCACAGCAAATATAATATGCACCTATGATACTACTCTTTTAATTTGCCAAATGACTGATCCAAGTTGAATTATATTGGCTAACAAATTGTATGTGTCTGTGTTCCTGTTCAGATTTCTTCTGTTAGGGGTTATGAAGAGGAAGCCAAGATAGCATATGCAGCTCTCCTTGACATTGAAGGAAAGACAGAGGAGGCCATCGCTACCTTGGAAACCATCAATAACATGTCTTCCATCTGGCATTTGGCACAGGTAAGTCATACGCTACACAACTGGAATGAGTTCCTCTGTGCACCAAAGATGATTATTGTTTTACAGATTCAAGAACCAGTTTACTCCCTACTCCCATTCATAGCAGCTAGTGGTTCAACAGTTCCTCATAAAGCATGAATAACACATTGCCAATAATCTAATGGATATCTTAAGAAAATATAATGAACATTGTTGAAGCTTAGGAATAGTAAGCATGCATTTGCCATAGATCTTGTTAAGATCTTGGACCTAGGTTAAGTAATGCACATTTTAAGGTATTTATTGTTGATGCCAGAAAACACTCAGTCACTTCTTCCCTGTCTTCCAATGTTTGCTGTCTTGGTAGTATAGACATCTGGGAAAATGCCCTAAAAAAAATAAAAATTGCCTGTGCTAATGGTTTCCTTGGCAGATCTACCAGCGACTGTCAGAGGAGGCCAGCAACGGGGTTGAGGAGACCCAAGACAGGTGCATCACTTTTCTGAGAAAGTTCAGGACCTACCTGTCAAAGATCTACAATTCTAATGCATCTGACATTGAGAAGGCAAGTCTCATTTATTTTAGCTCCAAGCAAGCTGAACCTTCAAATATATCCAAACCAAAACTAGTGACATTTAAAGAATGAGTTGGCATGGTAGAAATAGTTTATCATAAATGTGAACAACCCTGCAGCTGTGTAACCATTTATTACACTTGTGTCCCAGCTGCCTGTTTCCATGGAGGAAGTTGTGGACCTCCTGAATGATGTAAACCAGCAGCTGGGGGACAGTGGGGAGGCCATGGATGAAGAGGAGGAAGAGGGTCGAAGAGGACCAGCCCACTCCAGCCCTGCTCATCCCCCAGAAACCTCTGTCACCATATCACACATAAAGTTTTCCACTCCCTCTCCTAATAAAAGCATTGTCTCTCCTTCCAAAAGACACCTGGTAGGTTCAGGTTATTGGTTCTCATTCAGAAGACCATCTATTGGGTTTATCACAGATATCAATTCACAACACGAATTAGTGCGTTTTCATCATTTCTTTTCCCTGTCGTTTAGATTTCTCCCAAGACACCACCTCATTGGGTGGAGGACCAGAAAAGTCTCCTCCAGATGCTGTGTCAGCAAGTTGAAGCCCTCAAGGTCAGGATAAGAGATTATTATTCCACACTGGTTCCATTTAGAAGGAATAAGTTAGTGAGTGAGAACAGTGTTAAAGTTTTAAAAGAGAAACTCAAAGCAGTAGAGTGGTGAGTAGGGTATGGCTATGTACATTACACACATTACATACATATGTACATTTATCATACCAAAAGGTAAATATAGAGGAACTGAGTTTTCAGCATTAAATGAAACGGAAGGAGATCAGATTTACTAAAATGTGATAGTTTGTTTAGGAAGCTAAATAAAGACCTGTCTAATATAGCCTGTTTCAAGTAAAGGCCTGGTTCTCCCTGCAGTTGAGGCAAATAAAAATCCTGGCAACTATTTGAAAGTGTACAATGGTTTACATAACAATGACTCGATATTGTACATATTCTACTTTTAGAGTGTGTTAAATGTTCTGTATAGATGTCTCAAATTTAGTCACATGTCATTAATTAAGCTCCTTGTTTTGCAGAATGAGGTCCATGATCTGAGACACAACTCTTCAGGGACCGCAGGCTCACCTCATCACAAGATGTATGGGGAGAGCTACGGGGCCGAGGGCCTACAGGAGCCTTTTACCCCAGTGCAGTCCTACCACGGGGCCCCCTTAACAGGTTGGCACACTACATAAAACATATCTAAATATATTGTGTACAAATATTGGACAGAAATAGTTTATAAAATTAACAAATTACATGTTTCTATTTTTTATTTTATTTATTTTTTTAAAGTCTCCACCACAGGCCCCTCTGGGTACTACAACCAGTCTCAAGGTTATAACTCTCAGTATCTCTTGCGCACAGCAGCAAATGTAACCCCCACCAAGGTAATTAACACTGTTTAACACTAGTTCACAGTAATAAACATGTTCAGAGTATACTGAATGATTTTTATTTTTTTTTCTCTTTACGCAGGGTCCAATGTATGGTATGAACCGGATGCCACCTCAGCAGCATATGTATAGCTACCAGCAGCCCACTCATACACCTCCATTGCAGACAGCCCAAGCCTGCATTTATCCTCCTCAAGAACAGGTCTTTGGTGCCCCTCTTCGGTTTGAATCACCAGCCACGAGCCTTCTTTCCCCATATAGTGAAGAATATTATGGCCAGAGTGTAACCCAGCCAACCACTAACCCTCCCCTGCCTGAACCTGGCTACTTCACCAAGCCAGCTGTAGCCCCTGTTCAGCCACCAAAGAGCATCGATGGGAAGTCTATGGACTTTGGGAAACTCTCCTTCAGCCAGCAAGCACCTGCTGAACTCCCCAAAGTGCCTAGTTTTGGAGCAGGGGCAGTTGCCCAGTCAACGCCTTCAGCTGCTTTTAAATTCAACTCCAACTTTAAATCGAACGATGGAGATTTTACTTTCTCAGCTTCTCAGGCTAAGCACAGTGAAAGTCTGCTAGGTCTTCTTACATCAGACATCCCCAATAAAACCGATACCATCCCAGAGAAGCCTCAAGCCCAGGAGCAGCCCCTCACCCAAACAGGCATCTTCACCTTTGGCAATAAAAATGTTACTGGCTTCTCCTTTGTAGATTCTGCACAAAGCACAGGCACTGGAAGTCTGTTTGCCAAGGTGGAGCAGCCATTTAAATTTGGGGATGTTAAAAAGCCTGTGTTTGGAGTTGCCCAGTTTGCTGCAGAAGAGGAACGAGCAGCAGAGAGCGACAATGATAGCACTCATGTTGAGGAGGATGAGGATGGTCCTCACTTTGAACCTATTGTACCCCTTCCCGATAAAGTAGATGTGAAAACAGGTGAGGAGGAGGAGGAGGAAATGTTTTGCAACAGGGCAAAGCTGTATCGATTTGACACAGAGACAAAAGAGTGGAAGGAACGAGGCATTGGCAATGTTAAAATCCTAAAACACAGCACTAAAGGGAAGGTCCGCCTCTTAATGAGAAGAGAACAGGTCCTTAAGATCTGTGCAAACCACTACATCAATGCCGATATGCTACTGAAACCGAATTCTGGCTCTGACAAATCCTGGGTCTGGAATGCCATTGATTATGCAGATGAAGAGCCTAAGCCTGAACAGTTGGCCATCCGCTTCAAAACAGTAGATGAAGCATCACTTTTCAAAGCTAAGTTTGAGGAAGCCCAGAAAATTGTGCTCAAATCAGCAGAAAAGCATGATCAACAGGAGAAGAAAGCGGAAAGCTTAAAAGATTCTGCATCACTGGCAGCCCAATTTGCGCTTAAAGAAGGGGAATGGGACTGCACTGTGTGCTGTGTAAGAAATAAACCCTCGGAAATGCGCTGTGTTGCTTGTCAAAGTGCCAATCCAAATTCTTCATCCAAGCCAGACATTCAGTCTGCTGGTGAAACCAAAGCCAGTCCCTTCACTTTCAAATTTGGCACTGATGCATCAAATCCCAGTAGTTCTGGCTCTACATTTACTGGATTTGGTGCTTTTGGAGCATCTATACCCTCATTTACATTTGGCAGTAGCACCTCAAAACCTGCTGACACAGTAACCAGCTCGTTTGGTTCTGGCTTTGGGGCTCAGTTTGGCAAGAAGCCGGGGCAGTGGGACTGTGATGTATGTGAAGTAAGAAATGAAGCCTCTGCAGACACTTGTGTTTCTTGTAAAGCTGTTAAAGCCTCACCTAAAACAACAGCGTCAGCACAAACGGTACCAGATGGACCTGCAGTACAGCCCTCTATATCTGCTCTTGACTCTGGGTTTGGTGCCCAGTTTAGCAAGAAGCCTGGGCAGTGGGACTGTGATGTATGCGACGTAAGAAATGAAGCCTCTGCTGACAAATGTGTCGCCTGTAAAAACCCCAACCCTGCTGCTAAATCAACAGAGGGGGTTCCAGTAGCATCACATCTGCCAGCAATGTCAGGATTTGGGACTGATTTAGCAAAAAATGATGGGCAGTGGGACTGCAATGCCTGCCTGGTCAGAAATGACGCATCAGCTGCTGAATGTGTTTCCTGCCATGCCCCACGTGACACTTCCTCTTTAGAAGTCATGTTTGCTAAGAAGGATGGGGAATGGGATTGTGACACTTGTCTGGTGAGAAATGAAGCCTCTGCCAATAAGTGTGTGGCCTGTCAGACACCAAATCCCAATGGCAAAAGTACAACCAGCACTGCTCCCTCAGCCTCCACGTTCAGCTTTACCTTTGGAACCAAGAGTTCATCAAGCCAGCCTGCTGGAACTGGATTTACAATGCCTTTTGAAACTAGCAGAACTTTTCAGTTTGGTCAAAACAAAGATACAAACTCAGCTGCTTCTTTTAAGTTTGACGCTCCTCAGTCTGGATCTAGTATCACAAGTTCTTCAGGCTTCTCTTTCTCAATGCCCATTCCAGCTGGTGGTTTCAAGTTTGGCATTCAGGACTCTGCAAAAGAAACTCCCTCAACTGATGATCCAACACCTCCATCAGGGTCAGCCTCCAGTTTTCTGAAAAGCATAGCTGACAAACACAAGGAGAAAGAAAATGTATCTACACCCTCAGTGGGCCAAGCTGAGCAAGATCAAAATCCATTAATTACTGGTAAAACCAATATGTTCAGTTTTTCAGACTTGGCGAAGTCCACTGGAGGAGACTTTCAGTTTGGCCAGGACAACCCCAGTTTCAAAGGCTTCTCTGGGGCCGGTGAGAAGGTGTTCTCATCATTACAGGCAACCCCCACCAAGACAGGTGCCTCAAATGAGCTGGATGACGACGACATGTATAAAACAGAGGAAAATGATGATATCCAGTTTGAACCAGTGGTCCAGATGCCTGACAAGGTGGATCTGGTTACGGGGGAGGAGGATGAACAGGTTCTTTATTCACAGCGTGTCAAACTGTTCAGATTTGACTCCAACACCAGTCAGTGGAAAGAGCGGGGTGTAGGAATCCTTAAATTCCTAAAAAACAGCTCTAATGGGAGGCTAAGGGTGTTGATGAGAAGAGAGCAAGTTCTGAAGGTGTGCGCCAACCACTGGATCACCACCACCATGAATCTTAAGCCCCTGGCAGGGTCAGACAAAGCATGGATTTGGATGGCCAATGACTTCTCTGATGGCGATGCTAAACTTGAACAGTTGGCTGCTAAGTTCAAAAGCCCAGAGCTTGCAGAGGAGTTTAAGGAGAAGTTTGAAGAGTGTCAGAGACTTCTCTTGGACATCCCCCTACAAACCCCTCACAAACTTGTTGACTCAGGCAGAACAGCACACCTCATTCAGAAAGCAGAGGAAATGAAGTCTGGTTTGAAAGACCTAAAATCCTTTTTGACTGATGAGAAAACAAAGATCAAAGATGATGACAGCCGGGAAGACATTACAGCATCCAGCAATGTTTCAAGCCTTGTGATCAAGCCTCACGGCGAAACCACCGGCCCCACCTTGGAGTGGGATAACTACGACCTAAGAGCAGATGCTTTAGATGATACTGCTGACTCATCAGTCTATGCCTCTCCCATCGCCAGCAGCCCCCTGAGAAAGACCCTTTTCCGCTTTGGAGAATCCACTGGTGGCTTCAACTTCAGCTTCCAACCTGGCATCAGCCCTTCCAAGTCTCCTGCTAAGCTTAACCAGAGCAGAGCCTCAGTGGGTACTGATGACGAGCAGGATGTAACCCAGGATGAGGAGAGGGATGGCCAGTACTTTGAACCTGTGGTCCCCTTGCCTGATCTGGTGGAGATTTCTACAGGAGAGGAAAATGAACAGGTGGTCTTTAGTCACAGGGCTAAACTGTATCGCTACGATAAGGAACTGGGTCAGTGGAAGGAGAGGGGTATTGGAGACCTCAAAATCTTGCAGAGTTACGACACCAAACGAGTGAGGTTGATAATGAGAAGAGACCAGGTGCTTAAGATCTGTGCCAACCACTGGATCACAGTAGCCATGAAGCTGGAACCTATGAAGGGTGCAGAGAAGGCCTGGGTCTGGAGTGCCTTGGATTTTGCTGAAGTAGGAGAGGGTAATATTGAGCAGTTGGCTGTGAGATTCAAGCTGCAGGATACTGCAAACACATTCAAACAGGTCTTTGAAGAAGCCAAGGTTTCACAACAAAAAGAGGAACTCATGACTCCAGTTACATTCAGGGTTGCCACACCTCAAGACAGTGGATCCACAGCATCTGTAGAGACTGCTACAACTGTATGTGGGAAGGCAGCCATCGCTGTTCTGGAAGAGACCACAAAGGAATGTACAAAGCTTTCCCCCCACGATAAGCCATGCACAGCTGGGTCTCCAAGTCCAGTCAACCCATCAAAGACAGTGGTGTCACCCCCTAAGTTTGTCTTTGGCACTGATAGCCTTCAGAAGTTTTTTGGCTCTTTGAAAGCCAAAGATTCTGGACATCCTCTCAAGGCTTCCCCTGGAGCACCTGCATTCAAAATCCCAGAGAAAGGTAAACAAAAGTTGATGTACAATATTTGTCTGAATTTCCGTTTTTGAATGATCACAACCGTTTGTTCATTTGATTTTACTCCATTGTCTTGTTTCATCTGCATCTCATTGCGCCATCATTTTAGTTGACCCAGCCAAGACCCTTCTCAAAATTGTCGTTTCATTATATTAACATATTCTGTACCTTTTTAGCGAAACGGTAAATTATCTACAGGAGGTTTTAGTGAACACGCTGAACATATGTCGCATACCCTCAGAGCTTGAACACAGTTCATTCAACACACACTCATAGTATTTCACGTTTTCATTTGAACACTTTTTAGCCTTGTTTTATTTATGATACCAGCCTCACAATTAGTTTCTCTCCGCCCAACAACCCATCATCCTTTAGGGCTGGATTTTAGGCTTTTCAAAGATAACCCAATGGCTTTTTGGACCAGCACATCAACCACCCAATTTGAACCCCCAGGTACTCTTAATCACTGCAGTGTGTGTTAACACTTCTCAGCTGTCACCTGGCTGGCCCTTACTACTAGACAGAAATAACCTGGATGCACGGAGTGGAAAAAACATTGAAGCTAATGTGTTGCATGTCCAGTGTGTGGAGGTGCAGTTTTTTTTTTTTTTTTTTTTTTTTTTTTACAAAGAATTTTGGTAGATATAATAATACTCAAGTATGCGACAAGATTTAAGTGTCTTACACAGCAGGAAGTGTATCTGCTAATTCATCGGGGTCACGGTGGAAATAGTGTGTAATGCCGTTAAATAATTTAATAAAATGCAATTCTTAAAAATAAGTGTAAAACGGTTGCTAAACTTAAATCTGTATTATCTTTAGAATCAGAATTCCTCACAGCCCTCTTATGTCTGAGCAGTAATTCAATATTATCATTTATCATCTTTTCATACAAGTATGTCATGATGAAATTCTCATTTTGATATCGTGGTTCACAGCTCCCATGTCTGACTGAAATATGTTAAATTTATTCCAAAAACTGTTAGTTTGAACTCTTATAGTTGTTTTAATTTTGTTCTATTAAAAATGCTAACTGTTAATTTTGTCCATACAGTATTTCTCCCACCTGCCAAAGAGCAAATGTCCCGTTATGTTTACTGAGACTTTCTCTCATCGGAGTCTTGAATCTTGATTGATGGACAATCACAGATCTCATACTGTGCTTCAGTTCATAGGGGCTTAAAGGTTTTGCTATGTATACATGAAAAATGCCACCTTCCCCAATGTAAGGATGCTAACATAGGAATATGGGAACTTGGTGGCGTAATAACAGTAGTTCAATTTGGTAATGATTAGACAGAATCAAACTAGAGTTTTGTATAGCAACAGGAGACGCATCAGTAAAAGTTAATGTCTTTTGAAAGAGGAGCCGAGAAGATTCCACAGAGAGCGTTCCCTCAGAGAGGAATGCACTGTGCGAACGTCACATGTGCCATTTTTAGTGCAGGATGTGTAGCAACAGTATGAAATGCAATTCCCCATCTAGTCTGGCTTCTGCCAGTGATGTGCACCTCAGCAAAGGCTAATTAGAGTTAAAGCTCAGGTATTTATGCTACAATGCAATGTGTCCAGCAGTAAGTGGTGGTGTCACACAGAGACATATACATATAGAAATGTTCTTTTAAAACAACTTGTCACACACATTTGTAAATCAAATGCATGCTATTCATTTTGCTGTGCATGACTTTTGTGTGTGTGGAACTAACACCTGTGCTTATAAAACAGCTTAATCTCGGTTTCTTTTCTAAGCGGTTCCTTCCCAACCTTACTATGTATTGCTCTACTTCTATTGTATATGTCATAGGCTCACCTCAGGCAGAAGGAGGCAGCGCAGGGTCGCATGAGGACTTGGAGGTCGAGGTTGTGTATGTCAGGGAACCCACTGCTGAACAGGCAGCTTTAGCCAGGAAACTCCTGCTGCCTCTCACCTTCTTCTGCTACCAGAACGAACCAGGCTACACCAGTGACGATCAAACTGATGGTGAGACCAAAAGATAAGAAACAGTGTATAGAATTGTGTTTTTGGTGAAGTGACTGTGGTAACAAGGATGATTTTTTTTGTTGTTGTTGCCTTTTCCACAGATTGTCATTTTTTTTTAAAATTAATATACCATAAGCTTATTTCATGAAACCAAAATATGACCAAACAAATCTCCTTAGAGGTGAAAAAGCTCTGCTGTACTTTTATCAGTGTTTTACTGAAGCAAGCACATGTTGCTTGCTGCCTGCATGATTAGTGTGTACGTTCCACATAACCATCCTGTTATGTGAATGTATAATAAGTGGGAATAAAGTAGAGGTTTCACTAAAACAAATGAAATTGTTTTGAAGTGACAAAGTACCAAAGGACCGTGATTATATATTTTTTTGTTTGTTACTGTTGTCGCTCGCCATGACAACAAAATGTGTTAATGTCTGTAAAGCCAGGCATCATGAGGTTGAAAATCGGCTTACTTAAATCAGAAGTAGACAAAACGGCCTTACATTGTTGCTCACTGGCAGAGGTCTGTGGGAAAGTAATTTGAAGAAAAGATGTGTTGACTGTGTTTTGAATTTTCAGATGAGGACTACGAGTCAGCAGTAAAAGCCTTGAATGGAAAGCTCTACCTTGATCCTCCTGAGAAAAAGGCTGCAGCATGTGGTGATGGTATGTCATATACTGTCCCACACACTATTTTATCCATTACTCGCCCTCATTTTTGTCATTTGTCAGGTACCAGGTTAGTTTAATTCATTTCACAGACATTTTTAGGGCTGTGTTAGATAAATGATCTCTTCCACGTGTGCAATATCAGGGTTCCCACAGGTCCTGGAAAACAGTTGATCAATTTTCCACTCGTGGAAAACATGGAAAAAGAGATAAAAATTAATGCCCTGGAAAATCTTTCAACTTCCTCCTATTTTCCTTTAGCTGACAATGAACCACTAGGCTATATGTATCGGAGCTCCCCAAAATGGATAACATTGCCATCTGAAAGGGCTGTGTTATGTTCAGGATCATATTACCTTTCACAGTTGCAAATGGAAACAATGAGTGGCGCTCTTTGAGAGTGTTCATGCACAAGACTAATGATTATGAGCATTGTTCACTCCCGCAAGAGTTAACGTCCCCCTCCCACGGCGTTTTATGGCACCCAGTATGCCGATGTTTTGGGTCACAGATTTGTGAAACAACACATTGAGCTGAAGCATCCGACTAGTCTTGGGAAATATCTGACTGAATGATGATCACAAGAAATCATTAACAAAGGGTAAGAAGAGCCAACAGCCGCCAAGTTCCTCCACCCAAGTCAAACCCAAGCATTTTGTAAAGGGGAAAAAAAAACAAACCTGTTTTTTTTGGTACTGTGACTTTAAATCAAAATTGTGATCTATAAACTAGTTCATTTTAATCTGTGCGAACCAACTTTGAGAAAGCTCTTGTGAAATGTGAACACTGAACGTTAAAATGGTAGTTTACGAGCGAGAGTATTTTGAAGAGGCTGCTCTCGGTTATGTTGTGGAAACGCTGTGAACACAGCCCCAAGTCCCCTGCTAGATCATGACTGGAAAAGTCCTGGAAAATGATCTCTAGTTAAGAGTGGGAACCCTGAATATACCGAACACTACATGGCGAAAAGTATGTGGACTTGATCAAACGTAATGCTCACCTCACCTACCAGTCATTCTCTAACCCTTAACTTGTGCAGAGCCAGACTGCCAGGTGGTGTGGGAGAAGAAGCCGACGCCGGAGGAGGAGGAGAAGGCCAAAAGCCTCCAGCTTCCACCGACCTTCTTCTGCGGCCTGAGCACCACAGACAGTGACCCGGACCACGACAAGCCTGAAGACTTTGAGACAGAAGTCCGCAAGGCACAGCAAGACCTGGTAACGGACACAACACTTGGAGAAGGCACTGAATTTACAATACAGATGATTCAAGTGAAATAATCATGCAAGCATACAGTAACTAAATACAGTACATTACACAGTATACACGCATGCAGTCAGCTGCCAAGTCTTGATTCAAAAACAACGCATGACACTGTCAATGTGATGGTCAGGTCATACGTTTAGTAATGCATGCAGATCATTATGCTGGATCCATTTATAGCGATGGACAAGTAAGCAATTATGCTTCATAAGGTTTCCCAAAATGAGAACATAATGGACTTGGCAGAGGTGAAAAGTGAATTTATTCCTGATGCTGGGACGCCTCAGAGTGCATTATGTTTTTTGGTTAATGTAGAAACCGTATTGTAGTTTAATTCCTAAATTGTTTCAGGATGCCCAGTTAAACCAAGCTGAAAAGGCCTCCAGCAGCCCTGCTGTAGCCCCAGAAGAGCTGACGTCAGGTCCGTCATCCAGCAGCCCAGCAGCTGCAGGCATCATGTCTACACTTGAGGAGCAGACCTCAGATCAGCCAACAGAGACTCAGAGTGAAGTTCCTAGCAGCACCTCTCCCATTGATCTGTCAACTAAGAAGAGCCCAGAGCCAGAGTCCAACACTGGGACTGCGGTTGCTGCGCCTACTGCTAGAACAGCTAGTCAAGGTATAGACCACTTCCTGTTCATTGCTACAGATGTAAGACCATTGACCTTTGACAGTCTACCTGTTGTGTCACTGGTGTCTCACATAAACATAGTGTTAGAAAAAAAAAACTTTATTTCTATAGCAACTTTTATACAAGACATGCACCTCAAAGTGCTTTACAATAAAGAAAATACATGCACAGTGCTTCACAGAAAAAAAACATAACAGGGATAAAATGTCATAGTTAATATAAAAATAAGATGACAGTAACAGCCCTCTTAGTCAAAATGTTCCTGTCATCTTTATAAACAAATCTCAGCCATCCTCAGTAATTACTGATATTTTGTCTCTTTTGGTTACATACATGTAATCGCTGATTTACTGGTGTCTTGATCAGTTCACCGGAGTAGGTTTGTCTGAATGCTACAACGCTGAATGCTGGAATAATATGGAAATAATTTGTAGCACAGAGACGTTTACTGTTGATTATATTGTCAAAACTGCACAGTGAATATGTAGCTGTAGAACCACTTAGGCCTGCACAATGCAGTGATGCTAATAATACAGCCTTTCCCACAGTTTGAGTTTGGCTTACTCAGACTAATTCGTAACTCCTCTAAGTTGAAGAAGCTATTACCTTCCTTGTTAGTCTCCCTTAGAATCCCTTAGATTTTCCTTAGAGTTCTGTTAAGCTCAGATGTTTTGTGGGTTTCCCCCTATAAGCTTCTCTTTTCAGTCGAATGACTGCTTGAGGCTCAAAGAGCTAAACTTCGAGAAAAGTCCTAAAAATGAATACAAACCCATTAATCATGTCACGACCCCTTGGATTTATCTTGTAACTCTTTTGAGGGGCTAGTTAGGAACCACTAAGGACTAATCTGTCCTTAGCACCAACTATATAAAGAAATTCAAACTAGCTCCACCTCGACCAGCTACAACAGTGAAATGCTTCTTACACATTGTTACACTGGTATTAAAACTCTAATAATGTCATAATATAACGCTCAGTGGCCATTTTTCTGCAAGAGTATTTTTACTTTTGATACTTTCAATACATTTTGCTGATAATATTGCTGTACTTTTACTTAAGTGAGATTTTGAATGCTTCTAAAAGATTATTAGATATATATAAAGAATTGTTGTACTGGTATTTTGACTTAATTAAAAGATCAGAATACTTCTACTTCACCACTAAGTATCATCTTCCGCCTCAAGTTAATTTTACTACAGAGCTGTTACCTCAGATGACTTTATACAGTGTTCGTGTGCTGTCCAACGTGCTGCGTGCTGGAATCCAGCTTACAAAAATGAGAGAAATAAAAAGAAACTGATTCCAATTTGCTATTTAATGATAACTTTGTTCCTCCCACCACAGACTCCTCCAGCTTTGGCTTCAACTCGTTGGGAGGCTTCTCTTTTGCCGATTTGGCCAAAAACACAGACGGATTTGCATTTGGAGCGAAAGGAGGTTTGCTTCAACGTTGACATTTTTTTAAGATGGTCATATTGTTACCATTGCATCACCACGACAAAATTATATTTCACTACATTTTTATTGTTTTCTCTTTTATGAAGACTCCAACTTCTCATGGGCAAACGCTGGAGCGACGGTATTTGGGTCCGCAGTGACCTCAGCACCAAAAAACAACGGTGATGAGGAGGGCAGTGATGAAGAAGAGGCTACTAATAATGTGGACATTCACTTTGAGCCAATAGTGTCACTACCAGAGGTACCGTCAAATACTTAGATCCAATATTTTGGCATTTTTTTTAAATATTAAGAAATATTAAGAGAGAGAAACGTATTCTTTCTAGTTGGTTATTCTTCACCTTATTTTATTGTTTACTCACAAACTACTTTAATCTGCTCACCTTGCTTTTTCCTTCAGTTCTCTTTTCCACACACACACTCTTGCCCTGCTCCTCCTCTTTGTGTTTCTCTCTCTGTCTCCTTTGACTTTCTTTGTCAGCAGTATGTTTTATAAAGGATTTTTTTACCCACAATTCCGTTTTCACAACAGCAGGTGAGCCATGTCTGGTGGCGGCTTGTTGTTAATGACAAAGAAAAATTAAATCATAATAAAATGGGTCTCCAAAGTATTTGGCTGCCATTTGTATACCTGGGCGGCCCTCCCAAGTAAAGTCTATGTGTGGGGAATGAACGACATGGAAATCGAACATTTTACCTTCAGGCGAGTATGTAATAATGGTGACATCCCTATACTGGACCACACCTCATCCTTGTGCAATTGTGCGTCTCTCAGGTGGAGACGAAGTCTGGAGAGGAGGATGAGGAAATCCTGTTTAAGGAGCGTGCCAAGCTGTACCGATGGGACCGGGACCTCGGCCAGTGGAAGGAGCGTGGCGTTGGTGACCTCAAGATCCTCTTCCACCCAACCAAACATTTCTACCGAATCCTGATGAGAAGAGAGCAGGTGCTGAGGGTTTGTGCCAACCACACGATCACACAGGTGATGGAACTCAAACCCATGAACGCCTCAGCCAACGCTCTGATCTGGACTGCCAACGACTACTCAGGTACACACCTATTGTTAATATGAAGTCTGTTTCTGCGCTGCATTTATCTGTTGTTAGTTTCAGTCTGACGTTAAGTGTAGAAGCATCTTGTAGTGACCATATAGCTGTGCTTTCTGTGGTTCCCATGTTCAGAGCGCCAATTCTTCTTTCACATTATTTTAAAAAGCATGTTTTTCATAGTTGTGGATTCAACAGAAGGTTTTTGAAGGCAAACATTAGCCAACATTCCCAAAATAGATTACTTTGTGCTTATATCTGTATTGATGCTTTTCAGCTGTCCTGTTGCTGATGTTCTCTTGTCTTTCCCTGTTTTTCCAGACGGCGACGGCGTCGTGGAGCAGCTGGCGGCCAAGTTCAAAACCCCCGAGATATCCGAGTCCTTCGAGAAGACCTTCTGCGATTGTCAGAGCCGCATAGGCCAAACTGATGGCGATGCCTCATGTCTCTCCTCACCGCAGATGTCCAGAGTTCAAGAGCACTCCAGAGACACTAATCCACAGGTGTTCCTCACAGTGGCAGCCGATGGCCAACCACTGGGCACTGTCACCATAGAGCTTTTTTCCCATATTGTCCCCAAGACAGCGGAAAACTTCAGGGCTCTCTGTACCGGCGAGAAAGGCTTTGGGCTTCGGGACTCCATCTTCCACAGGGTCATACCGTCTTTCATGTGTCAGGTGAGGAGGTTATCAAGTTTAGATGACCACATTTTCACACACAATTCAGATGTCCAACTTGTGGACAATTAATGATGTGAAATTTGATCCGTGCTGACAAATCTGTGCTCTCCTCTCACTGAATGCCTGCTCACCAGTGTTTACTGTATGCGTTTCTTATTTGGATAATGATGTATAGCACTCCTGTGTTTGTGGCTACTGTACACTACTTAATCTACACTTAGCAAAACAAATTCCAGCAGATATTTCAGTTTCAGTAGCGCTGCATTTTAGACAAATTTGTCAGTATGGGCCGATGCTTCAAATTTTACATGTCATGTACTGGCATCTAACATGATCATGATCATCATCATCTGTGGCGTGAAAATGTTTTCCACATTCCACACAGTAAAAGAGGTGTGTGTGTGTGTGTGTCCTAATCAGTGTTCAGTATTAAAATCTTAACACTATTTATCGCCTCTGCCTCCCAGCACTGGTAGTCAAGGGGTGCTCACACTGGACGGTGCCAGTCTGCTCCAGTTCAGGGGTCGTTTAGTTGACCACTTTTACAAGGCTAGCAAACTTTTATCCATGATTTTTTTTTTCCCCCAATCTTCTCTCCATTCTTTGGTGTCATAATTTGTTCTGTACGGCTCACTAGATTTTTCATTTTGCATTCGTAAAGAAAACAATAGTCCTGTTCACCGACGGACACAGCATTTTAGGAACGCCCCCCGCTGGAGCACAATAAGGCATGGCCTGTTGTACTTTTTACTTTTTTAATTTGAATAAAATCATTTTGAATAAAAAGTGACAGCCCTATTCAGCAACGGAGCTGAGATCATCAAAAGGAGGATGAAGAAACGCTCTCTGCTCTCCCCTCCTTCCTACAAATCTCTATCCATCACTACTATGCTGATTTCTCTTCAGTAAACAATAATGCAGCAAGGAAGAAGTTAGGACTGATAACATGAAGTTTGAAGTGCGGGCTTCTTGACTTGTGTTTCGGTTCATCAGTGTTGAGACAGCAGTGCTACGCTTGATAGACCTTATGATATATTGATGTAAATATTGCAGATACACATGCTTTTAGGTTGTTATAATGCAATTATTTGACTAATTGAAGTACAATATTTTCATAGTTCTCCATTTTAGCATTACTGACAAGTTCCCCATTGGTCTTTTAGGCTGGTGACATCACCAACAGCGATGGCACAGGAGGAAAGTCCATCTATGGCAGCAAGTTTGAGGATGAGAACTTCGATGTTCGGCACACCGGCCCGGGCATTCTGTCAATGGCCAATCGCGGGCGTGACACCAACAACTCGCAGTTCTTCATCACTCTGAAGAAAGCCGAACACCTGGACTTCAAACACGTGGCTTTCGGCTTCGTTAGGGACGGCATGGATGTGGTGCAACAGATGGGAGAGCTGGGCACAAAGGGAGGCACCCCCTCAAAGAAGCTTGTCATCACAGACTGTGGACAGCTGTAGCGTTTTAAATGTTAAGATCAAGATTTACAGCTTGGTTTAGGTTATAAAGTTAAGTTTGAAAAAACAGGCTTTGGATAATGATGTGTTCACTGTGCAGTGCATACCCTCCTGCTAAAACTGAATCCATAGTCATTAGGCATCTGAGAATTTAAACACTGATCACTACTGATCAAGATTCATCATAGAAACTTGGCTCCAGTAGCCTGGAATTAGGAATTATTTTTGCTATTGTATAAAGTAGCCACGAATGGGGAACATGGCGTAGTATGTGGGAGGAGGCAAACGTAAACTTTTGCTCAGTTGCACTTGCATCTTTATCATCACTTGTCAATAAGTTCTCCTCATTTGTTTATTTTGTGTGTATAATTGTACATGAACTACATTTTTAATGTCTTTTTTTTTCCTTGCATGTGCTCAATTGCAATGTGCTGGTCCTCTTAATAAACTCCACTTGGGTATATTTTCCCTTTTTTTTTGAAAAAGAAGAAGTCTTAACTATAATTAAAAGGTGAGGTTGTTATTGGAATGCACCTAATGGATTTTTACCATTTACCCTACCTTCTCTCCAAATGCTGCCTCTGTGTACTTTTTACTGTCAGGCTCCCCCTGTGATTTTTCTTTGTGTAAGTGGATTTCACAATGTGCAGATAATTGGACTTCATACTTGCCCACATAAACTTGAGTCATCTCACAGTGTTGCCCTGTGGACGGACGGTGGCTACATGATGATGTTTCATCTGGTTTCGATTGTAAAAAGTTACAAATCCACTGTAGTTTGAGATTACCACAGAGTTGAAATGGTGCTTGTTGTACCAAAATAACATGCAGATAAAGGGGAAATAAAGTTGCTTTTCAAGTAATGGATGGTGGTTTCAAAGGTTTTCTTTTAAATGTTTCATGTTTGTCCTCGCTTAGTACTTCAGACTGTAGAAACATCTACACACAGACTGCATTCTCACCATTGATACTGATTTTACAGTCTAAATGTCTCCTTGTAACCTCCCATGTGCTCTGAACAGCTCAACCACAGTCACTTTTCTTAAATTATTTATTTTGGATTAGGATTTTTAGAGCATGAGGTTACTTCTGTTTGTTTTTTGCTACTTTTAAGTGTACCGTCTGGTTTCAGTCTTGATATATTTAATCTGGATCACTTAAACTATAAAGTAAATACATTAAGGTATTTTGTTGTTCACCATCAGATGTATTAAGCATTTCGGCCTTCGTGTTGGAATATTAATTTAACAGACTATAACTGAGCAGCTAAATGGATACAATTTTTAAACGTTCAAATAACTTAAAAATAAGGCTTTATTTTTGGTGTCTGGTAACATTTCTGAGGAAGGACTCAAGTCTTTAGTATTTCTAAAATCCTGGCTATGGCCCTGGTTACTTATCACTTATAAAATTGAGGGCTGCATGGGGTGAAAGAGGTCCACATCTTTCCTTTCGGAGCCACAAACTCTTTAATTTTTTTCTTTCTAATGATTTTAATTAAGAATATTTTAGAATGTTAGATATGGCAAAATACTCATGCCCAGAAGTCAAAATCTATACTTAATAAGTCAAAGGTATGAGATGTTAAGTTGATATACCATGAGCACATGAGTATTTGTAGTTTTATCATGCAGAACTTTGAATCTTTCTTCTGTCCTGACAGAAATGGGCTTGGGTGTAGTACCACTTTCAGCCACCGTGTCAAAGTGGCAGCAAAGCTCAGCCCGAGCCGACCCACGGTGACGTCAGCAGGATGTAAATACACTGCCTCGCGGCCCGATCGCTCTTTTTCCTCTCCTGTGCTGTTAGGGCGGCAAGCCTTCGCTCTGTCTCTGGAAGATCTAACACCCAAGCAGCAAAATGATCATCTACAGGTGCATCATCAGCAGTAAGTAACAGTGTTTTGTCTACTCTTTCATGTTTCTTAGGCAGCGTTTGCGTCGCGGCGGTTATTTCGGCGGCGTTGTGTTATTGGCGAGAGTTGGCCTAAAACTCGTGTTATCATCGTCCGGAAGCTAGCGCTAGCGCTAGCGCTAGGCAGATGCTAGCCAAAAAGCGAGTGTTAGCCACCCCGCTGGCTAGCCGGTGATGCTGAGGCCGATTAGCCTTTAGCTTTGGTCGCGGTTCAACTACCGATAAGTTGGCTAAAAGTGAGAAAAGTGAAGCTACCATGTGGCCAGTCTTAACGGGTAGCTCTTAGCGGGGGGACACGAGACGGGACGGTGGTTTAGGATATCAGTGTAACGTTATTCATGATAAAGTAACTTGGGGTACGTGGCCTTTCGGCATGTAGCTGCCGTTTTATTTATGGGGACATGTCTGACGAGCAGATTTTTCTAGAGCTAGCATTAGCATCGCTACTCGGGATATGTGGCAACAGCGCCGCTTCTTCTTTCTCATTTCTTTCTTCACTAAAAGAAGTTAGAGGCGGTCACGTTAATTCATTTCTGCTGGGTAACTGGTAGCTTGGGGCCCCGTACACATGTGGGTTAAGTTATCTTGTAGTTTATGCCGCAATAACAGGGTACCGTTAGCCAGGAGATTTGCTTTGTGTTCAGTAAGTGTGATGACCGTGTTTCCTCCCGCAGACGATGAGATGTTCTCAGACGCCTTCAAAGTCAAAGTATCCGAGAGCGGGATCTTCTATGAAGTTGAAGGAAAGGTGAGTTGGCGACACACAGGTAGATGGGCTCTGTGTGTGTATGTGTGGTTGGCTCAGTGCAAGGCCACAATGAAAAGCACAATTCACCCTGGTCAGCAATCCGTTGGGTTTTTTTTTTCCTTCACCAAAACGTTTATTAAAGCCTCTGTGAGCTAGTGTCATTGGGACACATCCAAAATATCAAACCAAGTGAAGCATAAGTTACATTTCCAGTTGCTCGCCAGAGGAAGACGTTGACATACAACAACGCTATTAACATAACATTGCAAAGAGGTGTAAAGATGGCAGATGCCGCTCACCACTAAAGTTAAGTACTCTTTAACTCTAGTGGGGGTTTTTAGGCATCCTGCTCTCTAGTGGTACAGAAAACAGCCCAGTGATAAGATCATAAAGAACATTAACTTTTTGTATTCGCTGGCTGTCATCCGCACGTGCCCTTGAGAAATAAGAGTCCGGGGAAGGTGTTGCACCAAGCAGACTTTGCTAGGGAACATATTTTACTTGTTAGGCTCGTGCTTGACACGCCACTATCCATGTTCCCTCAGGTGAGATTCAGGTTTGTATCTGTGATGAGTCACGTGATCGGCTCGGTCTTTACATGACATCACTGCAGTCAGGGTGACGTGGTGGGTGGGTGTCAAACGCACACAAAGGAGTGAGTCATGATAACGGAAGCATGTCAGCTACCCGATGCTGTGAAGTACTGAACATTACCACACATAATCAAAGAAGTTGGGTTCTTAACCTTTTTTATGTTTTGTTTTTGTAAAGCTTTTCTTGTTGGAACAGAGCAATGCTGCAGGAGGTGTCGTTGACCCTTGCCCTGACTGTCTTTCATTTGTCGTAGATTATTTTGTCAGTAACTTTACTGAAGGGCAGAATGAAACCTGCGTGGTAAACAACCCGACGAAAGCAGATTTAGGTTTTCAGTGCGAATAAAAAATATGATCAATTTGTTAACGGTGACAGGCTCCAAATGGTGATTACAGATTTAATGTTAATTTAAATTTAGTTTCACTACCAGCAAGTTTTTTGCTTATTTCAACAAATGAAGTGTAGCTCATCACGACACTGTTAGTCTAATGTGTAGCAAAGTGGCTACTTGAAATTCCAGCGACTTTCAACCGCACAGTTGCTCTCACTGGGATCCACCTTAAATGAATGTTCTCCCTCCCTCACGTCTGTCTTCTCTGCTTCCCTGCTGAATGTGTGTAGACCGTCACCAGGACAGAAGGGTTTGACGATGCTCTAATTTCGGCCAACGCCTCTGCTGACGAAGCAGCCGAGGGCACTGACTCGTCCACCATCTCTGGCGTGGACATCATCCTCAACCACAAACTGCAGGAGACGGGCTTCGACAAGAAGCAGTACATAACTTACATGAAAGAATACGTGAAGGCGTGAGTATCCGTGGTGACGGTTCAGTGCTCAAATAGAGGGATGTTCACATTTTAAATGTGGGGGGGTTTATCATGACAGATACTGAAGTATCCTCTCTTTGCATGTCCAGCATTAAGGCCAAGCTGCAAGAAACCAATCCAGAGAGAGTGGACGGCTTCGTGGCTGACGTCGCACCAGAAGTTAAGAAGATATTGGGAAACCTCAAGAGCTACCAGGTAGTTTAACCGTATTTACAAAAAAAAGCTAAAAGTAGCTTCCTGTTAGCGGAGTTTGGAGACACTGATCTCAAAATACAAGCTCTCTGGTATTAAAGTATCTGCTACTTATCTTGATAAATATCTCAGTTCTTCGACACAGATCGGCTCCCTGGCTTTCAACCTGCGAATGGTGACGCTTGTTCGTGACACGCAATGTCTGCCCCTTAAACTGGCAGTGTGTACTCAACAACTTTATGAAAGGTTTAAGAGAATTTTTAGAAACGTGCACCTTCTTCAGAAGGGCTCTTGGTGGTGTGAGATGCTTTGAAAATGGCCTCTGATAAACACAGTATAAAAAGCACACAAGACAGTTATGTTCAAGGTGTTTATTCGATTTACAGAGTGTCATCACAAACGGATTTATGAAAACAGCTGTGTACAAACCCATATTGTAAACCAGCCAATGGCAGCCCTTGTCCTCGTCTTAACTGCACCCCATAGTTTATGGTCAGTTATCTTGAGACTAATTCTTAAAAACTCCAAAAAACCCCCCAATTTTGGCTGTTGTCTTGGAACGTGCCGTCTTTGTCTCCCTGCAGTTTTTCACAGGAGAGTCCATGAACCCAGAGGGCATGGTGGGACTGCTGGACTACCGCGAGGACGGCATCACACCATACATGCTTTTCTTCAAAGATGGTCTGCTGGTTGAGAAATGTGTAAGTACCTTTAATATTGTGCCGCAGCTGTATGAAAGCGTTTTCCTCACAGGTGTACGTTATAATGATGGGTTAGTTCCATTTAGCTGCTTCAGTTTAAGGTCCCGGTATCGTGTATACGTATGAGGATTTGAGTCTGAACAGGCGACTTCTGCAGCCTCCCTGCTTCTCCTTGTCCCCCATAAAATCAAGGGCAGAATCAAAGCCGTTGGCAGGCTTCTCACTTTTAGATTTTACAATCCATATCATTTATTTTGAGTTGGCTAACCACGAAATAAAGCTGTTGGCTGTCACCTAAATAATACACTTGCACTGTAAACTGGTGTCTGGCGTAGCCAAACAGTTAGGAAAGTGCACACTGTGCTGTTTTGATTTTTAGCAAGGATAGCATGTTCAAAAAGACCAATACAGTGAGCGTGTTGGTCTATAAAAGAATCCTAGCGTTGGCTGTGACTGCGCACTTTGTAATCCAGCCCGGTGTGTTATAGTTGGACAGCAGGCGAGTACTGACCACCAGCTACCGCTAGCTAGCTAGTCTGTGCGATTTATAGTGTTGGCTAATGTTAGCTCAGCAGCTAAACGGTTTAGATGATATTTGATATCTTCAGCTTTGCCAGGAGTGATTTTAAAAAAGCAGATTATTAAAAGAAAACTTAATAATTCTGCTCTTGAATGTAATGATTGGAACGATGGGGAATTTCAGGTATGGCAGTTATTACTAAATCGGTCTGTTTTTCTAGATACAGAAGGGTTACAGAGTTCTTTGAAGTTGCAAAATACTGATTTATTTATTTTTTTTAAGTGTCTGTCACACAGGGGTGTACTTGAGCACCCTATTTGTAATCCATATTCAATACATTCTTAATAAAATGGGTTAATTTGAGTTTGAGTAGTCTTTATTGTGATCGGTAGGTGAAGAAGACTAACATGTATTTTTTTCTTGCAGTAACTACCTGGAACTACATCTGCTTTTCAATTGGCTGCTGCTTCTGAAACGGCCCCAAGAGCAGACTGAGGGAGCACTGTTTTTTTTGCATCATGCCTGAACGGAAACATTCTTGTACAATTTCTTATATAGTCACATTATGGCCCACAGCACCACTCCCAAGGCTGGGTGAATCAAACATGATTGGTCACTGAATACAGTTTTTAAACTTCTTTTTGGCTTTTGCAGTGTTTGATTTTTATCCAGGAATTGGCCCCGTTTTTGTGATTGAAAATAAAAGGCAGGACAGTGAGTGGAGCTCAGACTGACACATGGTTTTTCTTGTCTGAATACTGTTTTAGCAGTGATCTATACAGGTTGACCTCCTCAGACCTCTGTGTTTATGGTTGCATTACATAAAATTCCATCTACAATGAAGACTTCTGGTTTAATTTGAAAATAAAATCTAGTACCACCACTGCAGGTGTTGCCGTACTTTTGTGGGATGTTGAGTCTTCACTCTTTGATTTTCAACTCTGTTGTCTTTCCTTGGTCGCTTTATCGATCTAGCTATAATTACAGTGTCACTCTTTTTGAAATAGCACCCCTTTACTACAAAATGCCTCAGCAGGCTTCCTTTTCCTAAACTTGTATAGAACAGCTACAGATCCACATCACACCTGCCCTGCCCCCTTCCCTCACCAGTCTGAGGTCAGCCAGGTATGTTTTAGATGTAGTTAAATTGCAGGATACTTTAGTTAAAAGTAAACTTTAGCTAACAGGTTTTAACTGTGCAAAATAGACTGAATACAGGGCCTTGGTTGAGTTTACATGAGAAAATAACATTTAAAAGATGTAGTGATTGAATGCAAACCGGTCCACATTGACTGCTGTTGTGCAATGGGTTTTTTAAAAAGTGACCACAGTATAGGAAAATGCGCCTTAACTGTAAAAACCTGCAATCCTGAGTCACCGGCATGATCTTTTAGAGGATATCTACAGTGACTGTGTACTTCATAGAAGTCCATAGGTAGGAGATGAACAGCTCAGGCCAACGACGGTGTGGCTTGTATGTAAATCAACCGGTTTACACTTCTAATTCAATAGTAACTACTGTACAATGCCACAGTGACAACCAGACCCAGCTGGCTGCGTGTTGTATCATGTTGTATGACTGAGACCAGATACATGTACTCTAACCCTTTCATTAAGTTCATTGTAAAGGTTAAATCCTGTCACCCTAATCAGGTGTTTGGCCTTTGACAGCTGACGGAAAAACACCCACTGACATGAGTGGTTAGGGTGCGGCCAGACACTCAGCATGCTTTTGATTTAAAAAACAGTAGCAGCAGGTTTCTACCCTGTGTGACTTATTGTAAATACAGTTTAATGTTGTCAATGGCTGCCATAGCAACACTACTAGAAATGAGAAATGGGTTTCCAATCATTTTGCTCTTTAATCTTTGTATCGATTCATTGCTGCCGTTTAAATTTACGTGCAGGGGTTAATGTCTATTTCTTGGAATACACAACAACACCTGTGGCGCAGAACATATTCTTACTTGTGCTGTACTACTTGAACAAACAAGTTTAAAAAATCTTTTAACTATCAGCAACAGCTGCTGTTTTTGAATGTTCTAGCTGATTAAACTGCAGATACTTTTAATTATCAATTTGTTTTTGAAACACGCTATATTTTTCTTGAAGACTTCAAAAATTGTTTTTCCTACTGTCATTTTTTTTTTAGGCAGGAAAAGTTGGTCCAAGCATTACCACAAAACTAAAATGCGACTTTGACCAAAACAAACAGACATTATGCTTGCTGTGATGGACTTTCTAAATCAATGCATCTCAAACTGGGACGCACACATTGACCAAAAGAAGAAAACATCATTAACTGCAGCAATAACTGCTGGAACGTTATTACAGGGAACAAATGGAAAACTGGTGATGTGTGCTGTACACTTGTACGGCCTTTTAAATTCATGCATCATGAATGTGTGGTTTTTAGTGCTAGCCACATTACTGTTTCCCATACAAATTAAATCAAATATGACATCAACAGCTGCCTGTTCAGAGACAGGGCACAGAGGGAAAAAACCCCAAAACTTTCACCTTTCAGCTCATTTATCTCTGACTTCCTTATTCTACCGACCAGGTTTTAAGTTTTAAATGTGATGAAGTTAAAAAAATGCAAAACTAACCATTTTAATGTTCTTAGATTTAGTTGAATGTGTTTTTTCCACCTTCCACTTCCAGACAGTTGCTGGTTATTCATTCCTCAACTTCCAAAAACATCAAACTTGCTTGAAATCCATCACTGTGAACAATGGGTCTTTTTTATTTATGTTAAAGTGCACTGCTAGCTAACGCATAGCAGACTTTAAAATTAAAAATCATGAACTCAAAAACATCACACACACATCTTGCATATGTATTAAACAGTATTTCCTTTTTGACATCTATCTTAAGGAGGTCATTGAAAAACCTAATGAATATTAACCAGCTGAAAGCTCGGGATGCATGTCGGTTCTTTCCCAGGTGATGACATTAATGTGGGTGAACGGGCTTGGAGGAACTCACTGGAACTAGGCAGTCTGCATCTCCTCCTCTTCCTCAGCAGACTGGTAGTGTCGGTACTCTGGCTTCAGTTCCCAGGTGCTTTTGTGCGCTCCCTTGCTGTTGTACGTCCCAATTTCCCTCATGATTTCTTTCAGGTAGGTCTGGAAAAACAGGTTGAAATTAACAGATTGTGACAAACCACCTTTAACATATAGTATGTATTTAGACAGATGTGTTTGAGGTTTGTGTATAATTTGCATCGAGCGAAACATACATAATTGTACCAGCGTAAAAAGTAACAGAATCGTAGCCGTCATCTAACTAAAAGTCCAGGGTCCTTGTTTCACAAACGTCCCCACAGCTGTCATGTGACGCTATATATTTACAGTTGCACAGTTGTGGGGCCTGTACCATGAAGCCGGTTTAGCTGGCTAGCCAGATATGTTTAAGCTTAGTTTGTGCCAATCCTCGGTTTTAGGTACTATGAAAGTAGCTCGGCTTTAATCAGTGTTCGTTGCCATGGTATCTTACTCTGCAAGGCTAACCTGCTCCGGGGCAGGTTATGTTCTGGTTTGGAGATCTCAGATTTGAGATTTAAGTTTGACCAATCAGCTGTGAGTAAAAAAAAAACATATATATATATATATATATA
>CM022488.1:19229242-19278282 GCA_011952105.1 Coreoperca whiteheadi
TACCATATCCGGTGGACATCTCCACGCAAACTGTTAGAAGAGCACTTCGTAGAGAAAGAGTTTTTAAGGACAGACAAAATCCTCTTGACTTTCCTGATACGTACTTGTACGAACAATACAGATTTTCTGCAGGGGGAATCGGTTATATTTGCGAACTTTTTGCATAACAAATGTGACTCGTCGAAGCCACGCCCTTTCTGTACCACAAATGGTCTGTATTGCGTTGTGGTTTTTTGCAGTGTATATACATAATTTTACATTAATGACCTATAGAATTTTTTTTTACTTACGCATTAATGCAATAAGCAATCTTCCTCCAACATTCTTCTCTTGCTTTGGCAGCAGAGACAGTGTTACTGCGTGGTTGAAATACAGTTTTATATTCTTCATATTTCTGAATAATAAGCTCTTGCTCCTCCGCGGAAAAATATATAGCTCCCGCTGCATGTCGAACATGATTGGTTGTTTAGTGCGGACGTCACTCTTTTATGTGCACGCGCACGTGAAGTAATCATAGTTTGAGGATCAAAGCCTGAGTTGACAGAGAAAGGTGATGAGCTGCGTCATGGTACCAATAAAGCCTGATCGCATCGGTTTGGTTTTGTCAACTCAAAACCAACCCTGTAACCCCGAGTTTGTTCAGCTACCTTCATGGTACAGGCCTGTGGCTCAATGATCTAGGGTCACTTTTTGCTTTTCTGGACTGGAAAACAAAATAAAAACTGAAGAGTATTTGGGGGGAAAATGGTTACTCAAAATGGTATTCTTCCTGGTCACGCAACACTGTGGGGACATCGACTAAATGGAAGTTTTAGATAATTTAAATAATACATTTGGTGTATAATACTGTATGTAAGTCTAGGATGTGGGTAGCATGAAGGGACTACTAACTTAACTTTGTTGTACAATTGTACAGCCTCGTGTTGGATAATGAGAAATAAATGACCTTGTTAAAAAAAATAGATTTTTAAATTAAATAAGTAATTTGACTTTTGGTACTTTCAATGTATTTTGATACTAATACTTTTTGAATACAGGACTTACTACTATAACTGACTAAATCCAGAAAGCAGCACTTTGGTAATTCAATCCGTACAAAAACCAAAGTGTAAAAAGGACACCATGTTGTTTTCCGGGGTTTATGTGCCAGATTATTTCTTGGCTAATGCTAGCGTTTTCTGCCTGTTCCCAGTATTTGTGGTAAGCTAAGCTAACTAGCTACTGGCAGTAGCTACATATAGTACAGACATAAGCGCAGTATCAGTCTTCTGAAAGCAAATATGTACATTTCCCAAAATGTGCAAACTATTCCTTTATGGTGTTGAGAGGTTTGTGTTAAGTGCCAACTCCTTGTGACTTGAAGACTCTGGCTAGATGTTGTGACGGTCCCCGTCGGCTTTCTGAATCGAAGTATAAGATTGAATTAGATGCCTGGCCAACTGTATACGAAATGGTGGTTTCCCTGTGACCCTGCTCGTACTCACACACCCAGCTTTGCTTCTCATTTTAACCGGCTTAGCTCTCTCATTCTGTAGTGACACTACCTTTTAGTTTCATGAACAGGCATAGATCCAACACAAACCTCATTTCTAAAACTGAGCAGGAGCTGTGGGACACCAGTCGGTAGTGCTGTGTGAGAGACCTACTCTCCTACGACCACTGGGTGTCTCTGTTGAGCTGGTAGAGATGTGCCTAGGGAACCTGATGAATAACAGTGTTGTGTTTCAAGACTTTTCATAATGGGCATTTCGGTTACTTTAGTTCAGTTAATTTGAGTGTTAGCCAAGTGCTTTAGGAGAGAAATGATGGTGCGGAGTGTATTGCGGCGTTTGACTCCTACTCAGCTGATGGTTATGCAATCAGATGCAATCAGAGGGAGAGGAGGACCTCAAGGTCTCATCAGCACCTACACATTGCTGTTCTCTCCAAGTTGGAATGAATCCACTGCACTGTATCGATTCATCCCATGTTTGTGTGTGTGTGTGTGGATACATGTTGGCACAAATTTCAGCCACAAAGGATTGTGTGAACAGGCATGAATGTCATGCCGTGGGCGATTTGTTCAAATTTAACAAAGCAAGGTGGATAGTGGGCAGGTGTATTTTTTTTTTGGTCTTTCCAGCTATATTGTTACGTCTGTGTGTGTGTGTGTGTGTGTGCGCGCGTGTACATGTGCGTGTGTGAGTGAGTGAGAGAGAGAGGGAGAGAGAGAGAGAGAGAGAGAGAGAGAATGCTGCTCACCACAGGTTGTTTGGTGATGGTCACCAGGTCCTTAATGTTGTAATACTGGTGCGTCTCAAAGGCAGAGAATAGCATGTCCAACACTACCTGTCGCTCAGCCCTCACCATCTTCCCGTCCGACTTCTTCTTCTTCTCATACTCAACCTTAGAATCATACTGAGTATTAGTACTTATATATTACTAATGTTAATCTGACCATTCTAGTTTAATTCTAATGTCACAATTTGATCAGAATCCATACAAGTGTAAAAAATATACACACGTAAATGCACACTATGTCTGTATCTAAATGTTAAGTTACGATACCTCTGCTTAATTTTTATTATGTAATATTTATTTGTACTTTTTTAAAGCTGCAACATATTTTCTTGTTTTCACCTGGTTAATGTAGTTTCTTTTTTTCACAAACTTGTACTGGTAGTTAATTGTAGCGGTTTAGTATTGCACTTTCACGAAGTTGGCCAACTTATAAAAGACAAATTACAAGAAGAAAAGTCAAAATTAGAGCAGCAGAGGCTGAGATGTCCTGACTTTTAATCTCAACTATAGGTCATGTCCCCAAAACACCGGAGCCTACACTTCCCATAATGCAACGCAACTGCATGTTTCATTAGACCCTCATTGTGTGGTAAATCTTTAAAACGCCGTGGCTGCAGTTTGTAACACAAGCTTTCTGCTATATAGAGTAGTCTCTAACCACCAGCAGACCTGATAACATCACTATAACATCATTTTCTTTTTAATTAGTATGACGATTATTTTCTCGATTAAGCAATTCACAGTTTGGTCTGTCAAAAGTAAGGAAACACTGAAAAATGTCCATCACAATTTCTCTTAACTAAAGAATGTGTCCCGACCAACAGTCCACCAAAGATAATTAAGAAAACTAGCAAATTCTGACAGACTACTTAAAGTAGGGAATTTGTGGAATTTTCCATTTGTCAAGTTCCCAATGAATTTTTTGTCAACTGACTAATCGATTAATCCACTGACTGTTTCGGCTCTAAACATGATACAAAGGTTAGTATACTCTGACGGTTAAAATGAACGTGATGTGCAAAACTGGTGAAGTGCCCCTTTAAAAAAAAAAATGTTTTCACATAATATCAGAAAAGACTGTTTAGTAATAGTTTACACTTTCCCCAACTTTTTCCAAACAGCAGCTGATTATCACCGTTTCACACAATACACAGTTCTGAGCCCTATAGATTGCTTTTTATTAGCTAAATGTGCCGCTCAGCCCTGCAACAACCTCCACTACCTGAAGTGTAACTGTGGTTTCTGCTTTAAAATCTTTTTGTAACAATATCACTGTATCGAATGGGTCGTACCATGTTTCTAAATCAAACTAGTTTCACACGCAAACATATACAGCCTTCTCACGTTGAAATCGTGGTTGGCCACAGGCTTGAAGACGGTAGTGATGGCTCTCTCCAGCTGCTGCGACAAACGCTGAGGCTTGGTGGACTCTTTAATCTGCAGCCTGAGACACACACACACACACAAAGAGAGATAAAGTTTGCTTTGTGTTGTCTGTGATCTAACTTGATCTCCGCTGACAGATGTGCCTGCTGGCACAGAGGCAACTGTCAGCACCTCGAGATTAAACTAACCAAATAAGTAATGGCAGCTGCTCTGTCCAAAGATATTCTGCTTTCTATTTATTTTTTGTTGACTTCCATTCATCTTGTCATTGAACACATGCAGCTGTCTGATGTCCTGCCATAATTACCATGATATATTCATAATGATATATATTAACAATATACTGTTGTGCTAATGAAGCAATTAGTAAAGCTTGCTGATGCTTTAGAAACTATTTATATCTCTACATACTTCTTTCATCCATATGTTAATAACCACAAAATCAGAACTGACTGCATCACAAATGAATACAATAAAATATTTTAGTAATAATGACAATCAATAAAGGAGTGCTACATATGATCACTTTATCTACAGTAGGAACCTGTAGTGAGGTTTCTGTCAAAACTGCTCTTAAATTGTGTTCACACACACACACACACACTCACACAGACGCCGCTATGACAACATAATATTCTGCATGTCCTGTAGCCTGCCATAATGGAGGGACATTTGTCAGCTGCCATCCAAAATGGGAGATTAGAAAACTGGAGTGAAGAGTGAAGACTTTCCTTGTCAAGTCAGAAATGAAACACCATTGGACAAATCTACGTTCAGTATGTACTCTACAGTAGATCACAGTACCAGCCTGTAACATCCAGCGAGAATCCCAAGCAGATGATCAGCACAGAAATCTTAAAAAGATGTTTATGAGGGTCAGGAGGGAACACTTTTTTGCTCGCCAGTCATTAAAGTGCTTTCTTGTAATGTGCAATGTGTCTTGCTGATTTGATGGCTGACAGTAACGGTCTCACACACTAAAGAGAATGGTGTTGTAGGTTTGCCTTGGGTTGTATTGTGGCAGTGCATCTGCCACAGTGATGCGGTTGCTATAGCAATACCATCCACTAACTAGCTGGAATAACGGATTCCAATGTAGAGGAGACAGAAACCACTTAAAAAGGCAGAGTGGACGCGAGTGTTTGGTGTACACAAACAGTTGCAGCGATGCCCATGTCAACACGTCAAAACCTCTCTGCTCCTGTTGGAATCAATTCACAGCACTCGAACAGATTTTGTGTTGTCGGGGTTAGAAAGAAAACAAGAAAACAAATGCTGCCCTGACTCTTTTAAGCATGTGTGTGTTTAATATTCCATACATTGTAAGAATAATTCGTCAATAGTCAGTCTGATGCTTTACTGTAATGGAAACGCAATGAATAAATATCAAACTGCATTTCATTGAGTTTTTCAAGGGGTCTAATTTGAAGGGAAAACTTCAGTTATAATGTTTTCATAATACACCAGAAACTTACTAATATTGAAATGTTTCACATATTTTGCACGAATATGTTGTTATCCGGTGCCAGGAACAACTGCTGTGCTTTTTTACAATATTGATACTGGAAAGTGTCCCCCCCCCCCACACATTTTCATTCATATCTCTCTACTAAATAAGTGTGTGTGTTGGTATTTGTTTGACACTGTCTAACATCCACACACTGTATTTTAATTTACACTATATTCTATTCTTTCCTACATATATCCCATTATTCTAACCCACTGCAGCCATAGGGCACGATAGCATATAAAGTCACCTTATTTGATTTTGACGTAATTCAGTCTCGCCCAACTGCAGCGTTTCTGTGCTGAACAATTTCAGAAGTTCACTCACTTCTTCAGCTTCATGTAGTTGTCATTGACGACCGGTCTGCATTCAGCTCTGTGCACCACCATCCCCTCCAGACTGATTTCTGCTACAACAAAAGACAGTGACTCAGCTGCTCAATCATGATTCAGACACATGCACACAGACACACTGAGTTTGTTGGGGGGAAAAAACTCAATTTAGTAAAACTTATTTAAATAATGTCTATTTATTTTTGCCTTTGAGCAAACCACCCCATAAAAAAGAGAGAAAATACTTGGCAAACTTCTACTTCTACTGATTGGGCATGATTTATGGCATTTATATTTCATATAGTGCGTAATTGCCTGTTTCCAACTTGTAAATAGTGTTCAACATCTAAATATGGCACAACTCAAATTGTTCTAATAGCTTGGATATATCCAAACGAGCACTTATACATAATATATAACATTTTAATTATATTTAATTATAACATTATAACATGATACAGAAGTGCTTGAAAAGGAAAAGAAACATGGACGCCTCACATCAGCCATAGTCCATCATTCAAGGTAATTAAAAACAAATTTATCAGACACACTTATATTGTTTCAGGGACAAGGCACATTTTTAAAACCTCACACGATTCTGCACTCATGCAAACATCTTGAATTGTTCGGCAATGTGAGCGCTCGCAAGTCGTAAACATGAGAATCTATCCAGTCTCTACCATCCATCCAATATGACATGACCGGAAATATGACATTAGAAAGTCACGGACGTGTTCACATAAGTTCACTGGATGTTCAGCCAAAGTTAGCCATGGAGGAGACCAAGAACCCAGTGCTCACTCTAATGGAGACCAGCATAGATGGGACAAAGTGCAAGGACAGTAGTCCTCTCTGCAGATTTCATGCTTCAGATATAAACAGGATTAAAATGCAGGAATTTTACTTTTAACATAGTATTTTTATACTGTGGTATTGCCAGTCGGCCTCCAATAAAGCATTCCCTACTCCGCCACTCCTCTCAATGTGACAATTACAGCTATTTCTGATTTAAATGAGTAAATATGGTCTTCTTATTTATTGCATTTATTTTTCAAGCTGTTCCTTCATATGGTGCTTTAGCTAATTATTTAATCCACAACCCTTTTCCTAAACTATTTCATGCTTCTTCTGCTCCTCTCCAGTCAGTATTGGGAGCCGCGTTAATGGTTTGCATTTTTTTTTTTCCTTTGCAAATTTTGAATTGACTGTCCAGGAAATGGTGGAGTCCAGTTGGTGAGCGTTGGCGTTATATTGGCAGCAGCTCGGTCTATTGTGCATTGTTGTACGATTTGGCATCGACAAAAGCAGCAGAGGGAGAGACACTCAAAGGGCAAACAGAGAGAGGAGGTCTACAGGGAGCTGTAGGGGTCAACAAACAGGTGGCGTGGCATTGATTATGAACAGATTGACAGGTCCAGATGACCTGTGGAGGAGGAAGAGAGTCTGTCAACCTTATTTTAACGTTCTCTTACAATTTCCATAAACAGTTCAGGATCCTCCGCTGTGAAATCCTGTAAAAGCAGAGTTGATAAATCCTCCAGGGATACGTGCCAATTCCCTCCTTTGTCCTCACGCTTCCCTCACTAACGTCTTTTTTGTTTTGTCTTTTGGCTCTCCCGCCTAAAACGTGGGGGAGAAATGCAAAGACAAGCATCATCTGAGGTGACGTCGGTTTGTGATGACACCGACACAGCAGGATCACCTGTTGGTTGTTTTCAACTGCTCTGTGGTGTCTTTTGTTTCCTAGTCTGTTTCCACAGATAATGTGATGTACTGTCCAGATAATAACAAGGGGTGCATATTACTACTGCTCGTGCTGTTCTTTTATTGATGTCCTCCTACACGACAAACCACGTTTGTCAAACCACAATTAAATTTAAGGGTACTTCAGTGCTCAGACACTGGATTCACCAGAGCCATTTCTATTGGCAGCAAAGCATTTTTCTATTCATTAATTATGTATGCCTCCATTTACTGAAGTTGTGCTTGTAAAGTCACTATTTAATGATTTATGATTGGAATGCCAGAAACGAGAAATAATTTAGTGGTAGTTTAATAAAAAAATGGAAATTTTTCATTTACTCTATTTACATAAATGACACCCAGGCAATACTTGTTAGTAGGGTAGTTATTTTTTCATGGGCTTAAATGGCAACAAAACAAAAGAACACCACCAGCCTTATCTTAAAATAAAAAAAGGTCTCAATGTATTCAGTGTTAACCACAGCTGAACAAATACAGGTGTAACTGCCACGGTCACTATAGTAACCATAATATGCCACCTGATATTACGTGTCATGCAAGAGTCCGTTTTTAATCTTGAGGCAACAAATGCTTTGCAGTATGTGTCACAGATCTTACTAATGTTCATCTTTGCCTTTTCCACAAATGGAGGCAATTACGTGCAATTATTGGCTGGTGAGTGCCAGAGTGCTTGACAGCAACACGTCTAAAAACACACCCACACACAAGAAACATGTGTGGACACATGCACGGGACTACTGACGCACACCAACATCCCTGCTGCACAGTAGTCACGGTCAAACACCTTGTTTTATTTCACCTAGGCCATAACGAATTAAGGGACTGGTTCCCTCCTGCCACTCACGTCTTCCTGTTTCCTCTCTCCAGGATTCAGAGAGACACTGAACAAAGGACAAAAATGCCTTTGTAAACGTGGAAAGACACACATACTGTAGATTGAGAGTGTACCGGCATGGTATGTAGACTGACCGCAGTATCTGTAGCTCAAGGCCTCTGTGTGTGGGAGGAACACTTGAGATCGTAGACTCCTGCATATTAGTTTCACTATAAAACTCTGAAGTGCTGGATCGGTGTTTTGGTCCACACCTTCGGCTGACACTCAGCATCCTAATTCTCCTACGCACCTGCTATTCAGAGCTGCATAAAGACTGCATTAACATCTATATGATGAAGAAAACCTAAAGGCTGAGATTTAACATCACAAAAATCACATCTGTTTCGATGCAGCCACATGGTGGTTTTCCCTTCTGTCAGGCAGCTGCTCCTGCTGTCATTTCTACATTTCTATGAGTTACCACAGACACATTGGGCCTCATGCAAAACCACTTGTAGGAACAGATTCATTCTTGAGTAGCACCTCCGAGTGATTTAATGTTCTCTTATCTAGAATTATTACTTCGGTACAAACTAAACGTCCGAGTGGTCCAGACATGTCGGACGAGTCATGTAGCGACTCCACCTCCAACGTGAAAACGCTTGTTTGACTCAAAAGGAATAGTTCAACACTTTGGCAAATGCGAGAGTTGAGACGATTGATACCACTCTGATGTCTGTCCTACAGTCAGGAGATGGTTAGCTTAGCACAAAGACTGGAAGCAGTACCACTACATGATCAAAGCTCTTGGTAATGTCTTTGTGTTGTGTGCATACTGCATGTGCACAGTTTGTATGTGTGAGAGCATGTTGGTAACAGTGCAATAAACAGGGAGTAACAGCTAGCCCGGCGCTGTCCAAATCTGCCTACCAGCACCTCTAAAGCGGGACGGCTGTGGCTTGGTGGCAGAACGGTTGCCTGCCAATCGAAAGGTCAGCGGTTCGATCCCCCAGCCATGCGTCGAAGTATCTTTGAGCAAGATACTGAACCCCAAAAATGCTCCCGAAGCTGCGCCTTCGGGTTTGTGAATGTTCTCATATGTAAGTCGCTTTGGATAAAAGCGTCTGCTAAACGTAAATGTAAAGCTCCCTAGTTAACACCTTAAGTCTCATTTGTTTAATCTGTACAAAAACAGAAATGTAAAAACAACTTGCTGGCTAGCTAGTGTTATATGCATCACGGCTTTGCAATTTAGATTTTGATCGGCATAGGTGTTTTGGCATGATAGATTCCATGACAGTTTATTCTCACACTCCAACACAGCTGTCTCACCTATAATGATGTTATACCACCTGTAATAAGAGAATACCATCAGAAAGAGAAGAGAAAAGGATTACCAGGTCTTTATTCCTGTCACGGTACAGCTCTGCGATGACACACTGTTGACAGCTGTAGAGATGTTTTCTCATTGTTTCAGGTCCTAGTTGAATTTCTTGTGTAAAAGTGGAAATTTTGACCTGATGGTGTTGAGCAGCAGCTGCTACCTGCTGTTTGGATATATGTCGTTAAATTTCCTTTACATGTGAACAAAACAGTGGCAGATAGATAACAGCCTATTTGCACTTCACTCTTGGCTTTCTGTCATCACTCTTCTCCCACATCGTTGTGTAACACACACACACACACACACACTCTCTCTCTCTGCCTGCCAATCATGTCATACTCTAAATTACAGAGGTCTGAATTTAACACAAATAATGTCAAAACAATAGCAAGCCAGTGCAGGCACTTAATACCATCTACTGATCGACAACTGTTTAGCAGTTTCTGCACTAAATCATGTGTTATATGTGACAGTGTTACCATCTGTACTGTCTGTATCTCTGCCACTGTGAGTGGATCCACAAGAAGGTTCAGGGGTTCACCAAAAACACATGGAATCATCCAAAGGGCACCATAGGTCTTGGGTGGACCTATCCATCAACTGACTGCTATTACCGTTTTGTCCCGGATTTAAAAAAAAAACAAACTATTAATAAGCAGTTTAATGAAAGGGAAATCAGGAAAACCAATAAACAGGTAGAAAACAGTTAAGACCTGCATTAACTGTATTAAAGGCATGCAAATACACTTAAAAAGCATTACACATTTAGCTAATTCTGTAAGAGCAGAGAAGAGAAAAATGGCCAAGTGAAGATGGTAAGAGGAAGAGAGAGACAGATGCGAGGGTGAAGAGGTCAGTCGTCCACCCCCTCACGCTCAACTCTTACTCTCCATCTGCTCCGAGGCCCTTTCCTCAAGGCTCTGACCTTCCTAATGTTAAAACACAACAAACAGCTCGCCGCCCACCAGGCTTCGACTCGCCATCACTGTCTCTGGATAAATTACCCTGCCTCATCTATGTTTCACCATATAACAGCCACAAACACAGCGAGCCTAGATGTACTAGAGTTAGAGCAATAAATACAAATGTGCTGGTCAAAGACCATCAGCATGAAACATGGACACTTCTCTTCTATGTTGTAAAACCTAACAGCCTAACAGTTCTTCCTTTATTCTTTTCAAAGTTAAGGTCCATTCAGTGTATACTGAAATATATCCCTTTATTATAAACACAAGATCTGACCCATTGTATAAGCTGCTCCTGTTACTGTGTCTCAGGCTAGTCATGTGGCCCCAGACTTTTTGTGATGATTTCATTGCTTCTCTAAAAGACCATCTTGCCTCTGATCTTGACTCAGATCTGAATGAAGCCTGGTGACCTCCTAGTTATGATGCCAATTGTGATTTTAGGTTTCAGGAGTAGTTTGTAAATACTTTAGAATGACATAGGCCCCGATGTATAAAAGATGTATGCACAAAAACCATGCATACGTCATTTCCCACATGTAAACAGGTATATAAACTGTTGGCTTTGAGGAGAGTGATATAACGGCTTGTTCTTTTCTCATCTAATGCAGTGAATAAAGGCTTTATTTCAACCGAAGTAGAGTTGGTGATTGTTGGAACAGTGGAAAGACTAACGAAGATGGTTTTGGTGAGTTTTATTTTGTTTCTGTTGAAGTGTGTTTAACAATGAGGTGCAAGGTAAAAGTACTGGTTTTCTCAATGGAGTACGGTCTTTGTTTTGGTGTGAGATGCTTGTGCTCTAGTGCGACATTTAGTGGCAGTGAATGTCGCAATACAGCTCCTTTAACCTCCCCTGTAAAGTAAAAACTGTTCCAGAAGATCAGTGTTTGCAGACAGTTATGAGACAGGAGTCGATCGTAAAAGTAAGTCTTTTGAATGAACCTTGCAAACACTTTGTTAAATTATACCTGGGCAAAATCCCAGACAAACACTGAATGAAAATGTCTTTAAAATATTTTTGGCTGCCAGCTAGAAAGCCATCTCACGGAAATGGCTGCAGGCAACCCCAATAACAAAGGATGACTTGTTATTAAAATAAATGGATGGCGAAATTGACCTTTATTTTAAGACTGTGATATGAACAATATGTAAAATGCTGGAAAAATAGATAAACATGTGCTAGTAAGAAATAACTCATTACATAATTGACTGAAAGACCCTGTTCTTGTACAAGTATTGTGCTGGTCATGTCAGCCAACTCATTTAACTTCAAAATATCAAAAAAAACATTGTTGCAAAGACACATTTGTAGCTTGATACGACAACTTGGTTTCTATTTATTTAGAATGGAGACATTTTATTTTGTGTTCCTTATCTTGTAATATTGTCCTTTATCGTGAAGCCCTTCTGACGTCTGTTTCAATATGGAGCTATTAAACTACATAACCATTCTGATATCACTGCTGGTGATGGTTTACAAGTTCATGTGATAAGTTAATGATACGGGTGCTATAAAAAGCATAATGGGCGTGCATAATGACAGCTGCTCTGGCCTTGTTGGAGAACCACACCAATGCAACACAATCAGTGTAAGTGCGACAATTCTCTGCCGTTCTTGTAGTTGACAGGTCTAATGACTGGTGCGGCAGACAGAAGTATTCTGCACCAGTTTTTCTACATCTATATGTGGTTAACAAAGATTGAAAACAGGCTTGTGCATGTGCATCCAGTTTGATAATTATTGAAATTTATGAAACAGAAACGTACATATGCATGGCTTTAGAAATCTGAATAAAAAGATTACATGTATTTTTCTGTCTTTGTGCATACAGAGTTTTAGTCATGAACCTACACAGAGTTTATGTATCCGTCCCCTGGACGTCAGAATAACTTGGTCCTAATATGTCAGTCCCTCCAGAAATGTGTGATCTAGCAATCAAATTTAATGTATGTGATTGCCGTTTACTCTATCAGGTATAAAATGCAGCGTATAGAGTCTCTTTCCCCTTTACACACACAGTCGTGATGGTGCCTTGACTATACATGATATCAACAAGGAAGCAACAGCAGAGGGGGGGTAAAGTCACTGATTGGATCTCCAAATATAATTTTCCATTAGAGCTCATCTCTACCAAGCCCAGAGGCTGCTTCATTAAGGAAATTTAATGATTCCATTCATCAACTTTGATGTGATTTTCGGATGTCTGTAAATGTATTCAGCCCACTGATTTTAACATGGACTAGCACCATCCACAGGCAACAAGTGGGCTTCAAAGTGCTACTAGCAGAGAAAACTGGTGAACAACTGAATTACTAGTTGACTGGACTGCTGTAGGTTTATTTCTCACCCTTACAATCGCATTGGCTGTCTTTTAAAATGGTGCTTCATGGGTTTTAGGTAAATAGGAAAAAAGGGTACATCTGTGTTACATTATAATACCAACAGAGCCCCAGAGATTTTCATTTAAGACCACCTTAAATGAAAATCTACAGCTAAGCTAGCAGCTCTGTAAGGTTGCACTTAGGCACACCGGGGATTTGGACTAAATGCTAACATCAGCATGCTAGCATGCTCACAATGACAATGCTAACATGCTGATGTTCATCTTAGCTTAGCATGTTAGCAGGCTAACATTTTCGTATTAGAAGTAAACAAAGTGCAGCTGAAGCGGATAGGAATGTTATTAGTTTTGCAGATATTTGGTCATAAAGTATTGAACAAGTTACATTTTTAACCTCATGGTTGCGCTAGAGGAAAAGTCAGAAGATCACCAAGTTGGTATGATTCAACCTCTGGGCACCATGTGTATCTGTAACAAACTTCTTGGCAGTTCATTCAATAGTTGTTTGTGGACTGACCGACAGACCGGATATGCTAACAACTACATCTTAGGTAAAAACAGACAGACAGTTTAATTCATTCCTTAGAGTTTATCTCTTCTGTTTTTGGTTTTTTAAAAGCTAAATGGAAAAAAAGGCACCACTCTCCAAAGTGCTGAGTATCACCGTAACTACAGCCCCATGCAAACCCCTTTAACGTGGTAAAATGTGAAGCTTGACAGGCCTGCTAAGCCTTGTTACGGTTGCTATGACTGGACGATCGCTGTTCGAGGGAGGGGTTTAGTAAACCATCAATTAGAAACCTCTGTATTTTACCTCTGACAGCATGTCTGATTTTTTCGGTCTTGTGCTTCTTTGGTTTTTCTATGTGCTTTTTAATTTTTTTTTTTTATCCTTTGTGATTGTAGTTCACTAAATATTTCACCACTGTATGTAAAGTGCTTTATAGGTTTTGTATCGAACCTACCTATCGACTACTCATATTTCAAGATTAAGATCAAACTTCAACATTTTAAAAAGTCAGTTATACAGACCATGTGGCATTAATGCACTACTGAAACCCAGGGCGATAGGTCTGATTATTCAAAAATATAATAGTGATATCTGGTCTATCAGATTAACGTTACCCCCAGCACACACACAGACAGTAGATTTACTCCCATAATGAATAAAGAACAATTGACAGCTCTGAGCTCATACAAGACCATTTTTTTTTACAAGATTTATTTTAGGTGGTTTCCATGTCAGCTTCACAGCACTCCATGTTACACCACAAGCTCTTAGAGCAGCTCTATGAATAATTCACCACCTTTAAGAGAGAAGGAGAGTTCTTGCTAGCAGCATTTTGGGAAATTTAATTCAAACGTCTGAAGCTGTCAGTTTGATAAAGAGACGCAGCAGCTGTGACAAACAGATTCTCACTGACTTTGAAGATAACGATTGTCCTGGATGAGCCAGTTTTAATGAACAGGAGGCAGAAAGCAGGTCAAACCTCCCACAATCCTCTCTGCTGCATCTTGGCCTCGTTTGCAATTCCAATTGAGTGTTGTTGATGATGATACCACTAATCACTTATGATTAGAAAATCGCAGCAGAGACATAGAGAGCTGTCAAACTGGGATCTTCTTCCAGATAAAACACACACACAAAAAGAAAAGCAGCATTTCAGTAACCCACATCAGTTATTGCTGCGATCACAGTGTCCGAATCAAGTGTTGCACTTAAAATTAAACTTCAATCATTCCCTATGCAATGCACTTCTATTTACAGCACAAAATCTTTGGTGTAACTGTTTGATAACCTGTTGCACAAATTTAACACACCTGTTGCTCACAGTTTCTTTTTGGGAAAATAAGCAGCCTACAAAGTGTCATCACTTTATTCACTTTATTTAGTTTGTTGGGGAAAAGAGCTGGGATGATTTCCATGATTGTATTCTCTCTCAAATGAAGTTTGAAGTACATTTAGTGATCTGGGTAACATTTTGGACTTAAATGATAGATAAAAGTAAAAATCCTTCACTTTTCCACCTACTCACAAACTTCAAACGCGAAGAAATCTATTGATAAAATTTCTTTTGACTTAAAAATGCTAATTTATGAGCGCAATGTGGTCTGTTAAATTGATTAAGAGCCGTCTGTTGTAGGGCGGTGCAATCAAAGCACAAAGCACATCTTCTGAGTTTTGTTTTGGAATGACTACAATATCTCATTGGCCATGATAAATTATACATTATATGAAGTAATTTTTATAATATAAATATATAATGTATATCTACACAAATTCAGAATAGGGTAATTTAGCCTACTGTACCATTTACAGCTGCGTTCTTGTAAGCTCTTACCTCCAAACACATGCTTGATATAATTCAAATTCTCTTTGGAGCATTCTGAACTTTTTTTTTTTATATATAAGTTTCATAAATAGGGGCCTAGAAAAACACCAATCATTTTCATCAAACAGGTGCATGCAACAGCACCTTCATCTCTACATCTACTTTGCATGTGAATGGACCTCTTAGAAGAGGCTTCAACTGTGGTCCAAAGGACTTTGAAAAGGGCAGGATCGTGGGTGCCAAGAGGGTACATCTGAGCATCACCGAGGCCGTACAGCTGCTGAGCTTTTCTCAACGAGGTGGACCAATGCAACGCACTTCGTCAAACGGTTTTCTTAGTGAGAAAGGGAAGAGAAGCACCAGTGGCTTGATGCACACAATAAGAAGTAACCGTCAGCCCACAGTAAAAAACTTACCGAACTATGAGTTAACATGCAGCACTGTTAAGAGAGTAGCATCCACCCATCGGCGTACGGTAGAGCACAAAGCTCCTATGTTTGTTGGGTCAGTGTTAAAAACACGGTTGTACACCCTTTTGTTGAGTCACGCTTACAACATATAGCATGCTCACCTTGGACTGTGGAAAACTGGGATCGGCATTTTTCCGTTTACTCAAAAATGTTTCCGTTAATTGAAACAATAATCTGCAGATTCATCGATAATGAAAAGAATCATTAGTTGAAGATCTAAATCTAATCATCCCAGTACCCTCTTACTCTTTTCTGCAATGTTCAGTACAGCCAAGTCATCATCTGTCCATTCTCCCACAATAGTACAGGAAATACTTCTATAAACAATATTTTGCCACTGAGCAGTCTGAGATATAAACATCCTTGCAAATCAAGTCTGCTGCCCTGCAGTGACAAATGCTGCCACAATCCAGGTGTTTTGTCATTGCCAGACTCCTGTGAAAGTGCTGATAAATTATTCAAATTGACTGGCATTGCCTCCCTGGTGTAAAACAAATATCTAAAGTAGGTTACACACCATCTGGGCTGAAATATTTCTACAACAGGATTGTTGTCGGGGTCAGAATCAAGCATAAACCAATTTTGTGTAGAGCCTCTCCTCCCAAGTGTTTGTACTGCCCATTAACAGTATGCATAGACATTTTAACATAGGAGCATTTGTTTTGTGCCATTTTCTACTTTTTCCCCCCATGGCTTTGCAATTTCTCATAAGATGGTGCCTTAAGAAACACTGAGGAATATGAAATATGGCAAAGTAAAAAAAGTGGCTACTTTTGGCTCAAGAAACACACACAGTTAATAGGTGACTCAAATTTTTACACATCTGCAGTTGCATTAGGATAGACACTGGCACACACACACACACACTGATTGAATGAAGCATTTGTACCAAATTACCGGTCTGGCACAGTGTCCCTGAGGGGAGCTACAGCCAGAGTATTAGCCAATTCAAAAGTTGTCCTTTGTGACCAGACCATCATTGTAATTGGTCCATTTCCTCCTCCAGGACCCCAAAACCAGTGCACATACAAGACAAACACACTATCAATGCACAAGCAACATTTGCTGAGACAGAGCACTGCTTGTTACCTTGCAAGAAACAAAACCGGTTATTTACATAAATGCATTCCCTGTTGCTTTCATTTACATGAGTAAGACTAGCACTCTACTTCTCCCTGTCATAACCAGAGATGAGACAGAAAAAGCATGCCAGTAAGCCCCCGAATTAAACTGGACTCCTTTTCAAACAGATTCTAGTTCACATGTAGTGCTGTGTGGTAAACAGATGGATTTGGCTGCAAAAGGAGTTTCATATTCAGACTCACACAAGCTGAGACAGTTTCACACCACAAGAATGGAAGAAACCCCCCCTCCATCTGGTGACAGGAGGGTGTGGGTGCGTGTAGCTAGTATGTGGTCTGCACTTTTTTTTTTTTTTTTTTTTTTTAAATCAGATAATTAGGGAAAAAGATCAAGAAAGAAAGCGCTCCTGGAGTCTGTACTCTTCTGTTGTTTGCTCTCATATTCCCTCCCTCTCTCTCTCCTCTCTGCATGTGATGCTGTATCTGCCCACCCACTCCTACAGGGGGAGGGAGGGGGAGAGAGAGAGCGAGCCGAGCAACACAGAGAGCCAGTCTGTTTTCAGCTTCCAGTTCACTGTAGCTCCTCTGCCAGACAGCACTCACCCATCCACCATCACACACTCTCGAACACATTCACCCTCACTATACGACAGCTGACAACACCTTCTCATTTTTTCAGCAGCAGCACAGACTCACACGATCAGATCCAAAACAGAAGGGAAAAAAAAATAATCCCCCCCAAAAAACAGACTCAATTTGTACGGCGGACACACCAGCTCTGAGGAGGCTGGGTCGAGGCTGGAGAGGGTGAATCGAGAATGGAATGGAACCTCAGAAGGATGGAAAGTGAACTGAGGCACATCAACCCGGACCTGCTGCAGCCCAGCAAGAGCTTCAAGAAGCCGTCTTCAGGCACCATCACCCTCAATGTCGGGGGGTTCCTGTACACGGCGCACCGGATCACCCTTGCCAAGCACCAGGGATCCTTTCTGGAAGAGCTGGCCAACGGTAAGAAGCCAGTTCAGCACACCGATTCCATGGGTAACCCATTTATCGACAGAGATGGTCCAGTTTTTCGCCATGTGCTCAACTACCTTCGAACCGGAGACCTCCAGCTGCCCGACGACTTCCGGGAGGCAGGGCTCCTGCGACGGGAGGCCGATTTTTACCGTCTGAGTGAACTGGTGGAAGCCGTGGTCGAGTGGGAAAGTCAGAGGGCGGCCCAGCGAGAGGCCGCCTTTTTGGAGGTGACGGATAGCCATGAGAGGTCGCAGGGCCTCAAGGTGTACTGCAGCGACCACACCTTCATCGAAAAGGTGAAAGGGCGGCTGGTGCAGATCTCCAAGAGCCGCCTGGACGGCTTTCCGGAAGAATTTGTGGTGTCGTCCAACGTGATCCAGTTCCGACACTTTATCAAGTCGGAGCCGGGCTCGCGGCTCGTACTGAAGGAGGACAGCACATTCTTGTGCACACTTGACTGTCTGAAACTAGAGACAGTGATGCTAGCACTGAGATCAGGCTTTAAGCTGGTCACCAGCCTCGACAGCTGCAAAGGCTCCGTGGTGGCGGCTGAGGCCCTACACTTTGTCAAGTAGGATGAGGAAGAGATGTTGGGGAGAAGGGGAGGCAGAGAGGGAAAAGAGTAGTGCCTGATTCCATATCTACCCCGCTAACGTACGGTATTGGCTTGAAGATCTTGTAACGTGCTGAGTTGTAATGTGCCATTTGGTGTGAGAAGGAGAACGGGTGGGTTGGCCCATCTTACGGGACAGTGTTTATATCTTTACTGCACAATGCTGGCTTACAAACATTTGATGAGTTTGGGGCAACATTGCTTGATTCTACAACCATTATCAGCAGAATGGCATTTAGGCATCAAACGTTAACACTGCTTTGTAAGCTAGTATTTGTAGAATCCAGAATGATCCAGATCAAGTTAGTATTTATGATTTTAGAAATTGCATTTGATTAGATATCACACAAAAAGTACCACTCTGTAATATGGAAGACAAGCCAACAGTGAATCCTTTCTGAACGACAGCTTTATCAGTGGATTTGGCTCTGCACAAGAACTGCTTCTGCTGCTTTGTCAACGGTTGTGAAAGCCTTCAAAACCAGCTGTGATGTGCACTGTTGTGCCACGCAGCTTTTACTACAGTCTGTGTGTGCGTGCGTGTGTGTGTTGCTATACACTGTGTGTGCTGTGCTTAGTTGGTTTAATAGCTTGTGTTTAGTTTATTTGCCTCTCTGGAGCCTGAAGGGTAAACCACAGCACATTAAGGTTGTTTTGGATGGACTAACAAACTTCACATCCACATCAGACTAAAGCAACGTAAACTGTTTCTCAGATCATATCAACAAGTTGAGTTGAAGTGCAAAGAACCGTGATTATTGTAAGGGCTTTGACTCTAGCATGATGCATGTGCACAAAATAAACTGTTTGTTAGTGCTGTGAGCCTCTGTGAAGTCACAACAATGCCTATTACTTTTCAATGTGATACTTTTACAAATAAAAGTGACACTGAAACTATTGGAAAGTGTTTTGAAGTGTATCCGCAAAAGTCTGCATTATTGCTTGGTGTAAGAACCCTTTCAAATTCTGTTTGTAAGGATGTTGAGAAGTTACTTTTATAGTTATCAATTATATACACAACATCAGACAGTCTTAGAAATGTACTGGAATCATGACTATTTGCTTGCATTCAATAGCATAATAGGTATACTAATCACTCTTTAATCCTGACCCACATAAACTTACAGTCTGTACTGTGTGTAACTGTTAACCACTGAGCCAGGTGGGAGCATTATTAGTGTGAAGTTTCCAGAATATTCTGATACAAATAAGCGGTAGAGACACACTGATCTGGCTCTCACTTTCAGCTGTATCAAACCAGAATCCCTTGCATAAATGATTCCTTTTACACTTCTTTCCATGTGTTAAACTGTTTTCCATGTCTGGAACAATCTAGAAGGTGTGCAAAAAATTCAGGGATCACAGGGAAAAAAATAACACTATGTGCAGCATATTCTATGTTGCTACACATATTAGGTGTCAGAACTTAGAGGGTGTAATGTTCCTGGGTTTCTTCTCCCTGAATAAAAGACGCCAGATCAAAACCCACTTTGGACAACTCATTTTGAAAGTGGCTTTAATTGACCAATGCCATTGGAGGATATTCAACCACAGAAACCTACAGAAATCAAAAGCGCTCTTTATTGACAAAAATTGAATCCATCAGGCTGCTCGATTTTAAGCATTTTCACACCGTGATGATGACTTCATAAAAAAATTGGAGTGCAATGGAGAGAATGTGTTTGGCTATATTTTCATACTATAAGGAACGTCTTAAACCATATGACGCATAAGTTGAAGGAGGAACCCATGCAGGAGGTCCCATGACTTGTATTGTTGGTGATCATGCCCTAAAGTAATTATTAATTATTAATATTGTTGACTGCAACCTAAAGAAAGATAAACACTATAGTCAACAATTCTAAATGTTAAACGGTAACGTCTGCTGAAAATGTTTTTGTCAAAAGCAAGAGTCTGATGTTCTCACTTCGCTCCAGTGATGTAGAAGTGTATGTCCTTACATCACTGTCAGGCTACAGGCGCAACAGAGTTGACCACACCCAACAGTGATACTGAGGGTGATCAGAGGTGCAGAAGACTTAAACTTAACCAGAAGAGGGTCTGTGAAACAATGTTTTCAGTGTGGTGTGAAGTGATCACGTTGATGCATCTGCACAGAACATATTTGTGATAAAGGCCTTTGATTTTCTGAATTTATCTAAAGCAAATCATCTTACATCAAGTTGAAACAACTGCGGCATACACCTCTTCCAGCTTGACTAAGTAACCTTGGAGCTGGATGGTGTTGAGTGACAGTAGACTTATACCTGTGGTCAGAATATGATAACAACATTCATTATTGATTTGTTTAAAAAAAAAAAAAAAAGACAAGACCAAATCTCTCACAATGTCACCATACAATAATGTCTATCACACATTGTCGGTTAACACTTTAATTAAAAACATGCTCAGCTCTGCTCTCACCTTCACACCACCTGCTGTGATGCCTGACAGTAGGTTGTCCTGGCTCGCAGCCACCACAGTGCTGCAACTCCACCTGCAGAAGCCTTTGGGGAGCCCCTTCAAACCCTCCCAGCGCCAGTAAAGATATTTGATATTTAAAAAGTAGGCCAGTCTGTGAGATAAATTCTGCCCTTTTCCCTCAAGGAGGACCTCTTTTTATCTCTGCATTGCACTCTGATGTGTGTCATCATCATTGTTAGTTGTAATATACCATTTTTCATAGTAACGAGCAGTGAAACTATTTACTATTCCAACTTCAGTAATGTTATAGATGTCAGGAGAGATAAGCATAGTTATTCCCCTCTAAATATAATATATAACAGTTGACTTAATGGAAAAATATAATTATTCCTTTTTTTTAAATTTGTTTTTGTCAGAATTAGTCTCCGTCTAAAAGGTGATGCGGGGATGCCCTGAGCTTATGACAACCTCAATGAACTAGTTCAGATGAAAAAATGGGAACAAAGTCGACTTATTTTCCCACCACTACCATTTGAAATGATTGACAAGATGACTTAACATGGATGCTGCTGCTTTGATTTTATCAAGTAGAAAAGAAGTATGGCAGACGAGATGTGACAAATATTGTAAAAATTGTAATCAGTATAAATAATATAAGTGACAAACAAATGAGTGCTGAAACATAGTATAGTAATAAAAATCTAATGAGAAGTAGAAATATATCTCCCTAAATTAGTAGCAAATAATGACATAATCAAAGGGGAACTCCAGAAATGTATTAGTGTACCTCCACAAAAGAGAGGGGGACTTACGAGGGACACAAAAAAGAAAAAAGAAAAATATCAAAAAATGTTAGTGTCTAGTATGATTCAAGCTCCAAAAATAATGGGTCCTACATTTCCCATAATCGAACGTTTCAATAGACTTCCCCAGTCTGATAAATGCCATCATCTTTCAAAAACCATGCCCCAGTTTGAAACGCACATTTTCTGTTATAAACTTTGTTTCCAAGCCCAAGTGTCAGACTTTTGAAAGGCTGAGTAGAGCTCCGAGTCAACTGAACTCAAGTGTAAAATCAGTGGAGTTTAAATTGGACCTACCACATGTCAATAGACTGATGATACTTGGTCACAAAAAAAGGCTGTGTGTGTAACGGCTGCGTTTAAGAACAAAAAAGCTGCTTTGGCAGTGGACGATGTTGCTAGTGCCAAAGACAAACACAAGACAAGTCTCGCCTGGTTTATGTCTAAAGAATGTGAGGCAGGGATAGGTCGAGACCCATTTATGGAAACGTCTGGGAGTGGAAACGTTTGAATTGAATAATTCCCAACATTGAAAAGCATTCATCTCCTCCAGAGTTTATTCTTGCTATAAAAGTGGAAAATCCTTTGCCTTTTTGCCTGTTAGAACTGGAACTATATGCAGAGTTGCCTTTTAACCAGTTAATTATTTACTGAGCATACCAACAACCAGCCACCTTTAAATGAAAGCAGCATCTCTCACTGTACCTATAACTGGGCTAACCCCCTCCATGGTGACTAAAACCATCTGCTCCAGCAGGCAATGTCGTCAAACCCTACGACCAGCCACCCCCACCCACATCATGACTCATACACCCACATTAACTCTGACATCAGGCGGACGTCTTCCTCAGCCCACTCCTCACAAACACAGACAACAAACATACGACGTATACGTAACACCATGTGCGGCAAAGTGAACGTGAGCACCTTCAAGAGGAGTGAATAAGGGCTGTTCAGACACCACGCTTAGCACTGATATTTTAATCTCAACATCAAACCTTGAGGCCTTTTTTTAATTGCAGATCAGCGCCATGCATTTTTTATGACAGTGACTGCTTTACTTATTAGTTGCAGGGTCAAAGTGATCTACACCTCATCAAAAGGCAGCTTTGGATGATGAGGGAGGCAGGAGGTGCAGGCGGAGAAACGGGAGAGATGTGGTAACAGCAGTGAGAAAAGCTCAAATCATACTACTATCAACAGTCTAATCTCAGTCTTTTCACCTGTTGCCAGGCAAACTCAAACTCCTACATCATACGCTCACAAGCTGCTCTTTCTCTCTAACACACACCCCTCCTTATTGCAATGCCTTACTCGTGTGGTGCCACTCGGCCAGAAAATGACTAACATACCACAGGTTTTTATCTTTCAACGCCAGAAACAGAGAAGCGATGGCAGAGGAGGAGAAAGAGACGGGGTGATAAAGAGGAGGGGGAGGTGAGGTCAGAACCCTTCCACTTTCACTTTTATCTCAGACAAAAGAGGCACCAGCAACTATTATTCAATCACACAAAAAAAAAAAGAGATGGAGAGAGGCAGGGGGGCAACAACATGCAATAATAAATTAAGCTATTTTTAGATTGAAGCTGTCAATAGCTGATACTTTTAGTAGGAAAAAGCTCACATTTAAAGTGTTTCCCACAAGAACTTTTTCCTCAGGGTATAAAAGCCTCTGAAACAATATTTACACTTGGTCTCAGATTTGACCCTAAAGACGAATTTTTCTTCCAAAAGAAAAACAATTCTGCCAGCGAAGTGAGATGCATCCACTTGTTCCCAGTGCAGTTACCCTTGTTTCAGGAATTTTCTAGAAACAAATCATCTTCAATTCGTATCTTGAAATTGGACAGAAAAAGACCATTCATAGCTCCTGTACCCCCCCAGGATTTTATACTTGTTTATAGCATATTCGACAACCTGATCAAAATGCATTACAATGATTTCAATATCCCCATATATTACCAGTCTAATGTTGATACATTTTACAATTGAAATGCTGTCGGTGACTGAATAAACCTGTTTGAAATTATCAATTAAAATCAATGCTAATACCAATACTTTTAGTGATATACAGATACTCTGGCTGTAGCATTAGCATTTTTAAGCATTAATGTGAGCAAATTTGTAAGTCCTGCCATTCTGTCGCACAAGTCTGGATTATCAACCAGGCAAAGCAGGCAACTGCCCCAGGGCTCCAGATCCACAAAAGCCCCAAGATCAACAAGTGTCTGTTGATTTTTGGTAATTTGATTAATTTAAAACGTTTTTAAAAAAAAAAAAAAAAAAGAGTACAATATCAACTAAGGAAGGTTATTAGTTACTGTAGTCTTGAGGCCCTGTCTTGTACAATGGCTCTGTCAATTTTTTAGTTTGTGCTTATATGGTGCCTGTTCTACTGTAAATTACACTGTTTCAAATTATTTTATTGAAGAGAAATGCAAAACAAAAAAATGTTTACAAAACGGAGGGCTCATATTTTAACTTTTTTTATCTTTACATTTCACTACATTACCCAACTCTCATCAATTAACAAAGCACAGTATTCAGAGTATTCCAAGATGATCCAACATGAATGACAAATCAAGCAGGAGTAATAGAAGAAAGCAGGTAAAAAAAAAAAAAAAAAAGACTCCAGGTCTGATTAAGACAGTATAATTTATCATCTAGAGTTTAAAATAACCCATTCTGGTGCGGTTCATGTTCACACTGGCTCCAAACTAACCAAGAAGAGTAAACATACAGACTGACAGGTAACTCATTAATTGGACAGTTTTGGTGATGTCATCCTGCATCATTAGCGAATCATCAGGACACATGCGGGGAAGTCAAATGCTGGTTACTGACATGCAGCCCTTTAATGCTTCTTAAGTGTATATTACGTGTATATTTATGTTCTCTGATGTCACAAAGAGCTCACGAAGAAATAACTGATTGTAAGAATTATTAGTATCAGACTGCAAATAAACCGCATGTTATGAATACTGACAAACGCATAGATACAGGATGTCAAAGAGGCGTCTTGTACAGCAATATTACTCAGGAGGATTACTAAGGGATCACTACATCACACACTTTTAATGGACTTAATGAACTGCCAAAGTACACGCAGTTCGATACAAACACAGACGATCACAGTTTTGACTGCTTTTGACACTGGATGATCATGGAAAATCCCTGCACTCATGCTGAAGCACATTTGTGTTACCATGGTTACCAAGTGATTTACATAAATATATACATAGCTTCTACAGATAAATTACAAGATTGTTTCCTGATTGAATAGCAGTTTAGCTTTTGAATTCATGCTGAAATTCCAGAAATACTATTATAATATCCTGTGGTTGGTTCGTTTGCTTTCACACCACAAACAAACCGCACCAGAGTCCCCTTGGAAACGGACCAAGACCCTCTTTTTAGAGCAGTCTTGGTCCTGTTGTTTGGTCCACACCAGGGTTTGATCGACAGCTTTCACACCAGCACAAACAAACCACACTAACCGGGCAATGGGAGGCCTCTAAAAAAGGAGATTATGGGTTGCCAGTGGGAGTAGGACATTTTTTTCCCCAATTAAAATCACAATAGAAAACCTGGGGCCATGGAGTATTTTTCCATCATACGTGTAGGAGTAGTGGTTAGTTTCTGTGTCTCTGAACAAACAATGAAGCTTCCATGTGTAGTCTGATGTGTTCACCACAAGGTGGGTGGGTCATTCATACATACACCCCACAGCCTTCTAACAGGTTGAGCCTGCCATGCAAATGCCAAGTAGTAAGTGGATATATAGGAATATGTGGCTGCATTTTATGGGTTTTATGGGAGACATGATTTAGCAAGTATAAGTATTTATCAGCACACTGCCTACCACACATATGTTTCTCAAATCTTACATGACATGCTCAGCTCAGGGCTGATTTGGACAATGCAAAGCCAGACTAATGGTGGGTGAGCAGCTTTTTTAATTAAGGCTGAGTGAGGCAAGTTTTGTTACTGTTGAGTAAAATCCTCCCACACAGCACAAAATTAGTTTCTTGCTCAGACATCTCACACAAAAGTAATACAAACATATGGACTGCGTGACCTGTGTGTGGAGGAACCGCCATCATATCAGATGTGGACAACACTGACTGGCTATAATTACATTTTTAATAAAGAGCCAATATCCAGCCAGCTCAGGCACTGGTCTAACAATAATGTGACACTTTTTTTATTCATGTGTCAGTGTGCATAACTACCCACAAAGGCAATAACCAACTCTAATCTGCCTCTAAAAACTCATTGGTGCAGGTCAGCTGAGCCTCTGGATGTTAAATACAGAAATGGGCTGTTAGAGTAAATTGAATTCCTCATTTGAAATACAGCAGTGATGGGAGAGAAATAAAACAGAACAAGCTCTCCAACTCTCTCTCATACAAAAAAGATGGATTGTTGAAATCTGTAATACCAGAACTGCCTTATGAAATCAGAAGTGAAGAGATTCAGATGAAATTATGAAGACCAATCACAGCATTTGACCATGGTCCATAGCGGCCTTTACATAGTTACTTTGAGTAAATGTTTGCCTTGTTTTAAGTCTAAAAATGACACAGAGGAATTTAAACAGACAAAATTACAAAAATAACTAAACCGGGAGAAAATACTTGAATGAAAACTTGTGCAATCTACTGTAGTCACAGGTAGGAGACATGACATTACCATTAACATAATGGGCTCTGGTGACACAGCAGCAAAGGGTCATACCAGAGACAAACACCTCAACACTTTACATCTGCAACTTCATAGAAAACATGACTTAGAAAGGTTACCTTCCCTCACATTTTATTCGAATGTGCTTTACTATAACCTTTTTAGTCTTTCAACAAGCCACTGACAGAGACTCCCATCGTATCTGCTGGCAACAGTGCATCACTTTTCAGCCCTCTATCATTATTCTGGGTGTCACATGTCTCTTGTGTGGGAGCGCAGCAGGGGCTGGACAAACCTTTATGTCAAGAGGCAAAACGGAAACGAGAACGCAGATGACGTTTCTCTACAATTGTTGGCTCACGCTCCTACTTTCACCTTGGGCTATAACAAAACATGTATCTTTGAGAAGAATAGCCGGCCTTGAGTCACAGTGATTCAGCCCCATGCATCACCGCAGGAAAAAACAAGCGTCAGATCTGCATTTGTCAGAATCCTGGGGGATGCAAACAACAAATTTTAAACCACAAATGTAAACTTTTGTGCTAAAATACTACATATTTTATATCCTAAACTGCTTTATTGCCAAGTAGGTTTACACATACAAAGAATTTGCTTTGTTATTTTTGTGCAAAACAATATTACAAATATATAGAAAGATAAAGCAAGTATTGCAGGTCAATAATTATTAATATATAACTGACAATAAGATATTAACGAATATTTAATAAGAAGAAAATAAAGAGTATGTACAATATGACATTTAAATGAAATATTTACTGTAATATATACTGATAGATGGGTTTATGCCCAGAAAACAGCAACAAACCAACTGCCTGCCCACTTTGAATAGACAATCATGCTCTCTGGGTACTGGAAAACTCTGCATCCATATTTCCTATACAGTATTTCCGTGCTTCTAAGCGATAGGTGACACTTTCCACCAAGTGAGTGACATGCTTCCCTTCCTCACCTATCATGGAGGTGCCATTGAACAAAATGCTTCACACAAAATGCACCAGTGGAGCTTTACAGGGCCAGATTGTAAAAGACTGATTTTAATGGCTAGTAGATGTGTAATTCTTATGATTTACTGTAATTTAATACATACTTATAAAATTATAAAATATTTGGCGATATTACAAATTTTACATAATACAATTTCTCTTGGTAAATTACAATTAATATGATCAAAAGAAATGCAACATTCCTATTTCACTTCACAGTAATTCCTACACAGTTAATGTTTTACAATAAAGACAATCTGTACAATGGAAAAATACATCAGAGCCTTTAAAACTGATGTGCTGATAAGAAACAATGTATTCTTCCACTCAATGTGTTGCTGCCACGTTGAATGTGTGGAACTGTATAAATACGAGAAGAAGAGTTGTAGGAAAAGAGCACGGAGCTCAAGGGAACTTCCAAATAAATGCTGTAAAACAAAAGTCAGGGTGGCTAGAAATTAATTTCAAACAAAACCTATGATACTCCTGTTGGTATTATTTCCATGTCATATCTGGCGGTGCTGTTAGAGAGCAGAGGGCAGTGCAACAGGAGAGAGCTGACAGCTTCAGCCAGCTGTGACAGTGAGTACGCCCAAGAGGCTTGAGCTCTCAGACAGCAGGCACTCTGAAGCCTCCCATTGGGTTAATGTGGGCAGAACACAGCCTTCACTAACAAAACACCAAGGCTGCTCCTTGACGTCATCCTGTGGAAAACAGCCCAACCATACAACTATTAATGCATATCTTCCAGTTCAGCGATAGGAACTGCTGAAAGCTGATGAATGCCAACAGTTCATACTGTGGGCCTGCTGAATCCTTGTGAATGAAGTCCGATATCGTTCTGAAAGCATGTGCTGTTAGTGTCGTCTGACTACAAATTCATGCTTTTCAAGAGGTATTCCAGTCAAGAGATATTCCTCTTTAAACCCTTAGCAATTCATGAGCCACACTTTTGGAATGAACCTACGAAGCTAAGCCAGCCACACTCCTTCAATAAAACACCTACGACAGTCTGCCCAGGATCCAACAGCCTGCACAGTTCCAATGGTTTTGTGCATGATGTTACTACACAACAGGGATTTCTACGGAGCCCTGAAAGGGACACATAATAAAATATTTATATTGAGGCCACAAAATGCTATTACCTGGCCACAAGTTTCAATTCGTTTGCACATTTTAACTTTTAATTATTTTTTCTTTAACACTGATAGTTGCCTTTTTTAGCCATCAAGAGAAACCGTTTTGAGGGGGTTTAACTCCCACTCACCATTATCAGTGCACAAAACTGAATATAAAGCTGAGGGATTGGATGTTTCCTACAAAGATTTACCATGAGGGTCGTAGTTCACTTTTTTACTTGTGTTTCTCTGTATGCAAGCTTGTACATTTGATATTTTAAATCAAAGAATCAGATATTTTGTAATTTTATAAGACAAGAAGAGTCGGCTCACTGATGACTCTTTTTTATAGACAAGTATAAGCAAATAACTGACCATTTATTGTGCCCATATTCAGGTAAATATGTATCAGGTAACTTGCTGACTATAATATAACTAACAGCAAAAGTTGTAGCAGCTTCACTTGAGAACAGAATGTTTTGGTGGCGGGGTTGGTTACTAGACTGGTCTAAAACTCTAATTATAGCACCTTGTCTAGTCATCAAAATATTTAAAACAGCTTTTACAAAATTTTACGATTTAATACAATGATTCAGTCATCTAAAACAAACATTGAACATCAGGTTTGATGTCAGGTCTACAGAATAAAACTTCTATCTAGAGTCACTCTTTCACATGAAGATGATGTTCAACATTTTTATAGGAGAAGCAGAAATACAAAGATCTATATCCATCCATAGTGTGCTTTATAGACCAGAATGCAATGCAGCAACAAAGAAACGTGTGTTGAAAAAAAGACTTACATCCTAGTGTTCAACAAGTAGTTGGTGTATCTAAAAACAAATGTTTGTACTTAAAAACAAAAAGTGCCAAAGTAGGTAGTCAAAGTTACAACAAAGTAACTCCTGGAATCTATAGTTTACAAATCAACAATACGAAAGAAAACACTCTGTCCTGTGGTTTTGATTTATATCAAAGGATTCAAGGATTGCAAGTTTTGGTGAAAGCTTCACAGAGGCAGCTGAAGGAAAGTCATACTGTAACAGAGCAGTACATTACATCTGGCTTTCTGTTCTCCCCTGCACGCTTCTGTGGCAACCAAGCCTGTTGCTTAGCAACCCCTTAATCAATACCTGGTTCTTGCCGGAACAAAGCAGAACAACGAGAGGAGAAATAACGGAGGAACATTTAGCTAGCAGCCTTACAGTACAAAAGCCATGTCAAACACCATTTGTGTACGTATCAATCCCTGACGGTCACCATTAGCAACCCTTGGCTATTGTTGGCTCATTGAGAAACAGAGGTGGAGGAATGTCTTATACAGAGTCTGAAATATTTGGATTCTAGGGATTAGACGCTGCGTGGCTGGCTGGATTACATATTTGGACATGGACATGGCTGGCCCAGCCCATTTGGGGGTGTAAAGTTTGAATAAATGCTTTTGCTTTTATGGTCACACAACAATCTAAGTCAGATTTTGTGAACCGTTAAGTCGTTGTCATAAAACGTTCTTATATGGTTATGTGATACTTAAACAATACTCGGGCCATTAGGACCTTTGTCCACTGAAAAGTAATAAAGCAAACCAGTTATTGTCAAGGTATTGTAGACTTTGGTCATTTGGTCCTGTCACGAACTGAATTGTTGGACAAAGCCCATTTTGACCTGTTGATGAAACAACATGAAGAGTCAGGAGATCAAACTCAGTAGGATTCAACCTCTGGGGACCATGAATGTCTATACAAAATGTCAAGACAATCCATCTGATTGTCTACACAAAGTAGACCAACAGACTGACACTGTCATCCCTGGAGCCAAGCTTCATCACTAAATACTTTATATTATAATATTAATCATATAAATACTTATAAATAATATGGTTTTAAAATTAGAAAAGGAACTAAAATATTTCAGACTTGTTTAGTCGTTGTCGGAGTAAGCTCAGGTTAGCCAAGTGGGATGCAGATGCAAGATTTTATGTTTTCCATTAGCTCCACCTCGGTATAACAAAATCAGTGAATTATATTATTAACAATAATACACTCTTCTAATTTGTAGTTGTGCCCGATAGTGGCAATTTGGGCTGTGATAGGGCGGACTTCCTTCATTATTCTGCAAAAATCCAAAATGAGCAGAGAATTAATGAGCTTAAGGGTATGTTTGAACATTATGTGGTAGTGCTACTGTGGTAGTAGCAGGAACAACGTTAGTAGTAATTTTTAAACAAAAACTCAAAACCTACCTCTTCAGCCAGGCTGTTCATTAAGACTGGTTTGTAGACATTTAATTTCTTATTTTATTGTATTTGTTGTCAAAATGATATGTTATCTGTTTTTTTAATTATTGTTTTTATCCCTCTTATCGATTTTATTGTTGTCTTTTTAATTATTTTATCCAGTTTTCAGTCTAGCGTTTATCTATTTTATTATTATAGCTTTTAATCTTTTTCTCATTGTCATTCTAGTCACTCTATTACAGTCTACACTTCTGTCTATTGTCGTGTTTTCAGTCATATGTGAAGCCCTTTGAACTGCACTCACCTGTATGAAAGGTGCTAGACAACTAGTTTGATTGATTGATAGTACTGATGTGTATTAAGACTGTAGTATCATGTAGTCATCATGATTTAACTGATGTGTTACTCAGTTCAGACTCCCTGCATGTGAAAAATCTGTATGACGAGCCAATAGATTCTCTATTAAACATATTTGATATTTACATTGATTTTATACATTTAATATTAAATATGAAGTGTTACAAGGAGCATAATGAACAGGGTGGGTTATTAGCACCAGCTGCCAGCCAAATGCTGGTAAAATATGAAAGTGTCCGTCCGGTATATTTCAGACACAAAATGATTTACTATTGAGTGGCTGGTGAATTTGAACCTTTGTTAGTGGCTGGTAGATGTTCACATTTTAAAAAGTGAATTTCCCACCCTGATAACGAAGGTAATGTAGTTAAAAAACGAGATATAATGCATATGGGATAACATTGCTTTGTGTTATTATGCGGTGATTTTGACAAAGTGATTAAATAAAAGATACATTTTATGAGCAAAAGGTAAACATTTGAATGCTGATAGCTGATTATATATTTAACTTGATTTCTCACATGTACATCTAATTTTTCTAAAGACCTACTCTGTCCGAGGTGTCAGGAATCAGTGAAAATGTGAGTAGGTGTGAGGCAAAGAGTGTGAGAGTGCAGATCAAACCAGTGCAAGGGTGTACATGCAGGTACAGTGAGGTTGGAAAGCTGCTGTTGTGTGTGTGTGTGCGTGTGTTTGTGTTTGAGCGCAAGACTGTGGGAAAGTGAGTGGGAGACCGGTGTCATACAGTACACCTTTCTGTGGGCGAGTGGGGGTGGAGCTGAGCGTCGGTCAGGTAAATAGAGACTACACACCACCACATCTCTGAGGACATTATCCTACTTCTTGTTTCCAGTACACTTTCACAGTCACGCCAACCATCTGTAGCACAGACACCTTTAAGAAAAACCAAGAGGGTTTTTTTTAACGCATCCTGAATGCCAGGTTTCCAAACTCACAAACACAAGAATATTATACTGATGATCCTATCTGACACTTGTCTTGTTGAGTAAGAATTTTTTTTCTTACACTTAAACATAATTTTAGCTGGAAATTTCAGTGCAGAGCATTTTGAAGTGTTGCTGTTATTGGTGATAATAAAAGACTGAGGGTAATAGAAAAAAAAAAAACCTTGAAACTGAGAAATCCATTATCACATGTAGGAGGTATTAATTCACATGCAAGTGTGGGTGAATCTAAAGTGCATGAGGGCGGTGATAGAATAAACCTTGTGGCTGTAGGATGCGCCCTGATGAAGAGAAAGCTTTATTTCAATTTTCATTACAGATTTGAGGCACAATTTACTGACAATGACATGAGATGATGAGAAATGGGCTGTGGTTATACACTCCGATGCCTGTTAAAAACTACTTCAGTCGAATGCAACAGTCCTACAATAAATCTTACCTTAATGAAAGTTTTAATATTCAGTTTTTATTGAAACTGTTTATAGTGTTTCTATTATTTTGTCCATGAGGGTAGGCTAAATAAGCCATGTTCCACTGTTCACGCATTACATCACAGCTCAAAGCTCTTGAAACATGTAAAATGAGACAAATTGTTAGTTTTTTTTCCCCAGTCACATGGTTTTCCTATTTATTGGTTGGCAAACGTCAAGAAGGCGGGTCTCATCTAATACCAGCCTGTCAGAGGCAGACGGCGAGAGAGGAGGAGGGAGAAAAACACCCACTCAAGAAAGTCGCAGTGCTGCAGAGTAGCCAGAAACTCGTTTTTGTCTGTTTAGACTGAACAACAATGAATCCCTGACCCAACACCGAGGCCTGCATCCTTTCCCTAACGCTGACCAAAGGCACTCAGTTTATGTTATGGCCTGTTAGTAGCTAGCACAGCCACAAGGCTCAGTGTCAATTAGTTGTCCAAATGATTTCTCCAATCCTACCTGTGGCATTACAGTTTTTAATGTTATGCCTGGAATCATTGATTTACCAGAATCTGCTAAATGCTAAAACAACATGATCATATGAAAGGATTCATTGTGCCGCCCCAGTTCAGTTTATAGCTCACAAGCAAGCCTCTGCGCTGCATGCATGTCTTTGAGTTCAGCCCTGTAGTGAACATGACATGAGGGGAGAGAGGGGGGCTGACATGCAACAAAGATCCCCCATCAGTATCAAACTGGGATAGACAATGATTTGAATAGTAAAATGTTTCTAGAAGAATCTAATATGTGTAAGGTGCTGAGGAACAATTCACCGTTCAGACTGTCCTGATTATACTTCCAAACATAGGACAGCTATAAAAGGGTTTCACTGACGATGAACCAGCGCTACAAAATATGTTCATATCTTTTTTCTAAAATAAGCCATGATTTTACAGTGTAAGTATCAATTTAAATGCAATTCCATACTCGAGAATCTAGTCACATGAAGTGTCATTAGTAAAACTACTACACAAATATTTCTTTACTCTAATTCAATTTTATAATAGGACTAATTAAAACATTTTAAAAGGACTGCATTATATTCTCTGATTCAAAATGCTGGAGGATACATTGCCCACTGTGGACACACAAGGTTGTACAGGAACTGGTAGCTGATTAGTTTCTGTGGGCTGAAAAGAATAGTAATAGTAAAAATAGTTCGGAGTTAAGAGTATGACTGACATCTACCAAAACAAGTATTTCAGTGTATTTCTTCTACTACCAAGTGCATTAGGATGTTTCTCTTGCTATGTGCTCTGCTGCCAACAGAAATAATCTAATTCACGTGCTCCTCGGATTGCCTGCACCATGTTTCACTGCCTGCTCAGCTGCTTAATGAGGAAATCGGTTTAATGTTTTCCTGTTTCTCTTGGCTGTTTCTCATAATTTATATAAATGTGATAGCTGATTCATGACAAGTTCCCTCTGCTCCCTCTGACGTAGACCTCTGACTTTAGTTTACATTTCTTTCCCCTTTTCTATGTAGAAGTGGGAGAAGGTTCACATACCAGGGGGATCTTTTTATGCTCATATGAAGGATTTACCACAGAAATTAAACCTATTCATACAGTGGGCTGGCAAAGTGCAACCTGGGCAAGACCCTGATTGCATCACAGTGAACAAGAACTGAAAACAGTTCATTATCTTGATCTACTGCCACTGCCGTCCACATGCACCATTGACAAATATCACAAGAGCAACCATGACAGTTTCACAACTTGCAATTCTAGCACACAACTCATAGCATCATGCGAACTGTAAACATACTGGATTTGTCTATTTATCCGCTATTGTTTTGTGCCAATACATTTTTACCTTTATGAACTACTCTGGGTTCTCTGCAATATAGTCCCACTTAATCAACACGCACTGCTGTCCCCAATAAAGTCGAAGGGTTAAAACTACTGCTGCTCCTCCTTATGCGGTATGCTTTATTAAAAGTTGAGCATATCACTCAATATATATCACCAAGAAACTTTCCAGTAGTTTTTAAAACGTCATGTTTTCGCTGCTCTCTATATAAAGTCCTGTTATGCTTCTTTCACTCAGAGCTGCAATAGAGAAATGTACACTGCTCCATTTGGTTTTTGCCCTTTCCACTTTGCATTGTTTTGGTAACTTGCCTTCATGCATCAAACTATTTTGGCCATGATTGGAGTATGCTCAAAAGATGCTTTTGTTTTTATGGCAACAACACCCAATTACATGCCCCCTTAGCAGTGCTTGAAAAAAATAAATCTATGAGAAGCAGTTATTTCAATGTTACGGAGCACTGGCACCCTGGGAGGTACAGAAGTGCTTTTGACATTTTGTTGATTTGAACAGCCTGCACCCTGCCATTTGTTTATCATTTCACCAAATTACAGTTTTCACTGAATTATGGGAACTTTTTTTATTTTATTCCTTTTCATTGTATTTTCAATTAGATTTTTAATGTTCTGTAATTACCCCTACAATTGTCTTGAGAGAATAATTAAATCTGCTTCATTATCGTTTACTTTTATTGGCGTCATACATGAAAGTGATCAAATAGAACTATCCCCTTAAAAGTAACACCCTAATCTTTTGCAAATATCGGGTCACACGCTCATCGACAGTCAACCATACAATTGCAGCTATTTTTAAGCTCTGGGTCTGATGCAAATTCCTGCAAATCCCTTTGCCTCATGTATATGTATGACACATCGTGCTTGGCAGCAAATGTCCTCGATAAATCAGAAGCCAGTCTGAGTATTCTCATGAATTTTACAGTGCAATCAATGTGGAATCTATCAACACCAGCTTTCTTTCAAAGCAAGAAAACCAGAAGAACTTAAGACAGTTAAAAGCTGTAATGTCATGTGTCACCTTCCTGAGTGAATTGCCTGAGAGTGTTGGTTTTCTCTTTTAGCTGTCAACAGAACAGCTCCAGCATTTGTATCTTGATCCAGTTTAGTCAATACATGTTTTTATGCAGGTAACAAAAAATTCTTCATCCGACATTTAAAAAATGTTGTTGCTGGTTTTAGCTTCATTTAACAACTCAGATAAATTAACATAAAACTCCTCTATTTTCTAAGGCACCGCTAATACTTCATATTTAACATAGCACAAAGAAAGTCACCCAAACTCTAAACTCTGTCTTGAGTCTAAAATTCATTCAAACGTTTTATATTTTCCCCTATTTTTTCTGGGAAATGGTAACAATGCATATACAGTTTTTTTAATGACACATGAACACGTTTCTCTTATTAGTATTTAAAACCCAATTTGAAACGTTTGTGTAAAGCTTAATATTGGCAAACTGACTAATCTGTAAGTACCTACAGCAAGAGTCTTAGATCATATCTATCCAGGACTTAGACTTTTGTTTAGCTCACAAACCACACTGCCCTGTGGACCATCACAGGAATCACACACGCTGTCAAATCTATTTCACTTTGAACCCTCGGTCCCCTATCAAAGTTGTTTTAGATTAAATTAACCAGCACAAAAGAAACAGAGAGATGAGGGCGGGAACAGCTGAGCTGGAGACTGACCTGTGTCGCTCTGGCTGAAGACAGCCATGGTCTGTCCACCCACTGTGTGCATAGTGAAGGGATGATCCCTTGGGACCTGCAGTGATGCATCCTTCTCCCCCACAGCGCCCAGAGCAGTCAGCTCCTCATTCAGACTGAAAAGAACCTGAGAAACACAGCTGAGTCAGAGACCTGCTGACTAGCCATATTGACAACCAACTCTTTGATTCATCAGATAAAGGTCAATTAGGATATGATGAAACCGTATTGATCCATGTGAGGAAGTTGGATCAATGCAGCGGCAACAAAGAAGAAATAGGAAAACAACAGAAAAAACGAAAATATGGCAAATAAGCTGCGAATAACTACCAAAAGCAAATAGACAATCTGCAGTATGAATGGGTAAAAACAATAATTAAAGATCAATTAGAAGTGAATGTGCCACTAAACCATAGTCAAGGGTAGTACAGGTTTACTGTACAAGCTGTCTGTGCACTATTATATGGAGCTGTCTCACCTCTGTTTTGCCTTGCTTCCTGTCAGGAGGACACGAAGACAGAAACAAGTGTGCGTCACTGATACTGATGAGGACAGGATTTAAGCATATTTAAAAAATAAAAATCTCAACATGTATTAAAACATCAACATTTTCACAACATACTTTCCAATGGTCATCTTTCCAACTTCTCCCTTCTCTGTGGCCTTGTCCCACTGCTGAGATAGATACTTGGGAACCTGGTGAGAGATATGGCGATTTCAGAGGTCACTTGTAGCTATTAATAAGATGGCCGTTAATTTACACACAATACTAACTTAACGTGTCACATGGATAAAATTGTTAAGCGGCAGTAATTTGAATCAGTAAAACTGACTAAACATCCCGTTGGTTATTTACCCAAACTTATTTTGTCAAAATACAGTTTAGGGTGGGTGAGTAAAACCGTTTGTTAAAAGCAGAACTTTTATTGAACTGAAATAAAACGTTATCCTCTAACGTTATGTAAAACCACCAGAAGACGTAAAAGCCAACGAGTCACGTTCAACAAGGTCACCCGACACACAAGTCAACATGGGAAAACCTTTTGTGAGTTCACATTAATCTCATCGATTAATTTGACGATTTAATAATCTTCAGGTGGACAAACCTTCACAAGCCACACGCCTTTACTTTGTTTGACTCCAGTTAGGTTAACCTCTGTTTTGTCTGACATAGTTTAACCGTTGTCAAGAGTTTGTGCCAACACTGTGCTGGCAACGTTAAACAAGAAGTAGCAGGCTGCGTGGTAACGGCTTAATTCAATCAGGAGGGCCCAATTAAGTAGAAAACTACAAAATAAAACTTCCTGATACGTCTTTCAAAATAAAACCCTCAAACAACGAAACAGTGATCAAGGAGCACTTTTGCACGAAGACTACAGACAGTAATAATAGCAGGCACCTTTTATAATCTAAAATTATCTGCAGTTGAGCTATACCTTATTTTATTTCTTCCTTCTTCGTTTGAACTCGATAGCCTACAGTCATTTCCTCTCCAACCAGTGTTAGCTGCTGCACTCACCCAACTTCATTATATGAAAATGATGTAGGCCTACAGATATATTTTCCATTTTATTATTTTATTTTAAGGATGGAAAGTCACCAAAACTATTTTATGTATCTGTCCTTCCCAAGTGTTTATTTAAACACCACCAAGATGTTATGTGAATTCTAAACATCGAAGTGGAATACTTTGCAACTCACAACAGCTTGATTAATTTACAACAACTATTTGATCTTTAAAGACTCCATTTGCAAATTACCTGAAGGACCAAACAAGTCCTAAAAAATAACAAGTCAAAGACAGATGTCTCAGGTGTGATTTTGGGAACTGCAGGCTACCAATTAAAATTACATGACATCCCACCAGTAAGGCAGTCACACACCTGTGTGGCAACCAGTTTGTGGTAGTATAATCAGTTGTAATGAAATGTTATTCAATTTGATGTTTTGAGAATATGCACCACAAAAGCACAATATCAACTAAGGTCACGTGGGTCTTGCTTTATTCCATGATCCTGAGGTATTTTCTTGAAGAGGAGGTCCCCCTGTGAAAAATCTAGCTTTTAGTTCTTCATATGGCGTATTTATTTAAATTGTTTTGTGTTAAATAAAATTCCCACACTACAAATTTGAGCCATGTATTATTCCAGCAGAGAAATAATGTTACATACAAAGAGAGAGGGGGGGGGGGCAGGAGGATAAAAGAGGCCCATCAGCTCATTTTTGCCCCTTTGCAGGTTAATCAAACCATGATTCGAAAATGAATTATTATATGTTGTTGTTATTCTACCTGCAACTGCTGCTGGAGTTCAGGACTTCAAACCCCTAACCCCTAAAGAACTGTAGCCCGCAAGTTCATTTCATTGTTAACATTTAAACCACCAAACTACCAACTTAAAAGGGGATCTTACTCTGTGAGGGCCTGGCCTGCAAATGATTACCTTTTCTAATCGTTGTGCTTTCATTTTGAAATTTCCTGCATCTTTTTAGATATTCATTGGAAGATTAAGTACATCACAGGAATTACAGATAAAAGTGTAGCACCCGAAATGCTCACACACAATTAAAAATAAGCTCACAATTACTATCATAACAACATCAAACATCTTTACAAAATTCAAAAAGAAGAGGGCAGAGCAAATATAAAAACAGGCACCATTAAACAGAATGATTACACACTTGTCAAAATGATTAACAAGGCAGTAGATTTGGACCGAGGCAACAAGTCAATTTGCATTTAAGATTTAGTGAACTGTACAAACTGTTGCTGGCAATGATAAGATTTGATGAAAAAAAAATTCATATTAAAATCTTTAAAGAATAAAAGAAACATTTTACATTTGAAGGTATTAGTACTCTTGTGACCCTGTTTTTTATTTGTGTTTTCTATAAATGAACACAATTATGATTTATTAGAATGATCCCATTTATTTGCATTGATATACTCTTGCCTTTGTGATTTATCATTATATAAAAAGTGTATGAATATGAATTTACTTTAATGGAAAGCCGTTTAAATTGTTGTCTCCCTGTGTCATTTATAACCGAGCCTGGTAGCATCACCACGTGGATCAACAGAAAACCTGCACTCTGATATTGTCAAAAGTCCGGTTGATGCAGCACAACCCATCTCTCTTCACCAACATGCTGAAGATGATCTCGAGTCAGTATCTGACACTATGATCTGTGAACCTTTACACATTTTTGCTATCTATATTTTATATGAATATGTCTCATAACCTCTAGCTCCACAGTCTCCCTCCCTATCTCCCTGTCAGTGTATCAGTAGTGAAATGAAATTCGCCAGGTTTCTATCCATCACTGCATGGACAAATTAATGTCCTTCCTGCCACTGAGTGACCGGTCTTGACATATTTTCCTCAGTGGTGTCTGAGCTTGATGTTTCCAAAGTGTTGAGCAGTTCTGGTTTGCACATTAATGACGTTGTAAATAGGTCTACAATTAAGAGAGGGCTGGAATAAGAGTTATAACATTAATTTTCAAGAACAACTTGACAATTTATAAAGTGATGATAACATTGAACATTTTAAACCACATATCATCACAAATAGACACCAAATATAGACCACCAAATGTGTGGTTATGACTGACTTTTACCTTACAAAAATATAAAAGAAAGCCTCAAACCTTTTCATGGAGATTATTTCTTCTTCTGGTACTTCATTGTTTACTCCACATACACTATGATACAAAAGGATGGGCGTTACAGAGATGGATATTTTTTGTATTTATTTTGTTTATATAATTTTCCCTCTTTATTTCACAGTGCCATTTACACATGACACTTTGTTGTTAAAAATGAGGTTTCCCAAATTTAAAGAGCCTTGTGTGACTTGAAGTCACTGCTTTTATGGATCAGGAGGTAAGCCAGTTAATTATTTCATTAAATTAATTATGTATGTAGAGACCAGAGTGAATCAAGGTTAGCTTCCAAGGTCATTAACATGAATCATTGGAGTGTGACTTGCATGTAATTAGTGCACAAAACTGCATCTGAAAATACAAAGAAGAAAAACAAATAATTTTTGACAACACTGAATTTACAAAAACACATATATTGTGTCCCCATTACTTAATATTGAATGAAAGTTAATATCTACTGCTATCCGGCCACAACTGATACAACAACACAACTGGTAAACTTTTTTATAAAATGGGGAAATTGGGATTGAATGGAATCAAAGTCCATTGAACAAATCTGTGTCATTTTACAGTTAAATTCCTGTTTCTGGTCATCACTTTAAAGAACACACATTTTACAGAAATCATGTTTCTATAAACCGCTGAAGTTTAAATGGGGTTGTTTTTCTTTATTACTTCAATCTTACTGAAACATGTGGTTTATTTATTTATTTTGCTGGTTTTTGAGAACAAGTGAACAGTAGTTTATAGTTTTTCTCAAATCTCTGAAGATCCAGTGGCATTGTCTAAACCAAGATCATCTTTGGAGAGAACTGGATGAACATTTCATCTTACAGCTTGTCTGAAGTTCATGTCAGAGTGAAGAGCAGTTTGTAAAGGCAAGAAAAGAGAGAGAAAAACGGATTATCATAAACACAGCATCTTAAATGGTGGATAGCATCTGGAGTAACTAAATACGTTAGCGTTTCCCTTTACAGCTGCAGCTGATTGGTATGTATTGCCACCTTGTGGACAGCTACTAGAACTGGACATGGTACTACTGTATGAATGAATGAATGAATGAATGAATGACTTTTCTATACACTCCATAGCCTCAACAGTTTTTTCTCTTCTATATCATATCTTCTTAAATGAGGTGAAATATATTTGAAATTTATCAGACAGATAAGGTCCAGTCTTGCACACAAGTCATTTTAAGTGTCATGGTTGTTTTGAGGTGTCACCAAATGTTTTCTTCTTCTGCTTTCATTTAGAAATATGGTGATAAACACTGTACACTGTATTTGTGACACACTGGTGTCAAGGCTGACAATGTCAAAGGGTCAATTAGTATGTTTTATCCAGCACTTTGGTCCAGAGCAACATTTCCAGGACTAGACGAATTGCCATTATATATTTATGATCCCCAGAAGATGAATCCTACTTCTCTTTGGCACATAGTGACCTTTGCTCTAGTTCCACCATCAGGGTAAAATGTCCAGTTTTATACAGGAAATGGGAAAATTGCCATTTAATTTACTTAGCATACTCCCCAGAAACCACTCAGTAGAGTAACTGATTCTGACCTTTCCTCTGGCACCACTTTCAGACCAAAAATTTAACACACAAGCTATCTCATAATCTAATCTGAAGAGTGCCATGAAATTTGCTCAACACATCCATGGTCCCAAGGGGATAAACCCTTTTCATTTTTAATGATCTCATGGCCATTCCTCTAGCACCACTTTGTTTAACCCACTATAACCCACTATTGCTTTGCTTTGTCCGTCAAAGCACTTTTTAAACTTTATTTTTTAAGGTGTTATATAAATAAAGTTACTATTATTATCAGTAAGATGATAAAAATAGTCTTGAGGCAAACAGCCTTTAGTGGTCAAGTAGAACCAGTGTTCAGCTGGTTTAGTTTTTGGTTGGTATTAAACCTGCACTCTCAGCACTGCAGACAATTAGCTGAAAGTACACACTCACCAAGACCTCATAACCATGTAAAAATCCTGTACCTGTATTGTCCTTGGTGGATCTGGTAGTTATGATGCATATTTTTATAACACTATGCAGCAAGGAGTTGTGGCAGTTGGCACTGGTCTATGGGCTTGGATCAATATAACTTCCTCTGCCCTATAGGGATCTCTCTGCAGTGTGACCCAGAACAAACCAGCCATATCTGTGCAACACAGAGATTTCACTCAGAGAAAAACTGACCAGCCTTCAGCACACTCACATAAGGCTTAACACACAGAAAGCCTTCATCTACATGATGACATCGAGACACAGCTTCCAAAGTGTCCCAACTGCTGGCAGCAGTTTATCAGCATCATTGGAATGCGTTGAAAATGTGTGTGTGTGTGTGTGTGTGTGTGTGTGTGTGTTTGGGTGTGTATGTAGGATAATGAAGCCTAACTTCCTCTTATTACTCAGGTTTGAAACTCTGAAACTCTTGAAATCCTCTATCAGTCCGCTGCTGGTTGAAAGATCCAGAAATCTCTTTTCATCAGGGATAAAATGAACTTGGCACCAGCTGGCTGAGGGTTTTGGCTTTCCTCTCAAGGTCATCCTCGCTTCAAGGTGGACACCCCCCCCCTCTCCTCCCAATAATATACGCAGACTGGGTATATTTCAGGGGCCAGCCTAGGGAGATAAATCAGCCACAAAATGAAATGCAAGTACACTGATTTATTCTGGGCCGTGTCCACTGACAAGCCCTAACCTTCAGATACTAAAAAACATTCTTACATTAATACCATCATATTATTTTATAAGCCTGATCAAGCAGTTGTCTCGCTGAAATGATAATTTCTCCAGAACCTGACATGCTTTGGCATTAATGCAAATTAAAACATGATCCCCATTGTTATAATTTCTTTAGTAAGAGCTCACAGTGTGTTGAAGGGCTGTTGCCATGGCAGCTCCTAGTTGGCAGGTACAGTTTTTAAAATAGGCCACCAAAAAGGACATTTTCCAATAAACATGTTTTACAAAGTTCCTGTTGTTCATGGTTTTCTGCTATTATTCAGTTATTTGTATGTACCAGTAAAAGATTTCAAATTAATTTAGCCTTTCCAATCTTTTCCAGGTTGTACTCCTTGATTGCTTGGCCAATATAGTCCCTGTTTGGGTTTCATGCACAGAAGGTGATTTGCCAGTGAGGAGACAGGGAAGTAGATGTCATGGTTATTACTTCTAATTCACAAATCTCTTCTGTTGTCTCAACATACTGTGAAATATGACCCCCGCTGAATATTTCATTTGACATCATTTTGTTTCTACATTAGCTGTTGTTTACACCAAGTATAGGTGACACTGGGTTTACTCTGTTGTTGTAAGAAGAGCCTAAATTCTGGATTTATTGATTCATCCAGGTGCTGAAAAATGTTTCTTAGTTCCATGCTTAATCAGTAGGAGTGGTCTGTGCAGATTGTCTGGTCTTGCAGTCATGCTGCAAACATCCTGTTTCACTTCATCCCAAAGGTATTCTCACAGTCTGATGTCTGTAGACTCCACTATAATAAACTGAAGTATCCGTCATGTTCCTGGAGCCGTGCTGAGATGATGAGCACTTTGTGATGTGGTACACTACCCTGCTGGAAGTCTCCATCGAAAATGCTGCATATATTCCTATATGTAACAGTGCATATAGGCTTGGTTTGGCATTTAAATTATGCTCATTTTGTAATAAGGGGAACAAGAAAACAGTCTAGGCACCATTTCGCCAGCAGCAGCCTGTACCTTTGGCAAACGTCAGGATAGATCAATATATTTAGGTTTGTTATTTTTCCTCTTTTCAGTCATCCGATTATAGTGTTGTCAATATAACGTGATTTACAGTACCGCTCTCTGTCAGCTCCAGAGCTTTACCTGCAATCATCTTGTAGAGACAGCTGTGTGTTTCTCTGAAAAGCTGAATGCTACTTAATTAATTGGCTTGCATTAATAATGAGACCCTTCCCTTAAGAAAATATTTGTACACTGAAGTGTGGCTCCCTCAGGTGGAAAGGCTGTGTCTTTGAAGTACCGTGAATGGCTTTTGTGATGTGGAGGGTCATCTGGTAGATTGCATGTCAAGCTGTAAGAGCTACTGTAAATTTATACATTCTGTACGATGTGGACAGACATTTCTTATCTGGTAGCATTAGCATGCCATTGCTGCGACTTCAGTTTTAGAGACAGGAGCAACTGTCAACAAGTATAATTTAATTTTATATAGATGTATATATAGGTTTTATAGTGTTGATGAGATTGCATTCTTTAGCTGTGTGTGAGAAACCTTGGGGGAGGATACGTCTTCCCAGTTTTAGTATTTAACCAATACACTGATTGACCTGATGGGGGTGCTATAATTATAAAGTATTTTTCTTTTTCTTAATGTATCATAACTTACAGAAGGAAAGGCAATTACTTATATTGTTGGGACACTTGATACAAGAAACCCCTCTGATTGATGGGTTTATTATAGTTTTTTGGACCTACAAATTTGGTCATGAGCCACACATTGTTGAAAAAACTTGGTTTCAAGGTTTAAATGATATCAATTCTTCATAAGTGTTCACTTTACCTGCCACCAAATGCTAAATGAAAGATATATGAAACTGAGGCATGTTTGTATATGTGATCAACATGATATGCTTATATATAGTCTGAAATTTACCTTAAAGACAAACCATAACATAATATACGCATATTTATACCCAATATACCACATATTTCTGAACCCTATTTTGTATTTTTTACAAACACTTATTACAAACACATCTACACGTCTCCTGGCAAAAGTAGTGTTACCAAACATTGTTTCTGTCGACTTGAATGTGAGTCGGTGCCATCTTAGATTCTCTCCTTCATTATTTAATGGAGTATTTACACCAGCTGCTCTCAAGTTTCCCTTTCACTCATCAGTCAGGCATGCAGATCTCTGGTTACTGCTTTGATTAATTCATTGTGCTGACTGTATGCTTGCCTGTCTGTGCAATAATGAATTAATAAACAGCCATTTTTAAAATGACATGGCTCTTTGACATTAAAGCTATAATCCAGATTTCTGTCATAAGGTCAATATTATCTTGAAGGCGGTTTATCTGCTCTTACTGAGAATTGCTTCACATTTACATTTGTATACAATCACACCTATGAAACTGCCAAATAAAGCCTCACCATGTATCATCATTCAATAGTAGTGTATATGAAGGAAACATATGCCATATTATTTCACAGTGTGAATATACTTCATACAGTAAGTGCACAAAATAGTCAGTTGTCTTTAAATTTCCCTTAAACAGACTCTAGGACTTTGTTTTGACATGACAGTGGAGTCTTCAAATATATATTATGTGAGTCTGCTGGTTGTTCATAAAGAAAGAACATGTCCTAAGACCTTTACCCTCATTCCGCTAGAAGACTAAAACAAACACTGAAAGGTTATAAATAAGATTATGTGACATTTGACTGGAACATATAAAAGGGGACTTTACTCATTAAACTGTGTGATTTTATTTCTTGGGACTTTAAAAAACATGTGCAAGAAAAGAAAAACTGCAGCTTCCCCAGTAATTCACAGCTAAAGTGTCTGGATTATAGAGAATCTCTTTTGGGTGAGGTGTCCTTGTAAACATGTCATGACGTATAACGGGGGCAACAATCTATGGCGTGCCCTTGAGCGATGAATGTGTGAAACTGTATAAATGAAAAGCAGGTTTTCTAACTGCAACACCTGCTCTGTTCAGCACCATAGCATCTTATACGGGCTTTTAGATTTCATAATAGTTCTTCTGTCTTCTATATTTATTACAATTAAGTTCAGCAGTGCCAATTTGGGTTTAGACTACAGTATGTGTGGGAAGAAAAACTCATGAATGAATGTGGTGGGCCTGGGTATTTAAACATGTTGTAACACACACTGTGATTTTCTGCTGCGAGGACCGTTCAGAAAAAATAAAGCCAGCACCTATTCTGGCCTCCATTCAGAGCAGGGAGGCTCAGTGGACACAAGCCCCAGACAGAGACATAGACTCCCTGCCCCGCATCACTGGGCATGGCCCTGTACTCTCCACGGCCAAAGCCTCTGTTGTTTCAAGAATTTTAGGTTGGTTTCACCACTGTCATCACCGTCGTTTTATGCTCAAAACTACTTGTACTTCAGAGGGCCATGGCTGACTATATTTAGTGATCATTACATGCAGCAGCCTAAACAAGGCTGGTCATGTATACAACTGAAAGAGATATCGTCTACATTCAAAGCACATACAGTAGAAATGTGCATGCTGGAGAGTTTTTTACTTAAGTAAAAGTAGCACACCACAATGTAAAAATACTCCATTAAAAACAAATGGAGTATTCAAAATCATACATAAATAAAGGTACATTACACAAAATGTAATCAATGATCAAAAGTAATGTTATCTACAATGCTGTATATAGTGTTGGGTAGTTGAATCTATAAGGCATCATATTTTATAAACTCACATATCGTTTCTATGTAACATTTTAATAATCTTAATCTGCAACGAAAATAGCAACTACAGCTGACAGACAGTGGAGTAAAGAGTACAATATTTTCTTCCGAAATGTAGAGTAGTGGAGGTAAAGTGCAAAACAGCAGAAAATACTCAAGTAAAGTATAAGTACCTCAAAACTACTTAATTTAAGTATTTTAGTAAATTCTAAATTGTCATGCTAATGCTTCATATTTGGGAGTTTTTGTCTCGGCACATGACAGAAAGTTTATTTCTAATTATTGGCTGTGAGCACATAAACAGTAAACTTTAAATTATTATTTTATTTAGCAACGCTCATTCGGAAAATAAGAAGATTGGCTTTTGTAAACATAATCAGTGTAACAGACAGTAACAATAAGGTTTGATTGTTTGGTTGCTACTTCTGCTCATGCTGTAACTACATGACATGTCTTGCTGAAGGACTTGTGTAGACAGGAGGAACCAGGAGTGGAACCAACCATCCTACGATCAGTAGCCAACCTACCTACCACCTGAGCAAAAAAAAACCCCTAACTACCAAGTTGTTCTTGAATCACATTACAAACAGATAATGGAGGGAGAGCTGGATATCGTTCAACCAGCTCTATAGAGAGCATAAAATTGTTATTTCCTTATGTGAATACATCGCGGAATATTACTTTCACTCGGAACAGAACAGAGTGTTGACAAAATGACAGCAGAGTCCAGAGTATAAATTGTTCATTACTATTGGGGCAGTGGCACAATAGTGCTGTGTGTTTTTTTTGTTGTTGTGGAGTGCCAGTGTGATTTAAAGCTGCTGACAGCACCAGACGCTTACACTGCACTAGGCTCCTGCTGTCTCCCCCGTCCTCTATCGTTTGTATCGATGGATATAGCCTGTCTGCTTGCCTGACAGTCAATCTCTTCTTCCCTTCTCTCCCTTCTCGCTCCTCCGCCTCCTTCACTGACCACTGCTCTGTTCTTCCTCTCAGTTAGTTACCTCGACTCCTCCTCTCTCTATTACTAGCATTGCCCTCCCTGCTCCTCTTCTGTTCAAGGCTTTCACAGACATTCACAAGATTTACAGTTTTTCCAAATGGCTAAAACTGACGAACTGAACTAAACATCTCATATTTTTTACTTTTCTACAGTAATAAAAGGATCTTTTAACAAAGTTAGATGCACTGTTCAGCTGTTTTCAGACATTCTGCAGATTGTTAACCTTTTTGAAAAAGCCCATACATAAGTCTCAGGGGCTTCAGGTGCACTTGCAATTGGTCAAATATCAATTGAAGTGGATGATTCCAAGGTTACACAGAGAAATGAGGTGTACTATGATGCTCAGGCTGAACAAGCAATGACTGAAACTTTAGAATTATTAATGTGATCGCTAAATACAGTGTAAGCCAGTGGAGAAGGAAGTATTCAGATTCTTTATTTAAAATCAGGCTGCAACTAAAGATTATTTTCATTATGGATTAATCTGCTGGTTATTTTCTTGATCAATACCTTTATTTTATACTATAGTAACAATTAAGCTCAAAGTGACACCTTCAAATGTCAGTTTACTGTAATTTAGGCAGCAAATTGTCACATTTGAGAAGCTCAAACCCTGAAATGTTTCGTGCATTTTTGCTTTAGAAATGACTTCAACCATTAATCAAAAACTTTCAAATAAATGTAGTGGAGTAAAACGTACAATATGTCGTTCTAAAATGTAGTGGAGTAGAAGTAGAATTATTTACTTACTTAAGTACAGTACTTGAGTAAATGTACTTATTCACATTCAACCACTGGGGATGTTTTATCTCTGAGGAACCTATGAGTGGTGGAGTCTGCCACTCATAGGTATGTAATTTAGTTTAGCTTAATTTAGTGAGTACATTTTGTTTTCTTTCATATAGCGAACATTTATTTCATCATAAATTAAACCATTTTGATTCCCTCCTGTAAAAGAGAATGTGCTTTTAGATAGTGTACTTTAAAGCACTTGTATTTATCTACAGTAAAGTTGATGGTAATATTGTGATGAGCAGTTTGTTTTGGATTGTTAAGAGAGAGATCAGAGAAAATATTATTTGAAAAGGGTTAGAATTGGAAAAGGACTTTTATAGCATGAGATGAACAGAAAAGACCAGAACACAGAAAATGGAGATAGTTTAGAAAGTTTAACACCAGAGTTCATTGACCTAGAGTGGCATAATTACAGACCAACAAATGTGTACATCTCTCTCAGTCTCTCCCTCTCAGAGAGCGAGGCCCCAAACAGTACCTGTGTGTAGAATAATCCTTCAGTGTAGTTAACACCTGTGTCTGCAGAGAGATCTAGCAGCTCTCTCTCTACCTTTGTTTCATACCCACTGTTGTGATGTTGATGTTTTGCTCAGTCCACTATGAATGCTCAGGAGGCTAGGATTTCACTGAAAATATATTTACAGTCTACATACATTTTGTTTTATCTTTTCATCAGGGAATTACTGTAGTAGTTCACATTATCTGCAGGGATAAATCCACATCTCGTGATTATTAGATAGCATAATGCTATCTGGGAGTATACACAGCTTATTCAGATTCTTTACTTACTTCCTTTACTTAAGTAAAGATAGAAGCATCACAAAGTAAAAATGAAATCAATAAAAAAGTACTCATTAGGAAGAATGGACGCTGTCTGATGCTTATATTATTATATATTTCATATTATTGTATTATTAGCATGCACATAGCCTTTCAATGTTGCTGCTTTGTCAAGGTGGAGCTTATTTTTTCAACTTTATCATATCACGTCAGGTTGTTAAAATCTTATCACGTTGTAACTTTGTTTTGAAAGCAGCTATATATATATATATTTATATATATATATATATATATATATATATATAAAGGTTAGGATATGAAAGTGCATCACGAGCACGAGCCTTGACAGACTATCGATAACAGTGACAAAGTACTTACGTTTCATAAAGTCTCCAAATTTCGCCATATGTTTTCACTGTTGGATGAAAACAGCTATGTGTATCAGTGTATATATATATATATA
>CM022488.1:19278307-19317387 GCA_011952105.1 Coreoperca whiteheadi
TATATATATATATATATATATATATATAAAGTAAAAATGGTACATTTCATCCACCTACAATTCGCGAATGAGTGACGAAACTAAAGAAATTCAGGGCACTTATTTTTCCTGGTACATTTCCATATATATATATATATATATTACTACTATTTTATATATATATAAATAAAGTAATTATTGTGATGTCCCAGAACTGGTTTTTGAGGGAGCGCCCTCTCCTCGACACTTTCCGGCACTTTCCGTCGATGTTGATGTTGGGCTCGTCACCGCCTCTCCCAGACTGCTTTATGTCTGGCAGCAGAGACCATGCGCGGTCGCCATATTACGGAGCACCCCTCCCCTTCAGTCCCGTCACACAGCCACAGCAGCGGTGCGGGAGGCTACATACTGAACAACGCTACCGCTGGGGAGGACCAGTGATACAGCAAAACCAAGACCAAAACGAAGATTCACTGGAATGGATTAAACCTTTGTACGCCGCCATTAAGTGATCGTGTTCGGTTTTACACCACCGTGCACCGGAAAGGTTGTTTGTTTTCATTGTTTTCCTGTGAGCAAATTCAGCAGCTGAAACGACTCATTACAGTCTGTGTTTAGCTAGCCGGTGATGGAGACTGGCAGCTAGCTAGCTGACGTTACTCCCCTGTCAGGCTAGCATCTAATATAACGCTAACTTACTCCGCAGCTATTCTGCTTTTAGTACGGGCGGCCATTACAATATAGATTCTCATTAGACGACCTACAAAATGTTAGCTTGTGCTTAACAAAGGCACAAACGGATAACGCTGGTAGTTAGCCGGCGAATTAACGTACAACTGGCATCAGCTGACGTTAGCTCGCTAGCTACTCGGCAAGCGGCCACTAGCTTATTTAGCCTCGCTAACTGTCACCGGAGCACAGTGAGTCGTGTATGAGAGGCTGTAAATATTGGCACAACTTTGCATGATAGTTGGGAACAGCCGATACTTGGTTTAAAAATATATTTTTGATCGTGTTGACTGTTGACCGTAGTTTTGTCAAAACGGCGCCGTTAACGAACTGCAACCTTATTGCATACTGTGAGAGACCAACTACCCCCCGGATCCTCTCGAAATGCATCATCCGGACCCCGCAGGAGACTCTGGCAGTGTTAGAAAGATGGCGCACCCGGCTGTCTTTCACAGAAGGGGTAGCAACACGGGCAGCGGGAGCGGCTCCGCGCTGTCAACACCGGCAAACCCGGTGGTCAATAACAGCCACGTCCCAACCGATGATTATCAAGCCTCCCTGTTGATTCAGTGCCAACCTCCTGTTGGTTCATCCTCTCCGGGTGCCCATCATATTCCACCCCACAGCCTGAATCTGCATTCCCAGCCCCAGCCCGCACAGTCGACTGGAGCTCAGATAAAAAAGAAGAGTGGTTTCCAGATCACAAGTGTGACTCCAGCACAAATATCTGTGAGTACCAACAACAGTATTGCAGAGGACACAGAGAGCTACGACGACTTGGATGAGTCCCACACCGAGGACCTCTCTTCTTCTGAAATCCTGGATGTCTCCCTCTCCCGAGCTAATGATATAGTGGGAGCGGAGAGGAGCTCTTCAGAAGAGACACTGAATAATTTCCACGAGGCGGAGACCCCTGGAGCTGTTTCCCCCAACCAGCCTTCACACCCCCATGCCCTGAACCAGGCTCAACAGCACAGCGGGGGCATGGTCAACGGGACTGTGCACCATCAACATCCTCATCATCCTAACCATGCCCAGATCTACCCTCTGTCCTCTGGGCCTGGGAGCACCCCATCTTGTGTCACCCAGAAAATGCCTTCTAACATGGGGGTCCCTCAAGAGAATGTTTCTCAGACTGCCCCTCCAAATATTGTTGCTCAGCCTGTGGGGGTTGTGGCCCCTGGATCTGTCTCTGGAATGCACAGCTCTGCTACGGGCACTACAGTTAGCATAGTTAATCCCCAGACCAGCAGTGTTAGTAATGTGAATATGTTGAGCTCTGCCAATGTGCCTGTGAGAGGGGGGATCAGCACGAGCGCTAGCAGTAGCAGTGGTGGCTTTCCTCTCAATGTGATAAGCAGCAGTGGGGGGAACGGAGGTGGTGCTGTTGCAGCCGGGGGTAACCTTATAACCACCACTAATGTCAGCATGATCCAGCAACACCAAAACATCAACTCAAACATCACTATGACTACTACGACTACTGCTGCTGTTGCTGCTGTCAGTGCCTCCGGGGGGATGGGACTCTCCAGTGGGATCCAGGGAAGAGTTGGATCTGGTGTGCTGCAGCCCGTGAGTGCCCCTGTCACAGCTGTGGCCCCAGCCTCTGTACCATCCACGCCTGCCCCTGCTCCAGCTCCTGCAGTGGCTACCACCAGTTCTCGCTTCAGGGTGGTGAAGCTGGACTCTAGCACTGAGCCCTTCAAGAAGGGCAGATGGACATGCACTGACTTCTATGACAAGGATGCCCCAGCCTCAGCTCCCAGCTCCTCTGCATCTGATACTGGGTGTCTCAGCATACGTCAGTTTGTCTCTGAGAACTTTGCTGGGGCCGCAGAGAGGGAAAGCACAAGTAGTAGTTCTGTGAGTAGCACTATGAGTACATTGAGCCATTATACTGAGAGTGTGTGCAGTGGAGAGGCTGGGGGTCCCCCAGTGCCCCAGCATGCCCAGGATTATGCCTCCCCTCCTCAGGGCTTTCAAGGAATCCTCCCCAGTGGCTTAAGCATGGGAGTGTCCCAACCTCACATGCACCCCCAGGATATTACCCATTCACATGTGAAGACTACTGTGGCCCCCTCGGCTCCCACAAATATTCATCAGCCTGCTCCCATGCCAGGCCACCAGACCACCATTGGACTCCCTACGTCTGCTGTACACCAGCAGCAGCTCACCTATGCCCAGGCAGTTGCTAATCAATCCCTAGGCTCCACACAGGTCCTAGTGGGTGTTCAGCAGCAGAAGATAGGCTATGCCACCCTGCCACAGCACCCACCTGCTACCCCCCAAGCAGCCCCAGGGCAGGTGAGGCCACCTGAGTACACCCAGCCACACCAAGGTATCCCCCAGGCTGCTTCTCAACCTCTGTCCAACCAAGCTGGATCAGCTCCCTCCGGGCCAACTAATGGAGCATGTCAGATGGTGGGAGGCCCACAGCAGTCACAGGGACTTGTTCACACACAGCCCCAGCAGCCCTCCTCCCTTCAGGCCACTACCTCTCATGTTGGCGTACCAGGTCTTGGCCAGCAGCCTCAGAGCCACCCTGGCCATCTGGATTGCCAGCAGCAGAATCCACAGTCACTCCCAACACAAATCCAAAACCCGGGCCTGGGCACCCAGCTGCCCACAACAGTCCACCAGAGCCAAGTGTCTGCACCAAGTGTGCCTCCTCCCAACCCTCAGAGCGATCCCCAGCCCCAGCCCCAGCCCCAAGCCCATAACACTGGGAATAGTGGTAGAATTCCCCCACAGGGTGTTCCTCAGAGCCAACCGTCTTGTGTCAGCTTGTCCCCGGAGCACAGCAGTGCCCAGGCCCTCGCTCATGCTGCCCAGGCCAGTGCCCTCTATGCTAGTCTTCCCACCTTCACCACCACTCAGCTGCAGGACGCCCAGCGGCTGCTCCTCCAGCACCAGTCGGCTTTGTTGGGGCTGCCCAAGCTGTCCGGAGGGGAGTCTGAATCTGGATCCAGCACTGGCCAGGGTCAAGAAGCTGAGGGCAACACTGCTACCGCCAGTGCCTTAACTGCATCAGCTGGTCTCAAGACTGTTGATGGAGAGGAGGATGGGTAAGATACTCAATTTCCTTACTTTCTTGTTTATATTTATTTGATTAGTTGTGGCAATGTTTGTGTTTCAAGATGGGTGACAAAAATTTTAGCACTAATCTAGAATCAAAATAGATTACTGAGAGATGCCTCCTGTTAAATATGTGTTTGTAGCCCGACTCAGCATTCAGAGTGTTTAAAGCTGGATGATTTCATTGGTTGCTGTAGCAGCTGTGAGGGAAGAAAAGTGTTATTGTTTTCCTAGATAGCCAGCATGCAGTAGCCAGGCTACCACATTCTGTCAGTGGGACACAGTGCAGGGCTTCGCTGGATGTGACGTCTCTTCATTAAGTGGCTGCAGTGATTCGACATTTTACCTAGACTGCCTCCTCGCTTGAATCCCGACACTCTGCCTTACAGGGCACAATTTCTGCTGGCTGCACAGTTCACTCGACACACTCTCAGCACATTTGTTGATGAAAAGCAGGAAACAAGGTGGCGCTTTTATGATTGATTTAATTAGAGATAAAAAACAAGGCAGGTAGCTAAAAATGTGGTAGAAGTGAATGAAATAGTCTTGTTCTCCAGACAAATCGAAACATTTAATATTTAATTTTGTTTTACAGTCCATCTCTCAAAGCAAGGCTTAAAAATACTCTATACTATTGGATGAACTCATGAGAAGACACGATTTACTTGTTGACATGAAAAGCATAGTGCAGTAGTCCTTTTCCTTCACTAAAAGCTTATTGATTTTTTTTTTTTTTTTTTTTTTTAAATCCCGCTTTGTTTTTCCTTTATCTTTCTTGGTCCCTCCTCTCCAGTCATTACAGTTTGCTAGTGATTTATGTGATGAACCAGCTGAAAGTCCTGTGGAATGTCCTCCCAATAATGAGTTATAAGAACTGATTTTGAGGTTACAGGGGAATTTTAATCACCTTGCAGCAGCAGGAAATTGCTCACATTTCAGCCACTCTTACAATCTTAAGCCCCTTTTCGTGACTTCTGAAAATGTTAATACTACCTCAGGATGTTTTGCATACCAGAGCTATAATAATGAAAAGATAGGAAGGGGAAACCCAGATGAATTGATCACTGGACTGGTTTTTATTACTGAGAATGTAAAGGGTAACATGGATGTATTGATGTTGGTTTTGTTTCAGTCTGACTTTATGGGCCAGTTAGATGGATACTGAAGGATGGCTATCACATGACATCTAACTCTGAGGAATGTGAAATCTATGGGGATCAGGTGGATTATTGTCTTTGATAAGTTGCGTTTGTGTGAAACCAAAGCCCTTGTTACAAATGAGAAGACTGTCTTGGTGAATTAGACTCCAATATATTTCTCTCTATTTAACCTGCAGTCACATTAGTGCAAGTAGTTGAGCTACTGCCTGCTGAATTTTGTGTTTCCCTACTAATGGGTGGCTGCATCTGCAAGTGGCTATTTTGCTCTCATTCTTAACCAGTGAGCCTCCATTGACAAAAAAAAGGAGCGCAAACCCAGAGATGACAGCTCAGCCTCATCATCAGCTGATGCAAACACACATTCGATCATGTACATTTACAAAGACCACAAACTAGACATGTCCCAATTAAGCCTTCCCCCCAGATTTAAGTAATTAAATATTTAAACATCTACGGATACGTAATTAAATTTGTTATATATATATTCTATTCTAAGACCAGACTGGAGCATACATTTAAATAAAGAAAAGCAAACTGTTCTACAGGGTTATATGTACATTGTGTAATGTAATACATTTTGTTGTGATAAGTGAGTTGGATGAATATTAACAAAAACAAAGCTCATAAAATGTTATTTTTTAGAAAAACCTGTACTCCACATGCATAAGATCATACTGAGCAGCCAAAGAGCTTTCAACAGCTCATTAGCCTGTCTAACTATGGTTGAGTTGAAGCTACTTGTCAGTAACATTGATCACTGTTACTCTTACAACATAACTCACATAAGAGAGTGTGTGTGTGTGTGTGTGTGTGTGTGTGTGTGTGTGTGTGGCATTTATAGTCCAGCTTTTGGCTTTGATTTTGCGCTTCTTTTGCTGCCAGAATCACTTTCTCATTCATGACTGTGTATTGTTCATTATTGTTGTTAACAGCATTTATTTAAGTTGAGCGTTAATTGCAAATTAAAAAGTCTTCATGTATGAAGACTTTTTAATTTACTGTTACAGTTTGTGGAAGACAAAGAATGTGTTATAGTTTCATTGTTTTCACGTTAAGTCCTTTGGAAAAAAAGGGGGAAATAGCATAATGATGATAAATGCAGGGATTGGACCTCAAATTCACACAGTCTAATTAGCAATAAGTGTTATATATTGTGAAGCTCGAAATATTGGAGTTTCATTGAACTTCTGAAAGTTGTGTTTGGTCAACTCTGTGGAAGTTTTTTAGGCTGCCTACAAATTTCAAATGTTGCACTGATGTTCACTTGCACAGTAGGTAGTTCAGGGAACCTGGGACATTGAAGCCTTCCCAGCAAACATGCACGACCAGGCTGTTTCTGTCTGTTTCGAAAGCTTGATCTCTGTCACTCACCTTTTTAACTTAGTAAAAGCTAATTAGGGCTGGGCCATAAAACCTGTGGCCATCATTATGTTCAATTTGCATTAATTTGGACAACATCACTCTTAAAGTTGATTGAGTATTATTGAGTTATCGCCCTAAATCTCATTGTGGCAACATAGGAGCGTCTGGTAATATTTACGCCAATTTTCCTCCTGAAAATGATGGTCATTTTGTGCAAAGAGGGTGTAAAGTTACTGCACCTTTTTAAAGCCACTTTAGTGGAGGCATTTCTAAGACCTGGGACCTTTTTTCTTTGTGTACTAATTGCGGATGAGCCAGTCCCCCTCATAAAAGCTGATTTGTATTTTTTTTCTCTTTCTGGTAGGAATGTATTTACAAGCGTGTTCTGCCTGGGCGTTGGTGTGCCATGTCAGTGGTTGTACAGTTCCTATGGTTTGCTGTGTGGCTCCTGTCAACATATTTTCTGGTTTTAATGTGTGGGATGACCCTGATCTCATAAATACTCACCTAAGGTGTGTCAATTGTGTATATACCCTATCTGCACTGACAAGTCATTAAATCTAGGGTAGGTAATGTATTTCAGAAGCATTTTTTTTTTATATATTTGTTGAAATTCTCTTTACATCCCGACAGCAATGAATAAATCAACTGCTCGGCCTACCTCCGTGCACTCATTGTGCATGAAAATGTGTTTTGGGAGGGACGCCTGAAGGGAGGGGGTTGTTTTTTTTTTTTTCAGTTGGATACTTTCAACATCTAGCGGTCTCTTGCTAGTTTCTCCAGTGTTACTGACCCTAGCTTTAATGGGATATGTTCAAGATGGGCGGGTGGTGCGTGTGTGTGGGGTTGGATGGGGGGGCAGGCTGCTGACAGCTTGGTTTGGTATAGGCCATTCATGGTAAATCAGTGATTAGAAAAGGGTGCCAAATGTTTAATGGCATGAGCAAAATGTACCTGATGTGTGAGCAGGCATTCTAATGTGATCATATGCCAGCTTCTTCATGACAAAGAGTCACTTCTTTGTATGTGAGGATGTGGTTTTGTGCTGTGTCTGTGTGTGCGCGTGCGGTGACGTCCTGTAGATTAGTTTCTGTTTCACACCTTCCGATTGAAGACAATGTTTTGAGAGGTAATGTAGGGCTTGTTAACAAAATAGTTAGCTTTGTTCGGTAGAAACCGGGTGTAGGACTGACGTTAGGGCTGGCGTTAACGTTACTGCATGGTATTATTTTCTGTTCTACCTTTTTATGTAAAGCACTTTATAAACATAATTTTAATTACAGCTCATTTCAGATACTGTATTAAGCTATGACATTTAGCTGCTTGTTCAGTTTTTTGAGTTCTAGTTAACAGTTTGGATGTTTTTGAGAGTATGACCCTTTCAGTTTTTCCAAGTCACACCCAGTGTCTCCATTTTAAGTGTGACTTTTAAGTTTTCTTATAATTACTTGTAGCTTAATTAAATTTCAACCATAAGCAACCATGGAAGATCTGAGATTTTGGTCCAAGTTTTCATTTCTCAGTTGTAATGCTTTCTATCAGGATGTGACATGTTCTTAGTACAATTTTGTTTTCTGATTAGTGCTTTGATGTTTCTTGTCCTAATGTAGTTGATATGTCAGTAATAACAAGATATGACTATCTCTTTTTTTTGGCCATCTTGCCTCCCAAGTCGTTCTTGGAATATAAAGTGACAAATTGACAGACAGTTATTCTGGCTTTGAAAGAAGAGGTGCAGTTTCAGATGATCCCACTCAAGCATTCATATGCAAAGACAGGTAAAATGTTTTTGTTTTTTTATTTCCTTTCAGGCAAATTACATGTATGTATGTGCCAGACAGATGTGTATGGCGCCCCCCCCCACACCGCTTGTCTCAGACTTCATCAGCATTCAACATCAGTACGGTTGTAAGCTGTAAAAACTGTAAGGATAAGCAGTTGTTGTGACTAAAAACAGCCCTGTGTTAAACACAAGGTGTGGTGGGGGCGTGTTTCTTCAGCTGTCATGAATGTACACTTGCATGTGTTTGACTGGCCAACGTGGTGCCAGTGACGATGCATTGCGGCAAACGTTGAGCCAGGTACACCTTCTTTGCCAAACTAGCCTGCCTCCTTTTTGCCGAAATCCCTGCTGTGCCAATGCAATGGTCTCATTGAAATGAATGAGGATGCTGCTTTTTTTGTTTCTTTTTTTTAAATGCAGTGCTATTGTTTGGCTGAACACATCCTAAGTGTGTGTGTGTGTGTTTGACTATGTGAAGGCTCAGGGGAATGTGGGCTGGCTGGCAGCATGATGGCTATCTCTGCTGCTGTCTGTTTTGAATGTAATCTTCCCCCTGGCAATGCGGAGAGCCAGTGTGTGCTGGGCCTGTTGCTCATTGTGTGGAGATCAACGAGATCCCCAAAATTTACAACGCACAGAGGAAGTGACCCAATCTGACCCTACCCAACTTAGTCAGGTCTACTGAAGCTCGTTGAGACCACTGAGGACACAGCAGACTGGACCAGATGGAACCAGACTGAGCAGAGTTTTGCACCGCTGTTCCAGCTCTGATAAATCCTGCCATTGTGTTGTTCCACTATTTCCTTCTTCAGTGTTCGCTCTGTAGATGGTTTTGTATGAACATTGGCTAGGGGAAGGTTATTCCATAGACTATGAAAAAACCTGAGGTGCAGATGTTCCAGTCTGTCGTTCTACAACGTGTCTTAGATAAGAGATATTCTAAACATTGTCCATGTCTTGGTTTTTGTCTTTTCAGGCCAAATTTTCTTTAATAGCTGTACCCCAGCTGTTTGAGTTTAGTGGCAAGACTGTCCTGTGCTGAACCCTAACCCATCTTAGCTTTTCCTCTTCAGCTACGTAGGTAGCATGATGCAGGATCGTCTGTGGTGTTGTACTACTGTAATCTATGGTATATTTTTACTATCAAACACTCATTCCCTGTACGATTTGAAAGATGGCTATAAAAAGTTTGTAGTATTGTCCTACATAGACTATGGTGAATGAAGTCAACTTGATTTTTAAGTCAGTTACAATGGAATTCCAATGTTGACTAGTGGTGTAACGGATCACATAACTCACGGTTCGGATCACGAGTCACGGATCATTTTTCGGATCAGAAAAAAAAGGGGGAGGAGACAATTTTCCCATTTTCATTTCCATTTATTACATGAAAACTTACAGCACGGAACTTTTGGTGTCTACATACATTAGTTTTTTCCACCACCCTTCTTCAGTCATCGTTATATTTTACGAGGAAGCCGAAATGCTCCCATACGTGCGATTTAAATGATGCGGGAGCCTTTTCAAGTTCTTCTGCTCCGCCGCTGTCCATTGTTGAATTATTAACATGCCCTGTTCACGTGAACACGTGACTGTTGTGTGTAGTTACACTCAAACTCAGCATCGAGTTTAAAATAACGCAATTACTTAAAAAGCAGTATCTGCAGAAAAACTCTTTCACTCTGCAATCGCTAAACAATTTAGATTAATCTGCAAGTAAAAAAACAAAAAAGCAGAATTAATCCGCGGGTCACGTATGTGCCGAACCGTGAGTTGGATCACGGATCAACTGGGATCCGTTACACCCCTAATGTTGACCAGTTTTTGCATTTAGAAAATATTTTAAAATAAATGTAAAAGGCTTACACGCCTTTCCTGAAAAGTGATATTTAATATATCTTTTTGATATGAGCTGATGCAGTTGTTTGTAGCTTAAATTAGCCCATTTTCTCATGTGAATCTGACTTTTTTTTTTATTTTCTACAAAAATAACTTTGCGTGTAACACAACACAGAATGTGTCAATGATGCACTCCTTGTACTAATTGATGACAGCGCTTAATTTAAGTGTTGCTCATAATAATAGCACATTGCTGTGTTGTACAGCTATCTTAAATACTGAAAGTTTGTAATGTTTAGTTTAATAAAGTTTATAGTGGTCAGTCCCAAAATAAGGCAGTTATTAAAGGCTGCTGATTTCAAATGATTCCTCTGATTTAGAGCAATCTGTTTGCAAAGCCATTTAATCAAGCTTTACAAATATTGAGAGCAGTTGTGTTTTAGCCATGTTTCCCAGATCATTTTGTGTAACCATGCACTCAGGTGCCAAGACTGGACAGCTGTTGTGCCTTTTTAAGAGAATCGTTTACTGACGTCATGACAAGCACTCGTGTTAATTTTTGTAGCAAATGCACCAGTATTGTGACAGTGTTTGGCGGATGACCTTTTTATGTAGAGCTCTGGCTGTCCCCAGTTGCACATCACTGAAGTGTTTCACTAAAAGTAAACAACATTTGTTATTTGTTATGCTGCTGACACCTCCCCCCATCCCTACCACATAGACCAAGCCAGAGAACACCAGAATACAGCAGAGCAGCAACATGCTGTGTATGAGCGAGCGAGAGAGGGAGGGAGGTCTCGCTACACACTACTGAATGTTTACTATGTCTTTCTAAGCCAAGCTGGGAAAGCATGAATGGCAGAAGGAAGCTAAACAAGGAACTTGTCAGCAGTTTACTGCGTGTTGATGAAATAGAGGTTAATACAAACCACTCACATGTGCCTATCTCTCTATAGCTCACCACATGTCTTTGTCCGTTGCTTATTTGTATGCTTTGTGCAGATGCGTCATTGATTTCATTGGTCTCTGCCCCCCCCCTTGTCTCAGATGGTTTATTTTTCCATCAATAAACAGGATTGTTTCACTTAAGAGTGCGGTGGGAAAACTAATGGCTTGTAATGGATGATAATGGACTGTGTTTTTAGCCTGCCTTTCATCTATGAGAAAATTGTCCGCCCACCCCTGAACACACACACAGTGTCGGTTCTTTTTGTACCTGTACAATACAGGCAGAAGCAGTTCGTTTTCTGCCTGAACTATTATTTGGTTGTTTATTTATTTTCTTTCCACTGTAGGAGTCTATGGTGCATCAAAATAAATCGATTTTCTTTGGTCACATTGTGACCAGATATATAATATAATTACACTCAATGTCCAATGTTTGTCCCTCTCTTTGTTTCTTGTGTGAATAAGACAGTTTGCAGCACTGCAAAGATAAAGTATTAACCAAAATGCATGTTCTTGTGATAGAATGCCGTGCTGATTCAGATATGTAGGAGAACATAGACCTCGAAACCCCTGGTAGATTGTTTGATCCAGTGCTCAATGCCAACATTTTACAGAGACATTGTCAGGTATTGGCCTCATGCTAATAGCAATAAGCCAATATTAATTTTTGGGATCTATACAAAGTATTTTGTTGTTTTTAATCACGGTGGATAGACACTGAGTGAAGTACTTTCTATCAGCATTTTAAGTTTCCTCTATAGTATTTTCCTGATGCCCACCAGCTTAATTTTTATGAAAACAAAAAAAAAATGCTTATGAGAACTGAAACCTCCACAAGGAAAATGCTGCTCTTTTCTTTTTAAAAAACGTTTGTGGACAAATTGTTCATTTCTGGTACATTAAAACAGAAATGACCCAAGTCACTTGAGAAACAAGTGCTTGCATGTTAACTTGGGGTTTGAAAAGCTTCATCAAAGGCACTTACTATTGGGGATGTCCTGATCACGTTGTTTGCTGCAGATACTGATTTCCAATCATCTATTACATGGCTGATACCAATAGTTTTTCTTGTTTTATAGCAGCTCGTATAGCGGTATTAAAAAACAAGTACTGGAATAGCTTGAAAGTAGCCTTCCCCCTTATTTCTTTAACAAAGTGCTTAAAAAGTCCTTTAATTTTAAATGAACCACACTTTATTTGACCAAAGTTTTGTTCAAGTCATTATAATTAAATAGCTCAGAATCAGAAATCTCTCAGCTTTTTATTTTATAAATTCAGACTTTCACCTCTTCCTCTCTGACTCCTCACCGGCTCTCCCTCCTCTTTCTTCCTCGCAGTGATAGCCCAAGTGTAAATTGAATCCAGCATGACTGGATATTGATATTTATAGTGATTGACTGCTCTGTTTTATACCGACTGCTGACTCCTCACTCCTCCTGACTGACCGCAAGTGCAAACTGTTGATCAACAACCTAGTCTGTTGTAGGCCACATTAGGGTCTTGGTCGTGGCTCAAAAACTGACATCCGTAGAAACATTAGTTCTCAACTTGAACCGGAGCACCTGCAGATTAATTCCATACCCAATATGTTCTGATCAACTAGAGTTACGATACAAGATGAATAAATCCCCGTTTTGTTTATCTTTGCCACCATCTTGACTGGAAGGGAACCTTCTGGATGTCGGCTCTATGCTTCAGCACAGTCGCCATATTCGAGAGGTCAAGATCTGCTAGTAAAATGTGCGTCTTTGATCAGTTTTTGCAATCGGTGACTAGAAAGCATTAATTCTGATCTCCCGATCACATATGTTTACAGAATATCAACCAATAGCAATCCGCGTCTGATTGATCTGTGCATCCCTACTGAGTATTACTTAAGAGAGTTCAGCGTTGTCATCGTTTGTTGGAGAAACCAGCTTATTGAATAGAACGATAAAGATGTGTGGCATAATATTTGTGTCGTGTAGGACACTATGAAGTGGTGCTGATGGAGGTTTCATGTTCAGCCACACATTTTTATTCTAAGGCTTAAGTGGGCTGCCACTGTCATCCCCCTAAACATGCAGGCAATGTGCTGAATCATGGCCGGCATTCCTGCGGCCAGAACACTGTCCAGTCAGCTCCAGGAATTACACACACATACACGCACCCAAACACTCACACTCGCACAAATAAAGAGAACGCAGTGGATGACTTTGCTGTCGGCATGAGCCTTCCAGCTTTTTTTCTCCTCCATGTCTTTCATACAGTTTGTTTTGTTTCTCTCTCAATTTAGTTCATTATGTATTTGTTTTTTCAGCCCGACAGGAATAAAAGCCGCCATGTTCATCCTAGGGTATTGGCAAAGGTAATGATATACTGCCTTGATTCATGTCAGTGTTCTCAGTGCTGATAGTCTAAACAGACCAGGTAGATAGTTTTTTCAGGATGTGCACAAAACTGAACAAACTAACTTTATTTGTAACATATGTCAATTAGCAGTATGTGTGCTGTCACCAGATCCTGTGAAACATTTTGCACACATTGATACTGATTTTCTTAGACAGCTTTTCCTATAAAAAGGAGAGTGTCCTGTGTGCAGCAAGGACATTTGGTCTGCGGGTCCCTGATTGAGTGAAATATTATTCACAATGTTATCACTGGATCTAACGCTTGATTATTGTCATGCCATAGATCCGGACTATTCAATTGGTGGCTTGCGGGCCACATCCGGCCCAGAAGCAATCTCCGAACGGCCCAGCATTCATGAATCTGATATATGACAAAATAAGCAAACTACATATAGCGTGCATGACGTTTTTACATCTGGCCTAATTTAATTTGTAATTGAATAGCCCTGTCATAGAGGTTATAACTACATAAGAGAGAGTGAGGGATCAGCAAGGACTGCAACAAGCCATTATGGATTAGTCTGATGATTATTTACTTGATTAATAGTTTGGCCTATGAAATGTCACAAAATAGTAAACAATGTCCATCGTAGTTTCCCACAGTCAAGGTGTTGTTTTCAAATGACTTGTCCAAATCCAAAGATATTTCATTTACTACCTACCATAGAAGGCTAAGAAAATCAGCAAACATTCAGATTTGAGGCCGAAGGAAGATTGTTTAAACTAGTAACTGATCATCAAAATAGGTGCCGATTAATCGAATGTTTCAGCTCTAGAGTCAACGGACTACATGTAAAAAAAAAAAAAAAAAAAAAAAAAAATAAAAAAAAAAAAAAAAAAAAAAAAAAAAAAAAAAAAAAAAGGCACCTTTTGTCAAGGCACTAACTGAACCTTGGTCTGGCAACTGCAAAGACATATCAGCAGACAAATGTTGTAATACTAAATTTCAACTCACAGCAAGTGTTTTCAAAACCTTGTGGATCAATCTCATGCCTGTACAAAGCTGGACTTGGGACAGGATTAGCCTAGCTCAGCAAAAAGACTGCAAGCAGGGGGAAATGGCTAGCCTGGCTCTGTTCAAAAACTTTCCTTTACAATTGAGATTTCCTGCTCAAATATTAGAACCAGTGTGTGCATTGATCCCATTGATCATCATGACGTGTCACAGGGACAACTGGCCATTTATGATGTTTGCTCAGGTTGATGGAGGCTGATACTTTCAGCCTTTCTGCTCTGCTGTGATGACGTGAGAGCTTTATCCAGCGAGTGTCTCTTCCCATAGGGTTTGATATTCATTCTTGCTTTGTGTGCGCTAATCCCCTTCTCTATGCTCTGTGGCTGAATGAGGAGGGCTGCTGGAGCGAGGGGGGTGAAGTTTTATTTATTTTTTTATCTTTTTCCCTCCAATAGTCTAGCCAGCTGCACACAAAGACGCTTGGCTCTTCAACATGTGTGTGTCCGGCACTTTAATGTCTGTGTTCTGTACTCTTTATTTGTCATTTATTGAATTTATTCACGTAGCCCGCCCAACTAGAATTGGGGGGTGGGGGAGAGAGAATCAGCGCTTAATTTTTTTTATAAGTCTGCGTTAAAATGCCGTTGATCAAGTAATCTGCAGGAATGGTGCCATTACCTGCTTTTGAATTTAATACTGTTTTGAAGCAGAATGTGTATGTTTAGACCCCACTTCTCTTTGGAGGGACTAGACGTCAAAAATCACACAAAACATGTTTTTAATTAATTTGTTCTTACGATAACATACCTAATACATTTCCTTTGGTCTCTATTAGCACAGTCACTATAGCATTAATGCCAACTATAGTCTGCTTGCAGACCATTTTCATCTCTGTAAATAGTGCTGTACTACCCCCTGCTGGTTGGCAAGCTGTCAACTGCCGACATACTTCAGGCATAATGTCTATGCTGTTTTTAGTCTTAAAAGCACCATATTTGTCAAGGCCTGTATGTCTTAACATTGACTGGTCAAATCACTGTTTTAGAGTGCTGTGGTACTTCTGCAGTGAATGCTCCCTTTCAGGCATACTAGCCTCGGTATTGGGAGGGGAAAATGAAGCAGCAGCGCCACAAATTCATACACTGGAAACAAAATCCAAATTTGTGTTCACACATGCAGAATGACCTCTTTCTGACCAAGCAGTAATGGTCCATAGTCAATGCAATGCGTACAGGGTATTTGGGACGGTGAAGGGTCCTGTGTGAGGGTTGTTTTATATCAAACTGCCTGGATGGAGACATCTCATAGTGAGGACTGCGGGACTTTGAGTTTATTATGTATAGACTTAACTTTTTGAGCTATGACATTAGCAAAACAAATCATAGCGAATTCCACTAACTTTTAAAGTAACTTTTCTTCAGCGAGACACAAATCTAATCAAACTCCTTTGTCTACTACCAGACAGAGATGACAGCTTGCAGACATAATTAGGCTTTGCGTTCAAAGAAAAGCTACGAGCAACTCAGTTGGCTTGTTGAGTCTGCGTTTTTGTAACATGTCTGACATCAGCAAGGCATGGGGTAGAGAGTTTGGGATTAATTAGTGGCATTCTGACAGAAATTGAGCACTTAAAAGTACGGATGGGGATCGAAACCTTGTTCTATAAGGACCCGGTTCCAAATTTCTCAAAACCCTAAAATCCATATGGTCCGAGCTTATCGATATTGCTATCGAGACCATCGAGTCCTATAACGTAACGTTGTGTTGAGAGATGAGAGTAGTAAACTAAACGAACTTAAGAACAGTTGAATTTCCTCACCCGTTTGCTTCTTTTCTCATTTGGTCAGTTGGTTGCTTGCTAGGATGGCTGAACGTGCAAAGCTGTCAAAGGGCGTGACTACATTTCAGTAAAGCCAAAGATAAGGAGGAAGCGAGAAGCCACTTATGTTCTAAGTTTATTTCTCGTAAGGGGACAACAACCTCAATGCTAAAGCACCTCAATGTTGCGCATCAGTTAAAGCCAAAATGCAGTAACCGTTACCTTCGATGGTCTTGGAGTCGAAACACCGCCAACTCCAGCTGCCGTCTTGGGACAATCATCCTCCTCCACCCACGGTATGCATGCACCCCAACTTCCCCAAGCTTGCAAGTCCTGTTCTTTGACAATAATAATACAATTGATAATCCAAAAATATGAGATATTTTAAAGTGATAGTACAGACGTTAACCAAAACCTTAGTGCGAAAACTTAAGTTATTGAAACAAACAAAACCGTTTCTTTAATATTTAGCACATTTTTTACAAATTAAAATGTGTCACTTGCCTTCGGTCTCATAGAAGAACATTTGGAGGGCCTAGTGAGTTGTGTTTAATGATAGACCAAAGTATGTTTAACATTCGCCAACCTCATTCATTTAGATGGTGGTCAGCTCATGCTCACCCCATCTTTACTGGTGGAAAATGTGTTAGTCATGTATTGCTGCTGAGCTATTATTGTATTATTCTCATAGTTGTACATTGTGTTGAAGGGGCCCTGTGTATTCCTTTTCAAATAAATGCCCAGCATCAGCAGCGTCTATTGAAGGGTAGGCACATTTTATTCTGTTCAGAAATCAAACAGACTCACGGTTAAGCAAAACCAGTTCTCTTAAGAATTTATTGTCTTGTCTTTCCACCAAATTAATAGAAAACTATTGATAGTGGTATTGATAAAGACTCGGATTGTTAAGCAGTCTCAAAAATGGTACCAATAAAAATGAACAATCCCTACTTAACAGCAATCCATCCCTACAACAGGACATCTTTTCAGGTCTTTAATTGGTAGTAAGGCATGCGTTGGTGCTAGTATTTTCCACCAGATGGCAGTGTACACCAGCCTAGCTCTTTCAAGTCTCAGTGCTTCTTCTAACAGCCAGTGGGATGTGCATTTGTAGCCTGACAATACAGCACTGTGTGAATATAGAGATTTTCAAGTGTTTGCCTTCTGAATTTTAAATATAAATCTAGTGTAATGATGGTGCATGTTGTCTCTGTTGGCCTGTGATCCAGTCAGAAGATTGTTTTTAATGTGTATTAGTGGTGTGTATTCCATCATTTAAATAAATAAGGGTAGTTTAGAGTGTGACCGGAGTAAGAATCCTAGGGTGGGAAACTGCTTAGCTCCGTTTCAACTGTCAAAGCAAATTTTCTGCAAATGTTACAAACCGTAAAGTGCGGCTATGATGTTTCTCGATTAGTGGGGCTGACATAATGTGGCTACTTTAGTGTCAAAAGACATCTAATATGGAAATACTAAGTAAGTAACCATGTGTTATGCTCAGGAGGAAATTGGATGAATCCTAAAGGAGGTCATCTGTGAGGTTTTGGTGGAAAGAACTAGATGGTGTAATTGTAAATTAGAGTTTTGGGTTGTTAATTCCAAACCAAATTTTCCATTTTTATTGTCATTGTAAATGATCAACATAAACATTAAACTGGTGACTGGCAAGTGTAGGTTTATTTCCATCAGATGTAAACTTAAAGTAGAAACAAGCTTGTCTGTACGTCCTGACCACCTGTTATATTGTCATTAATCTTTTTTTTCTTTTTTTTTTTTTTCTTCTTCCTTTCATGTTTCCCTGTGGCCTACCCTTTTTGCTGTAACAGGTAAGACTTTTGGAAATTCTTTTTGTTTTGACTCGCTATGATCTAAGTTTCAGTTCAACGAGTGCGGTGGAATCCCGGTTATAAGAGGGCAGCGTAAAGTTGACTACTGGTTCTCAGCTGAACATGCTGAACCAACTGCCCTCACTTAACTTAAAGTTTGTCTACAGTGTTAACTTCATTAACATTCAGATGTGAGTAAAGGAAGTGCATGGGGTTGCATCCTATTTAAGGAGGTCCCCATTTAATATTAACATCCACTTGATAGAAAGTTCAAGTCCACTGTGGCAAAGAACATAAATCTCAAACATAAGTCGCTCCTTTTACTCGAAGTTACAGAAAGCAGCATAAACAAATACTTAAAAAATACGTTTTTCAAAAGGAGTAAGAAGGGACTCTTGAATTGAACTCTGATTTGTCACCAGAAGATGGCAGTGCGGATTGCTGTTACTCCTTCTGCATACATTTATAATAAGTGTTGATAGACAAGTTGTATTGGACTTCGGCAGTTCTTGCTTCATTTAGGAAAGGCTTTCGTCCGTTTAAGCTTTTTTCATTTATGGTCACTATTTCAAAAGTCTTCTCCTTGTTCATTTGTATTTTGGGTCATCGCAGAAAGCAGTGACCAAACTGATCAGACGTAAACTCAGAAATATCATACTCACCAAGGGTAGTGAGTATGCCAGCAGTTTGCAAGGGTGAAGACTGTAGACGTGAACTGCATTCACTACCAGATATTCTCTGCTACTCATTGGTACGAATATAGGCCCCAAACCAGATTCCTAAACGATGTTGGGAGTGGTGTAATTGAGCCTGAATATATATATATATATATAGTTGGAATAGGACAGAAAATAGACAGACAGAAAGTTCAAGTATCCTGAATATAAGAGCAGAAGGATTATCTCAGTGAATGTAGCATGATGCTGGGGAGACTGACTGTAAAACCGTGCAGGAAGCAGCAGTTTGTTTGTTTGTAGCTAAGCTGTGCTTATGATAGCTCTGCTGTCGTCAGAGATTTAGGCCCTGACGGTGGAGTCTCACTTTACTTTACTTAATCCAGTCACTGCCCTGTCCACTGCTCTTCACTAGCACACACACACACACAGACACAGATGTGGGGTCAGGATTTGTTGCCCTAATTGTTCCAGAGTTATTGATTTGATGAACGCTCCCTGACCTATTTCCGCAGCTGATTTGAAAGGCAAAGAAAACAGGATCATAGTTCTTAAAAATTAATCTAGCCCCTATTTTTTTATTTATTTTTTATTCTATATCTATGAAATATTGTGTAAAGACACGTATTTCCGTATTATGTTTGTTAGCGCCGTTGACATTTAAAAAGCCATAAAAAGGATTCTGTTGGCCTGCTGTGGCCAAAGACGAATCACGAGAGTGGTTTGCCTTTAGGCATTCTTGATATTCAGAGAAGTTTTGAAAGGCTGAAACAAACTAAGATGGACGATAGCATTCTCCATCAATTTCCAGGCCCATCGATGATGTTTCAATCCTGCCACACCCTGACCCTTCAGTCTTTCAGGGACCCAGCCCAAATTGGGATGGAGCAGAACAAATCAACTGCTACTGCTTCTCCCCGAATACAGGGATCTTTGCAATTGAGCCACTTTATATCAATATACTGTGCCTGAATATCTTTACCACTTTGTTTTGCATATTAATAGTTTTATCTTTCCATTTACTTTTCTACACCAGCTGAACTGTAGTGGAAACTATACTGTTTTTCTAACAATGACATGAAAAGTTGTTGAATTTGGCGTCAGTGTCAGTTGAGACACTTAGCCTGTTTTTTTTTTTTGTACTAGCTTTACATAACAAGTGAGCTTGGTGACACTTCAAAGTTTGGAGTAGGTGCACATGCGTAACATTGATTGATCTAAAATAGATCTATTTAGATGACTGATGCTGTGTGTTAAGTTGTATGTAGTTGGACTAGTCGTGGCAGATCATTGGTTAATGTATATCGCATCAGCTCACAAATAGAAACACACGACTCCCGCCAATGCTGTTAATCTTGTCAGCCAAAAACATCCGTATAAATTACCAGTGCATCCGCCCACCACTTGCACTGATTTGGCTGAGAGACCTGCTGATTGTGTTGGCGGAAGGTTTGTTGAGATGTAGACTAGAGCATGAGAGAGAGAGAGAGAGAGAGATGACTCACTTGGGTCTTGTGGTTCTGTGGATTATTAAGAGAAAAACAGCCTCCCACCAGCCAACACAAATACACTTACAGCATGTCATTCTGTGAGCTACAAGGTGGAGGCTGTGTATGTGTGTGTTGTAATGCTTTATGACCCAGACATCAGTGTGAGTAATCTGTCCCCTAATAGTAGCAGTACATTACAACAGTAGCCTACTGGCAATATACATCATGAGTTCACTTATTTTTTATTTCAGCTACCAGCAAGTTATATTACAAAGTAGAAGTTGTTTAATTCATTAAAATGAGTACCATGTAATATGTACGTCTTACTATAATATACTGGACTCTGTGACTCTGCAATCAGATGTAACTACAGCAGATGTAAAAAATCATGGTTAAAATGTTACAAGAAAGCTATGAATTAAATTGTTTTGATGTATTGGCTGTTTTAAAACACAGGCACATACAATTGTTGATTGTGTATTGACATTTCTATAAGGAGATAATGCATCACTACATTCACCCTTCAACCCCATAATGTACCTTCTCCCATCATCGTTATTGCTGCGGTTATCATTATTTCTGTCTCCTGTTGTCTGGACTCGGAGCGCTGTGTGTTCTTTGGCTGCTAATCCTTTTAGTGCCAGGTTTCACTCCACATTACTCAAACCTGCTGCTCACACACACTTATGTAACCTGGATCTTCTGTGTTTGTGAAAGAGGGGCAGAGTTGGGACTTATTCTGAAACAGGTTACATTTTCCTGTCAGTGGATACTGAAGTGTCTCGACAAGCAATGCAGAAGTTTTCTGATCAACTTACCAGAGATAGCATTTACCAATGGAAGCAGAAGGTCTGCCTGCTATAACTGAGAGGTCATTGTTTCATTTTAGTCTTGAGTAATTTATAAGGATGTTCGAGGATCACACCTGTGTGTTTGTTTGTGCATGTTAAGCCCATTTTCTAGATGTGATTTGCAGTTTCCCTGTGTTTGTGTGCAGAGTCATCAGTGGGGCTTTAGGTTGGCCAGATTGTCCAGATCTACTTTGGTGTGGAGTGCGAGAGGATATGTTTCCTTCCATCATATGTCCTTCAGCTGTTAAGTTGTTTATTGTAACCATGCACAGCCAGCTATTGCAAATATCATTTTTAGCTTTCTGCATTTTTGTTGTGGAAAAGCTCACATTTCCCAAATGTGACATGATGATTTGCTAACTTAGTGGAAAGGTCCATTTAGAATCTCAGGTTTGAGAATCAAATTAAATGTGGTGTCTGTCTAAACCCAGTGCAAAAATACAAATACACGAAAAAAATCATTTCTCTATTTAAGGCAAACATTTATTTGACTTTTGCATTTGTTCTTTGAACTCCGTCCGTCCACGACTCTACGATACTAATGGTGTGGCGGTGGATCTAGGCCATTCTAGCTCTTGTCTCTAGCTGACTCTCTCTCCCTCCTTCTCTCCCTCTGCCTCTCCCCCTGTGTGGGTGTGTGTGTGTGTGTGTGTGAGAGAGAGAGAGTTTAGCATAGAGCGAGGACTAAGAACTTGCTGCTGTCAGCCCAAATGCTCCAAAAGCACCTCTCTCTCTTACGTATGGAGGCCAAAATGGCCACTCATCATTCCTCCCTTCCTCTCTGACTGACTCACTCAGTAGCTCTCTCTCATTCTCCATAGTCAGGGTGTGACTATGGAAAACCACTGCCAGGGCTTACTGGTAACGTCTGTGTGTGCTTTCCACTATCAAACTACAGCTCAGCCAAAAGCCTTTACAATTCAACAATTCAATAGGCCTCTTTTTTTCATCGCTGGGACATGCCAGGCCCCTTTTATTAACTTTTAGACATTACATTTTCCCCGAAACACAGCAGATATGACTGCAGTTCCTCTTCCTGTGAGTAAGACATTTTGCCAAAAATCAGAAATCAAGCCAGAAACAAAATGGGCATTCACGTAGCATTTCTCTCATCATAATCACAAAGAAGCAATACTGGATAGTTAGTACTATTAATGCTGCAGTGTTGAGACTTTGCATAGAACCAGCTGTTGTAATGACGCATGTTTATTTGGCATGCACGTAAAAAGCTTTGTAAAGCAGTTTTTGTGTACATAACCATGGAAATAAACCATTGTGTCATGCTTTTGGCTGATGTGCTTAACAGCTTATTATCTGGTTAGATTGCCTGTCTTTTGTTGATGTTTGCAATGGTAGCTGAAGTGCATTCATATTTTTACTTTTAGTAGATAACCTGCATCAATAAATGGGTTTGCTCATGGTTGCATTCATTAACTCATGTATTCAATGAGTATTTCTTTGTGCATTATGTGCATGTGTGCGCACGCACATTTCTAATGTCGACTACCATTGTTGGTTTTTGTTTTTGTTTTTTGTAGCTTCACAAAATTTTATGAATCTAGTTTTTATCACAGGTTCAAGTCTGAAAAGCATGATGCTGCAACTGCATGGCAATGTTTTGCAACTCAAATGTATTCAAAATCTGGTTTAGGTGGAAAGTTGGATGGAAATTTGTCTATTTTATGTTTTTCTGATTTTCAGAAGCAAAGACTAATGTGTTTGTGTGCTTGACTGTTAGAACAGTTAATGTTGATGTCTGAGAGAAGGAGAGACGGTGTTGTGGTATAGGGTATCTTTTTACCACCATTTAGGATGGACAGATACACGTAATCAGTGTATCCAGTTACTAGCGAGCGTGTAGTGTGGCAGTAATCATGCTGCTTTTGGCTCTTGCCCAAATCCCTTTTGGTGATACTAGCCTGCTGTACAGTAGCCTAATGCTTATCCTGAATATGATGCAATGCTAGGCTGTACATTTGGCATCTAACAAACTGTTATGATAAAAATTATAAAATGTCACCTCAGCTGCTTGTGAAAGGCTGTATTTCATGTCACATGGCATTGCAACATTCACCTGAGTCCAAGGGATTGGTTATGTCCATCCGCTGACAGTGTATTCTGACTGCAGGTATGTTAGACCTACAGAACGCCACATAGGGAATATTGAGCCTTTTAGAAATGCTTTTAAAATCTCGAATTTTTTGACCATATTACTTCATCAAGGTGTCAAAGTTCAGTTCAGTTCAGTTTGAAACCTTCTACTCGGTTAGTTAGCTAAACTGAAGTGCTGAAGATCAGGCTGCTGTAGGACTGTATGACCCAACCAGAAGTCGTGCAATAGTGATTCACCCCAGCACACAGAGTCAGTTAGGACAAGTGAAATCCCCCGCATTGTGCACATCCTTTACCTGTTGTTTCTTGGCCGGCCGTCTCTAAGCTGGTGGAGGCTCTGTGACTGCATGTTGTGTTTTCTGTCTGTGGAGGCGCTAAGCCATCTTAAGGCAGCCTTTCAATGAGAAATGACAAGATAAGACCCCGATGCACAGGGTCTCTTGTCTATCACGCAGAGGGCTGGCATAGAAAACTAAATAGTGTACAAAAACATCATGATTCATTTGGAAACGGCCAACTAAACCAACAAGTTCAAGTGTCAGAGCTACTTTTGCAGCTTTGAGGGGGACTTTGACCCCTCAGTGATTCTGACAACCTTCATGTGACAATGAAAATATGTAGTCTTACTGGTAATCTCGGTCACCCCTGACTTTTGGGACAATCTGTATCGTCATGTCCCCTTTATACATCACATCCAAGCTAGACATTTTTATTGCATGTTCAGTGCATCTACATCCCTGTGGTCTCATGTATGTGCTTAAAAAAACTGCATGACTCTAAAGAGACACATGATTGTATGTTAGTCAGTAAAAAGATGTTGATTCATAGTATTTGGGACTGTAGACTATGCAGAGATTTATTGATGCTGAAGAGTTGAGCCTCAGTGTTATTGTATATCTATGTCTCAGGCTATAAAGGGCAGAGGGCTTATAGTGCAGGAGCGGGGGAATCACCAGGCCACATGCTAATCTCTGTTGATGGTTTATGTAACTCCCAGTATCACATGATCACACGTCACCACCCACCCAGCTACTGTCGGTACGAAGTAATTCACTCTCTAGTCAGCCATTCAAACACAAATGGATGACACAGACAGAGGAAAAATGAGGAGCACACACAGTCGTCATAACCTGGCATGCTGCCTTTGATTCCCTGTGCAGCTGCACTCACTATTGCATCTACAGGGCACGACCCAGATCTGTTCACAAAATTTAAAAAGGAACGAGAGGTGTCAGAAAACACTCAACAAAGAAGCTCGGGACGCACTTGCTCTATTACTTTGGAGTGTATATGATCCTGCTGACGGACGGCTCCATGAGAGTGCGGGGAGTACGAGTGCAAGGCCATGACGAGATGGCAATGAAGCTTTTGTTCTGGGAGCTTGAGCAGCATCTCAAAAGGTAAAATAAAGACTGGGATTCCCCGGGGAGGCAGTACAGTGTACCGCTGCTTGGGCCAATCACTACAGTAGCTGCACACAAAGGGCTGCATGGCTATATTGTCCTTTCCATTCAGTCATTCATTGCTTCGGGGGCAGCTTTAGTACTTGAAGCAGATAACATAAACTGGTTTACGGAGTACTCATCGCACTGTAAGTTCAATTAAATGTAATATCTATAGTAAAAATATTGGAGTGGCATGTTAATGTATAGCAGTATTATACATTTGATCCACTTACTAATATCTCAAAGAGACTGAATAATAAAACATGAGCATGGCTTTTTTTGTCACTGAATTGCCGTATTCACGTGTTTTGTTTTTTTTTTTGTTTTGTTTTTTTTACAGCTGTGTTGCAGTCATGTAGATCCATCTAATCCAGCATTTCACATGAAATGCCCCTCTCTACTGCAACTGTATAGCAACACATAAATACCGCAGTATAATTGCTTTACAAGATAAACCTTTCTTTTTTTTTTTTGGTTTTATATTCACATTTTTGTGAGAGTTTTCTAAAAGTAACTGCACTGAAAACTGGAAATTCCTAAGTTTACCTGAGGCGCTACACAGTTACTAGTTTGTTAGGTACACCTGTACAATCTAATGCGACTGGGCTTCTTAGTGAAATGTATTTTTGTTGATTCAACTCCATGGTAGACTGTATTAGATTATATTGAGAGGTATTTCTGATATTGTCCCTTTTTTGTGTGTGTAAGCTTATTTTCTTAACCTTTGGTAATATTCTCTAACAGATTCCCCCCCCCTTTTTTTTTTTTTTACTAAGCAAAAAAATTCAAATTTATGATTTTGTGTTTTATACATAGTAAACAGATTTATGTTTGAAAATGATAGATTAGGTACAGATGTAATGTATGTTTGATTTTGTAAAGAGGTGTGTTCTCATGTATTCAAAATGTCCAACGCTATATGTGGAGCTAGATAAAAGCAGATTGTACACCAGACCTCTGTCCTCGAGCACTGGTCTGTATATAGTTTGGGTCATTTCTGTCTTAAGATGCTTCAGTAGGTCACTGGGCTAGTGTTGTTTTTTAGCAAAGCAGCAAGGCCATCAGTTGGCTGAACTACCACAGTCTAACACAGTCCGCTCTTATTACAGTTTAAAAACTCCAGTGTTTGGTAATAAATCAAGTACATATACTAATAAAGCAGTATTTTTGCGATCTCCACCAAGCGTCACGGGAACAGTATAATAGGTCAACTCCACTGGTGGAAACGAGACATGGTGACGTTGCTTGGATTTGTTATTTAAGGCATCGAAATCTTGCCTTTGACTAGTGGCTTATCAAAGTGAATTTTGTCCGGGACATCATCTAGTTTTTCTCTTGCTAGCTGCCAGTTGAACCAGGTATAGCTCCTACCAAGAGTGTGACCACATTAGATGTAAGTTTTATCCCTCAAGAGCTGCAGTTGTACCGGCTATTTGGGTCTGGGTAATTGGCTAAACCTTCTTCCAGTCAAAGAAGAGACCGGAAGAGATAAGTGTGGCTAAGAGCCTCTTATTAAGCTATTTGGCTTCTTAAAGTGTTTGACTGGGCTCAGAGGTGAGCAGAAGCTGACATCAGTACAAAATACTCAGAGGCCATGTTTGAGCCTCTGTTCGCGGTCCTGGTGCTTAATAAGCAAGCATGTGTGCGGTGATACCCAAATTAGCCCTAAGCCCCCATTTTAAAGGTGACTACTGACTTTTAAATCGCTTGGATGGAACTCAACCTTTATCGTGTGTTTTTTAGGGTTTAGTTTGTCCCAGGTAGTTGTCATTCGGGCCCCTGATAGAACAGCTACACATCAGTAGTGCTCAGTGCTACAAGGGCTGGATTTTAGGACCGTTTGCTTGTGTATTTTAACATAGATCTCTGCATAGTTCTTTGATGACCTGCAGTATCTTTTCTGGACCTTAACACACCTGTGACCTCCCTTTATGTTTGCTCTATCACTCACCTGATCTTATTTTTTATAAGGTGTTTCTGATAAGCTTGACATTTTGCTTTTAGTTAATGTTTCAAAGATTTACAAGATCCCTAAATTGGTCTGCTGTGTGTGTGTGTGTGTCTGTGTGTGTGTTTCTGTGAGAGAGAGAGAGATCAGAGGCAAGAATGTCAAGAGTGTGTACACAAGATTTTGAGGGTTTTTGGGTGTACATGGAATGTGTGTGTGTGGGAGGGGGGATTGTTTAGAGGATGTCTGTGGTGGGAATTTCTGTGTGAAGGAGTTGTTTTACGTGTGTCCGTGATAAAATTACTCCCCCTCTATAAAGTGTTGTGAAGAAAGTTTTGGGTGTGTGGAATAATCTGTTTGAGTCAGATTGACCTTATTGATCCTCCATGTCTTCCATTCTCTTAAAGACATTTGACAGATGTGTAGTCTCCCAGTAAAATAGGTCATATAGTATCTTGCAACAGTTGTCAACCTAGGGATCAAAGGAGAATTTAAAACCGCATATGACATGTTTTAATCCGGTCAGTGACAGTCCAGCTGTGTCTCCAAGACAAACTGCTTGAGAATATGCCTGTTACACTTTATTTTGGAAGGGGTATGATGGTGCTTCAGTGGGCTACATGATGGTGTATGAAAGATGTCATTTCAGTTGTCTAATAGGCCAACCAAAACTCAAGGTAGCTAAGGAGATTTGATTTGACAAAACAATTTTTGATTCTGACAGACGTTAAACCAGTTGCGATCTTGTGATATATCTCGCTATATTTTCATGAGTGGGACTTTGTTCATCTACTGTGCGCACAAGGTTTTTAAATATGTCACCCTTTTGCATTGATAGATATGTACCTTCCAATAGTCTCAGTCTCCAGCTTCACTCTTGACAGCCTGAACATCTAGTATCGGCCTTTTGTACTAAGACAGACTCAGTTATTTGAATGTTCCAGGCTTGTTATGCCAGAATTTCTTAGTAATGTGGCTCAGCCTCACAGTTCTGCAGTTCTGTACTGGTCCACATGGGGGCAACATACGAACAGACATGATAGCACTTCATTGAAGACCAAAGCACTTTGTGTGAATACCTGCCGAGAGCTTAATGGCTTATTTCTTTCTGATTTATTATCCTCTAGATATTATGCTTTTGTTACTGTAGATAGTTCAAGTTGGTTATTTTCAGAAATGTGTTGAAAGGAATGGTGGATGACATTTTTGTTGTGGGCAGGGTTGAAACCTGGAATATCATAATGCTGTCTGGGTAACAAACCATGGACAGTGTGACTATGTATACTACTTTATTGTTCCCAAAACAGGGCAACTAATCTCGCCGAAAGGGCTATACTATTATAATGCTTAATGCTGTGGTGAGCAATTTTACACATTGCAATCCCGAATATTTAGGCAACTGATGCCAAAAGCATAAAAAGACAGGAATTAAATCCAAATTTGTGACCGAAACCTCCAAAACTGCTTATATTCAATAACTGACCACATGTAATTTAGTCTGAGTAATAAACTCGGGCACCAAATTACTAGCAGAGGGATTCCCCGTGCGGATGAGACACTTAGCCTTCTCGTGGGGGAGATAAGAACAAAATTACATCGCTACGGTTAAAACAGGTTAAAGTCTGTGCTAATAAAGCCCACGAGTAGCAGCAGCGGCCGACACATTCACATTTAAACAGGAGCTAATTCGTGTGCATTGTCGCTGAAATTGACCAGACCAAAGTCCTGCCCTTCCCCTGCCTGTTTTTCAGTACTACAGCTCTTTCTTCCTCCCTTCCTAGCCGGTTTTCCCCGGTTTCATCCACCTCGTCTCCGTTCTTGGAATATTTTATGCAAAAACGGGTCAGCTGAGCGGCAGGTGGGGGCGTTCCTGCATAAATTATTCAAACGGCCTCCGTCTCGACCAATCAGGGGCCGGCCTCTCGGTTCGTCGCAGGATAAATTATGCGGGCTGGTGCCGAGCTGCAGATTGTTGTGTAGGCAGTAGAGCCGGGATGAGCTGACCTTGGCTTCAATTTGTGCTGCGGCGTTCGATGCACGAGCTTCACCGGGGAGAGCGTAGAATAGCGCGTGTGGATGTGTCTCGCGGAGCTGGTCGAGACGGCACCCAGGGCTGCTTTATTGACGGACTGTGAGGCATGACCAGCATGAACACGCCGTGCTACACCGTGGCGATGGATCTAGGCGTCTGCCAGCTGAGAAATTTCTCCATATCGTTTCTGTCGTCGCTGTTGAGCGCAGAGAGCTCGCACGTCAAGCTCGACAATGGGTAAATACTGATACAGAGCTGATTAAAGTCGGGGACACTGGCCTTCACGCACGCAGCTCAGCCTCTGTGTCCAGGGCTCCGCTCCCTTCGCTTGCAGCAGTAATGTCCCCGCTGTGTGATGGAGGTAGTGCTCCGTGCTCAGTGCACCCTCACTGAGGCCACACTGCCATTAACGCTTTGTAGGAAAGGGCATGAGGACTTCTCCCACAATGACAACAGGGCGTTGATTTTTATAGAAATTTCTAGAGGCTTCCTGTAACGACCCACATTTCTATAAAGGGAGACAAGCTGGTTCGCCGTTGGCCGCGGTTCTCCATCTTCTTCTTTGTTTGTGTTACAGCACAGATCGGTTTAAAATGCTCTATTAATTTCTCTCCTCTTTTGCAGTTCGTCTGGAGCCAGCGTTGTGGCCATAGACAACAAGATTGAACAAGCAATGGTGAGTTTTCAACTTGTTTCTCTCTTTTACACTGTGGAAAACCTTGCCCACTACAATGGCTGTTAGTCCATTTTATTTATGGACTGGATGTTTGTTTGGAAAGACAGGACTTATGTAGGAAATATATTCAGGGATCGGTAGCATGTTGCATTCCGCTACATGCAGTTTGATTTATCTGCGTAAACGTGCCGGACAGGGGCAGTAACGTTAGTGTGTGTGCTCATTTAACGTTAAGTCTCCGGCAACAAAACGATAAGGGACGCTTTGGTACGTTACTGTGTAAAATGAGTGTTACTTGGTATTGTACGGTCTTGGTCCCTTTCAGAAATAACTTAGTATCTTTATGATGGGGCCTAAATACAGTTTGCTAATGTGAAAGTAACATTAGTTAGCTACTTAGCTTACATCTAGCGTCCTCTACACAATAACGGAAACTAACGTTAACGTTACCGGCAAACCAACCGCTCTATCCAGCTCGAGACAACGTCGCGGACGTGATATTTATCAGTTTAATGTCTCACTTGTGGTATTATAAAACCAAGTCTCGGAATTCAAAGCTTCAAACCAAAGGGATTTATTTTCTGTTTCACGGTCTGCTGTTGTCGCTGCTGTCAGGTCTGTTGCTAGGCAAACTTGAAGACTCACTCGCCTGGTTATAAATATCCCGGCCTCTGATTGGCCCACACATAAATGTGGTAGGGTTAATGACGTAGAACGCTGGGAATATACTTTTTTTTCCTTCTCCTTTTTTTTTTTTTTTTTAAATTACCAGGTTAAATTTGATATGGCATCATCCCTTTTAAAGATCTGTTTCCACGCATGTCATTATATTATTTTCAGGCAGCAAGCATTTTGTACTATTTGTGGTTGTTTGTGGCAGTATGTTTATTTATGTATATATTTTTGGTCACTCACATTGATTTCCACATGACATATTCCAGTACTGAATATGTTGGCAGTGCGCTAATCATTCATATAATACATAAAATTGTCTGTATTCTTAAAATTGCTTTTTCAAATTGATACGATTTGTTTATATTTTCAGTAGCGTTATTCTTTAATATCGTTTGTCTGGACTGTTTAAACACACTTTTAATCCAAAATTGCTTATGCCATATGCTTTTCCACATGCTTGATATATAGTTTTCAGTATTTCACATATGCAATCTAATTTCTGGCATCATGGAAAATCGGAGAGACAAACATTGGCCCGTAGTTTAGATAAGGTTGAGAAGCTTTGGGTTAGTGCCTTACCTTCCTTTTATGTGATAAACCCATATCTCTGTCTGTCTCAGGATCTGGTGAAGAGTCACCTGATGTACGCCGTGCGTGAGGAGGTGGAGGTCCTAAAGGAGCAGATCAAGGAGCTGATCGAGCGTAACTCCCAGTTGGAGCAGGAAAACACCCTGCTGAAGACACTGGCGAGCCCAGAGCAGATGGCCCAGTTCCAGGCCCAGGTTCAGACCGGCTCCCCGCCTGCTCCTCCGACAGCTGCCACACCGGGACCCCCAAGCACCGCCACCCTCGCCCAGCCCACCTCGCACAGCTCTGGCCCCTCAGCGTAGCCCGGTCGGCACAGACTGACAGTTTTTGAGTTCTGCTACAGCAGCCGAGCTAAACCTTGCCTTCTATAGAAGGAGGTTATGCTGTTAAGACAAGAATTTGCACATATTTATCGCTCAGAAGGATGCAGCCAGCGGGACCAGCGGTGCAGTGCTGTACAGCACGGTGGGGGGGGGTGACAATCTTTGGATACTGTATTTGGTGTCTAGAGGAGGATTGAATCATCGAACATTTGCCAAATAACCCTTGGACATATCAACTAGAATGTCTTACCAAGAAGAAACGAAACAACTTATCAGTGGCAACAATATACCTAACTATAGTTTAAAAAAAAAATCACTGTGCCTGTGTCTGGATTTTAAGTGATGTCGATTTTACTGATGATGGCAATGGAAGGTGGAGGATTGTATTGGCTGTTACCCTTTTTGCTGAATGATGTAAATACAAGTGGTTGGGGGGAAAGACTTCTCAGAGTGACAAATGAAGAATGTGAGCAATTATTATCATGACAAAGTCCCCATCTGGAATGGGGGAGTCGGGGGAGGGGGTGGAAGGGTATTTTGAACAACACTTGGCAGAAGTGATGACGTTACTTCAACTGTGGGATGAACAAAAACGTGGTTTCTTATGGAGATGATGATATTCTATTTCAGTATTTCACTTTCAAGCTCCTCATTTTGCCCTTGACAAAGCTCATCATTGCTGTTTTCTCAACCCTGCAGTGGCATGTAATTTAAACCTTATTGAGCAGGGTTGAGACGTTGGGCTAAGCTGCATTTTCTCTTTTCCTAAAAGTTTGATGGGCAGAAGATGATGTATATTTCTGTATAGTGTAAGTACCATGTAAAATAGTTATGCGAAGGAGAAAAACAACAGATGCTATCTTGGTCACACAGATTGAAGCGGGTGAGCGAGGAACTTGCTGGTCTTGTGCAGTCTGTGGCGTCTATTTTTAATGCTGTATTTTCAAGACAGTGGATCGACACGAGTTTAGGTTATTTAACTGACAACACACAGCCAACAATGTCCATAGCCCTTACTATAACATTAACTGTTACTGTAAAACCATTTTCTCTTGGCTCTTTTTTTTTTCTGGAGTATTGAACCGTTCTGATTTTTTTATTTTTTTTCCCTAATTTTTTGACAGTGAAGTACTTCTGGATGAACAATATCTTAAAACTCAAAATTAAAAAAAAACCCAACAAATACAAACTTTGGAGCTGTTTTTTCTTTTTCATTCTGTGTATCAGTTGTATGCTCATGTTCTGTGCATGTTTCTGCAAAGACCGGTTGAGATATTGTAACATAACATACCACAATTGCACTTGATAGCTGCACTTCACAACTTTCAATAAACATGCTTAAGGAAGAATAACCACCTGGTCACCATCTCTTTCTTATTCTTCCCCATGGCTGCGGAGCTCAGTCAGTCCAGAGTGTGCACCGAGACACTGAGGGCTGACAGGCACACTGTCTCTGAGATGGTATGTACACTTCAGGGTGTTCTTGAATGACTGCCTACTTTGTTGTTGAACCCTTTTGTCAGCAGTGAGGTAAAAGCCAAGTGGTGTTTGTAGTGAAGCTGCTACTAGGTGACCTTTTCTGATTTCATTTAGATTCATTTTAAGGTTCAACCATAAACAACTGGGAACGCCTAAATTCCTGATAATTTCCTAGGACATTTCTATGCAATGATTTGGCTACAGGGAAAGCATACAATTCAACATATATGAAGAAAAAGATTTAAAATAATAAAAATAAATTGATGAATAGATGTTTACTTGGGTTGGAGGGGTTCTCCTCTGGAGGTCAACAACTTGCTTTTGAACTAAATGCAACAAACTCAAATAACAGTTTCAGACCTTTGTCTCTACTTCCCCTAGAAGTACAAAATTACCTACTTTTCAAGGCAACTTTAATTGAAATTATTCGGAAACCTTGGACCTGTAAAATAAAGTGTTAAACGATTTGATAAATTCCCAGAATAATATTCTAGACAGGATGTAGAAAAATTCATCATTTGCAAAAAAGTTAAGCAAGGTAAATTCCACACTACACTAAAAGTATCTCTTTGGGGGAAAACATTCAATATCTGCTATCAGAAGGAAACCTCCATATTAAATCACTGACTGGATATCGGATTTCAGTGTTACAGTGTTTGTTATGATACAAACTGTATAGAATCTTAACACATTCTTCCTCATGAGTGACAGTAACACACATGCCTCAGATGTTGTGTAAATCATGTATCCCCATCATTTTTTCACATGGTATCACCCGTTTCTCTAGTATGTGTCACTGTATGTAATGTGGGTCAGTTCCATTTCTTTCTTCTGAATTGGAAGGTTGCTCAGTTCTAGTCACTTACAAGGATTACAAAGGTGTCTGATGCTGCTGCATTTATTAATATCATATTTTAGCATGGTGCGTTCATTTAGTCTTAGGTAATGTTGCCATGGAGTTATATTACAACAACCGCTACTTGAATAGATCAGTTATTCTTGTCATCCTGAGTGTAAAGACCCTAAAAAGTACCTTGATATTTCTTTTGCATAAAAAGTCCCTGCCATTGTAACAGATTTGTTTTCTCCTGCAGAGATAGACACTTTCTGTACATGTATGGCCACTGTAGAGCTGTTAATTTACAGATGACAGACATCTGCCCATCATTTATAGTCTTTCATACAAATAATCAACAGTCTTCTCACCTACTGCTGTTAATTTGCACACCCTATTTGTAGGATGTAAAACCACACTACTGTATTTCCACCGCAGTATTCAAACCTTGAGCCCTCTGACAAGAAGGCTTTCCTCATCCACTACAACCAAACCCCCACAGTACTGTGTGTGTGTGTGTGTGTGTGTGTATGCACTGATAAACACAGGGAGAAAAGCAGTAAGTAAAACTGTGCGCTCCCTAAATACTCGACATTTATTTGAAAAAAGATTCTTCTCACATAACACAGACAAATACTTAGACAGATATGGCACATTGTCAGCAGGAATCACCAGCCGCACACACTCATATATTATCAGTCAAACGTTCATACACACACACACACACACAGACACACAAAAACACAGGTGTCAAGTGAGTAATGAGACACACATGTTCTCCAGCCGGCGTGGTTTTAGACTGTCCATAGAAAAGCTGTCAGTACCACAGACTGCAACACTGTAAACACTGATCGGGGGGGAGGGGTTCCGAGGAGGGGCTGGTGTAGACGGCGGTTCGGGGAAGCTTCTCTCGCTGAGGTCTGCTGGATCCGAAGCTTTAGCGTCAGTCTCTGGGCCTCTGGAAGGGTTTCAGGGTGTGCAGGTGCAGGCTAGCCAGGCTCAGTGAGGGCATGAGGGTGGGGCGGGGGGTTCCGAAGGCTCTTTCTGGATCACATCCCCATACGGATGCTCTGGATGATCTGAAATATGGCTGAGAGCAACAGGCCGTGTCTGTCTGAGTCATTTTTGTTTTTGCCTGCTTTTCATAAACATGACCGATTTCACAACCAAAATACAGAAACAAAGCTGTCAAAACCCGGCACGTTCGACCTAGAGCATACAGGAAATAGTCTGAGGCTATGAATGGACATATTATGGTACATAACGTGACATTTTTTCATGTCCCAGTAGGAAAACCAAGGGTGTAAATAATAAATTGAATGATGGGTGCATTCCAATTAGCTGCTTCAGTTTGAGGGTCCTGGTATTGTTCATGCTGGCTCACTGTCACACTCCCATGGCTTACTGGGACACTTAAATAGAGCAGCGGCATTGGGCGGCTGTGGCTTGGTGGCAGAGCGGGTCCTCTATCAATCGGAAGGTTGGCGGCTCGATCCCGCCTTCCCCCTTCCATGTGTCGAAGTATCTTTGAGCAAGATACTGAACCCCCAATTAAGCTGTGCCTTTGGTGTGTGTGAATGATAAGTTTAATTTGTACTGATGGGCAGTTAGCTCCTGCCATCAGTGTATGGGTAAATGTGATATGTAGTGTGCAAGCGCTTTGAGTAGTCGGATCACTAGAAAGGCGCTATACAAGTACAGTCAATTTACATTTAATCTTTATTAGTAACTGTGCTTTTTCTGCTACGACAAAGTCAAAATGTCCGCCGTGAAAAAGGCTTGTTAAGTCGACTTGTGTTTAATAAAGCAGATGCAAGGCATATTGTACTGCTAACTCCTCTGGATTCACTGGAGCGTGGATGTAGACCGCAAAGAGTTCTACGCTATTAAAAAACAACTCATGAGCTTGTTTTGTTTTGAAAGTTGTTTGTGTTTTGTGTTTTTTTTCTCATCTTTAAATGTAATTTAGTTCTTTCCAGATTTATTCAGGTACCTACATACTTGGCTTCTTTGACCCTCTGAACCATGGGTTTTTATTTTTTATCACAGGACCCAAAATTTAAATTCAGTGTGTCCCAGGGACCCAGGCTCATGGGTAATCAACCACCATATTAGCTACATTAGCTTACTACCATATTAGTGTAATCAACCACCATTTAGAGTGTTGCAGGAATGAGTCCTAAATCACGGAAATTAGTGAGTGTTTTAGCACTTCCGGTTCCCTTGTCTCGAAGTTGATTGGTTTTTGTGAATGGGTTTTTGCCACTTTAGTGTAATTGACCACCATATTAGCTACACTAGCTTACTGCCACTTTAGTGTAATGGACAACTATATTTTGCTGTGGTTTCATCTAAACTGGTTTGGAAAAATGATAGATGGACAGGGACCCAAACGAGCTCATTTGATTGGCCAAAAGCATTCTGATCTCTGAACAGTGCCCGCCCCCGGCTCCACAGGTAAACAAATCACTTTTGCTCCACGTTTCACTGAGACTTGTGGTGCAAAAGTGAGCGCGTGGAGAAATTCTACAAGTTTGCAACTCCTAAAGCTTTTTTCTCTGTGACTTCAAATTTACTGATACACGTGCGACTCCTGATTCCACTGTTACAGGTGCTCAGGTGTTTTGCTCCAATAATACCTTCATACATTTGCTTACTATCAACACAGGCAAAAACACTACACAAACACTTGTGTAGGTATATAAAAAAAAGATTCATACCTGATCCGCAGACAACAAATACAAAGAGGGCAAGTAGCCAGGGACCCACAGGATACTTCTCCTCTTGTGGTCGCTATGGGAAAGACATACACACACACACACGCACACACATTGTACATTAGCATTACTGCTACAACAGAAATGTGACAGATGCTGCAGAGCAAAAGTAAAACAGCTGGAACGTGGATAGATTTTCAAAGAGGTTTTCCATTTCCACTGCTGTCCAGGTTTTTCCTGCTTTTTTGCTTGGTCACTCTTTCTCCTTAAACCCGCTAGCACCGGTTATCTTGTTTTTTTCAACATTTGTGAGACGAGATGTGATGTTGCTCATCAAAATTTCCAAAATAACAACTTTTGTGGTTGCACTGAACAAACCCAAGAGTCTAATTATACACTGGAAGGTGCTGAGGTAGTGGGGGGGGGTTGTTTTTTTTCCAAACTGTGGCTTATGTGGGGAAATGATGAGTGGAAAAGCTTGAGTCTTCAGTCTAGACTGATTTAGGGAGAACCCATCGGCTCCACCAGATGATATCATCTGTTTGGACATGTTACACGTTTGTTTGCTGTTGGAGAGACAGGTTGTTACAGTCAGTGATACAGCAATGATCTCAAGTGGTTTTTTTCTTCATACAATAATAGCGGTGTGTGTTTATCCTGTTACAGAGAGCGAAAACAGAGCCTGAGCAGCCGCGATATTTGACTGTTTGAACTCCCATTTAGTGAAAGAGCTAGGGGAGGAGGGATAAACTGAGAAAAATGGTGATTGTACTAACGTCTCTGTGGTGAAATACTCCAGTGTAATCTTATTAATGCCCAAAACACTATTCTCACTCACACCAATATTATACAGCAAAGACTATGGATGCAGTTACTGCTTTTTTTCATTATCAGTTAAAATGTTGATTTTTTTTTTTTTTTAAATTAACCATTAAGTAAATAAATTGTCAGATTGGGATTGTTGGGTTGTTAGTGAGAGACAGGGATGAGCAAGCCTATTAAAGTCCCCCTAAATCAAGACCCTTGATTAAAACGGTGTGGACAGATTTAGAAGGAAGATGGCTCATATGTTTCATGGAGAAGGAAATGGAAAAACATTTGGTGCTCTGGAGCTTTTCATTGTATCACACTCTCTGCCCCTGCCTATCTTTCTTGAACTCGGAAACTTTGAGAGCGGCCACTAAATGAACCTTGTGGTGAGTTTGCTTTGTCTACTGCTGGTCAAGGTCAAGAGTGAACTTTCAAGCCATCTCAGCTTTCAAGCCAACATGGACGAGAGAGGTCCTGGGATTGGAAATTTGAACATCTACAATTCCATAACAATTGGGCAAATGTGTGATACAACCAAAGGTGAGATTGTTTTGTCAACTATCAGAAAAAGGGGGGAAATGTCCCCAGAGCCCAAGGTGATGTCTTCAAAATGCAGTATAAAATGATATAAAACAGATATAACCAGCAAATCCTCACATCTGAGAAGCTACAACCAATAAATGTTTGGCAAACTGACTCGATTAGCAAAACAGTTGTCGATTAATTTCCTCTGGACTCAATTGATTGACCTACCTAAGACACAATATTCATGCAATGCTAACTAGTCTGGACACACTCATATCCCAGCTTTACACCTGAGACTGCAGCTAATAAGTCCAAAAGTCTAATGTTGTCTCATGGCTCAGACAATTTGTTCTATTACATGTCAAAGAATAGTGGGAAATGCCCATCATCATTTCAAGTTAATATCTTCCAATGATGTGTTTGCTATCAAGAAATATTTGATTAAATAAAACCATCAAATATTCACATTTGAGAAGCTGAGGAAGTGAATTTTTGGCATTTTTACCTTTAAAAAAAATAATTGAAACAACTAACTGATTATCTATTGATCGATTTATCTGGATACCTTTATTTTTAAAAAAAGTTAATATTCACTCGACAGTTTGGCATTTATTCTATACACCCAGCAGCACTGGTTTAATTTATTATCCAGCCTATATAATAATTATAATATGATTTATTCTCACTATTGTAATCCAAACAAAGTAACGTCAAGTTACACTGCGGAGGGCGTTAACGTGCAGAGAGAATCCAGTCTGAATAAAAAACATTTTAATGAAACAGCTCAGCTTGGTCTGTCATAGACACTGAATATACCCCAGATGTGTTGCTGTATGGGGGCACATGTGTGATAAGCAACGGCCGGCCGGCTGGCATCATCATCATCATCATTATGCTGCTGTAATACCGGAGTGAACGTCACCTATCTGGGCTAATGTCATGCTGGCATCGCGCTGCCAGTTATCGGCTCACCAGCGTCTTGGCTACGTTTCCTCTCTGCGTGATGTTCTTGCTGTGTTTTTCGTTGGCCATGCGGATCCTCTGTTTAGCCACCATCTTCCGGACCGATTATAATACCCGGGATATATTAGCCCGTTATTTTCTGGAGCTGCAGGCTGTCGACAGCACCCCTGCATCAAGCTCGGAGACCTCTGACACAATGAAACCGGAAACTCGCTCCGTTCTCTTTCACAATACGAGCATGACACATTAGTGGAACAATGTTGGCGTTCTAAAGAGGAAGCACGGGAAGACATGTTTTATTTTACAAACTGTAGCGAGTGAATTTTTATTCGACACATTATTTTTGTCGTGTTTTCCAAATGCTCCCTACAGCTTAATGTGACGTGTTTGTCAAAACTTTTATTCTTAAGGTTGCCACGGAAATTTACGTGGTTAGTTTTGGATGCCTTTACACAGCTCCTCTGTGCAACCTGGCGGAGAAGAGCGCTTGGCCAGGTGCGCGCATCAGTCATCGATAATGGATGCTTATTGATTATATTTGTGCGTGTGTGTGGAGGCGGGGGAGAAAAGACAATGGAAAACAAGTCAGGTCTATCATTATTATATAGTTTACAAAGTTAACAAACAGAAAGAGAAAGACACAGTAGTCTGCAGAAATATGTAAAAAAAGATAAAAAAAATACTGTAATTGATCCCTGTTGGAAATTGACTATAAAGCAGTACAAGAAGCAGGCTACGATGTAAGGAAGCAGATAAAGATCTATTCAAATGAAAAGAATAAAATATATGATAAAATAAATAAATTATATTAGTTTTCGTTTTCTTTATCAATGTATGTATGTATGTATGTATGTATGTATGTATGTATGTATGTATGTATGCATGTATGAATCTATGTAAGTATGTATGTATACATATATCAATTTATGTATGTATGTATGCATACATATATCAATGTATGTATGTATGTATGTATACATACATATTTCAATGTATGTATGTATGTATGTTGTACGTATCTTTGTATGTATGTAAGTATGTATGTATTTAGATACATGTATGTATGTATGTA
>CM022488.1:19336168-19382078 GCA_011952105.1 Coreoperca whiteheadi
TACATACATGTTTGTAAATACATACATACATACATAAATTGATAAAATAATATGTATTGATATATTGATACATAAATAAATAAATAAATACATACATACATACATACATGCATACATACATAAATTGATAAAATAATATATATTGATATATTCATATATAAATAAATATATACATACATGCATACATATATAGATAAAATAATATATATTGATATATTCATACATACATACATACATAAAGTGATAATTTTATCAATTTATGTACACATACACAGACATACAGTGATACATCTCTTGGTGTTTTTTTGAAATTTTTTTTTGATTGGTCCTCCATACATACATACATACATACATGCATTGATACACACATACATTGATATATACATGTATACACAAATTAATACATACATACATGCATACATACATACATACATACGTACATAAATTGATAAAATAATATATATTGATTTATTGATACATACATACAAAACATACATACATACATACATTTTTGTACATACATACATGTTTGTAAATACATACATACATACATAAATTGATAAAATAATATATATTGATATATTGATATATTGATACATAAATAAATAAATACATACATACATACATACATGCATACATACATAAATTGATAAAATAATATATATTGATATATTCATACATACATACATACATAAAGTGATAATTTTATCAATTTATGTACACACATACACAGACATACAGTGATACATCTCTTGGTGTTTTTTTGAATTTTTTTTTTTGATTGGTCCTCCATACATACATACATACATAAATACATACATACATACATACATACATACATACATACATACATACATACATACATACATACATACATACATACATGCATTGATACACACATACATTGATATATACATGCATACACAAATTAATACATACATACATGCATACATGTTTGTAAATACATACACAGACATACATTGATACATACATACATACATAAATTGATAAAATATTATACATACATACATACATACATACATTGATATATACATGCATACATAAATTAATACATACATACATGCATACATGTTTGTAAATACATACACAGACATACATTGATACATACATACATACATACATCGATATATTGATACATAAATACATACATTCGTACTTTCATTCATTGATACATAGATACATAGATACATACATACATACATAGATACATACATACATACATACATACATAAATACATAAATTGATAAAATAATATATATTGATATATTGATACATAAATCAATAAATACATACATACATGCATACAAGCATACATGCATACATACATAAATTGATAAAATAATATATATTGATATATTCATACATAAATAAATACATACATTCATGCATACATACATAGATAAAATAATATATATTGATATATTGATACATACATACATACATGTATGTAAATACTTACATACATACATACATACATACATACATACATAGACATTATTTTATTTTTATAAAAACGTATTTTTTCAGGAAATAGTTTTTAAGTTAAACTTAAAATGTTTGGAGATACATTGTTTACATTATTGTTAAAAATGCACTTCCAATAAAGTGAGTGTTGGCAAAACCAACTGTCATTGTTATGTTGAGGCGGCGGGGTGTTGTTGGTAGAGGCTGAATGTAAGTAATAAAGTAACTTCTAACTTAGTTACTTTTAAAATCAAGTAATATGTAAAATAACTACTTTTTCAAACTAACTGTGGCAACACTGCATACATACATATATTGATACAAACATACATACATTAAACTGCAGGGCTTCATGTGGGGCATTTGGCTGTTTGGATTCCTTGTGCCAAAGATCAGACTCTTATTCTGAAAATGATTGAGAGTGAAATGAATATCGGAACTCAAAATGGCTGATTAATTCAATAAAATATCTGTTATATTTGGATTAAGGTTAACACTCATGGTGTATATAAAACCTGCGCATTATGAGACTTGTGTGTGTCACAGTTAATTGTTTTTCATGTCGTCACTAGAAGGGATATGACATTTTAAACAAATACACATAATGTTATGTTTACATACAAGAAACATTTTTAGCAAAAACAATGTGTCAGGAAGCCATCTTTGACCTGCTTATGTCTTTTGATGGAGCTTCAGAAAGATCTGAGATGGTGGGTGTCAGTACCCCAGTTTTCATTTGGCAGCAGTTGTAACTGAATAAGCTGCCTTTGAGACATTGGCTTTGAATATTTTGATGATTTCACCTACCTGGCTTCACCTCCAAAATATGTTTGTTTTTCCTTTGGCAGGTCAGGGCAGTTTGAGCTGTGTCTCAACACACAAGTGGCTTTCATGGCACCGATCATGGTCACACACTGCATGTGGTCTGTTTTTGCCTAAAGAGACATTAAGCTGTGTCACAACTACAACCTACATCTACTGTTGTTTTATTGGGATTTTGCTACGGTCTGACTGAATTTGTGAATTGATGACTGAGCCATAATTGACTTGTTACATTTCGATTTGCTTGAAGGTAAGAGAGTTACAGTCACCACAATGTCCTATTCAGTAAGAATGGGACGATTTGCTCAACTTACGATGCGACAAGCTACGCATTATGAGGTTCATGATTCAATACAAACATGATGCAATGTAATAAATAAAACTTCAATGAAAACAAAGTCTAACTGTGCAGAATTATGTTTATTTCTGAGACACAAATCTTTGTAACAACAACATAACATATTTTTCACACAGTCCCACTGTTCAGATTGTTAGAGTTTCCTTGTCGGATTGTCACCTGTTGGTATTTGCCTAAATGGATAGTGAAAAGATGGTTCATGTCAGAGCAGGAGTGAAACTTAAGAAGACTTTAGCATACAGTTAAAGACTAAAATTGTAATGGTAAGTCTAAGGTCGTGGTAAAGAAACAGGAAAGCTTAGTTTTGGGATTTGGTTGATTTTATCTGTTGAGACCATGATAAAGCTGGAGGATGCATGCACCACCTTATTCACTACACCACAGATGAACTGTAGGGCTGCAAATTTAGTGGGAATGCTGATTAAGCATTTAAGGGCATGTATGCTTCTGTTCCACCTTTTTCTAACTTTCATGCTTTTAAAAATGTTAAGCTTTTTTCAAGAACTTAACAGAAGAAAATGCACCTTTGACAGTATTACAGCTAAGAGCCCAGCTTTAGCAACGTATCTCAACTTCAAGCATTATTAGGTGATGTGGGTCTACTTCTTCAAATATAAAAAATGTTCAGCTATTTAAGGACGTGTAAGCTGTGATTCAGCTATTTTCTACCTTTAAGACGACAGCCCCAACACTTTTATACACAGAATTTCAGAATTCTCTATTTCTGAGAATTCTGATGTTGATTAAACACACACACGCTCATACTGTTTTTTCTATTTTTGTGGAGACCTCTGCATACACACACTGTTATCAAACTGGTGTCTTGCTGTCTTTGTGGGGATTTGTACTACAGTTTTTCACAATTTATTACAATAGGCATGAAAACCATTGGCAATATTACAGAACGTCCACGCAAAGTATTTCAGCTCTTAGCTTCCTCAGCTAGTTCAGCTCCACTTCTGGCAGTTCATGTCACATTTTTGCATTTTCTTCTGTATGTTTTTCTGCATACTTTAGCTACAGAAACAATTCAAATGTTAAAATGTTAAGCTCTTTAAGGTGTTAATGGTTCTATTCAACTTTTCAAGTTAAAGTTTCAAACTCCCAATTGTGCCACTTATATAATTCTGCTTGCAGCAGTCTAGTGTAATACATTTTAAGCTTTCACAATGTTTCTGGCAGATTTTAGCTATTTCAGCAATGCTTTCAATGATTTATTTCAGCTTTCAGCATTCCCATGCATTTTCAGCAGGAAATGCAATTTTTCTAATTTTTTGATTGTTATTGCTGTTAGTTTATATTTCTTTTCTTTGTTTTTAATGAACTCTGCATGGGAATATGGGTGTGGCTGGACTACTTGGGTGTCCTATCTGTCTTGATTTTGTATCTCTTATGGAGGATGATAATATACACTATGATCTATCCATTTACAAACAGGAGTGAAAACTTTAAAAAAACAAAAACAAGACAGGAGATCAAAATATTGTAGTTAATGCTCATCTAACTGTGTTTTCCATCTGTTGCACTTTGTATACTTCTTAAATACCAATAAAAAAAACTTTGAGCAACAAAAATTGTAGTTTAGTGATAGAAGTAGTAAGCAGAAGCAGACATAGGAAGGCTACCACAGACGCAATTTAAGTTCTTTTTGATTTATACAGTCTAATACAATGTCCTGCTATTATTCCTACCTTCAATAGGGTTAAAATGTTCAGGACCCCAAACTACAGCCTCCAAAACGACCATACGGTTATAACAAAACCTCTCTAAATGTCAACATTACAACACAACACGCAAAGAAGCTTCTCAGTAGGAAATTGCAGCCCTGGTGCAATATAACTCACAATGCTTAGAATGGATGAATTATTACAGTCCTAATTCCATGCTACATTCTGCACTGTCAAGGTAACTTTTCACTCTAAGAGACTCCAGCATCTAAAGCGCCTCAAATTATAACCTTCACTTATGCATAAAGGGGAGAAATAACTGCCTTCCGGCAAGATCTCTTAAGGTCAGTGTGAAACACTGCCTCTTTTTTCCACATACTGTATGGCTTGCTAACAGTAGCATAGTCTGGCCATGTTATTATAATAAAAGCAAACAAAAAGGACCAATATGAATTTTAAACTGAAGGCCAACATGGGTAATGACAACTCAGCTTTACTCGGTTTGATGTGCACATGTTTCTGAATCAGTTACAGCTGACTTACATCATTCACTCCATCTGACAAGAGGAGCTAGCTAGCTGCTCAGAGAGAAAGGAGGGCAGAGAGAGAGCAGAGGTTGCCTAGCAACTGCATCATAGGGTTTGCTTGGGGAGGGACACACAAGCGCCACAAAGAGAGAGAAGAAGAAGAGATGGTCTAGACTAGTATGCACAGCCAGCTCAATTAAGTGCATATACAAAGAGTGAGTGCTGAATAAAGCCAACATTATTGCGCATGATAAGAGGCATCCCTGTGTTTGAACTTCTGCCATCTGGACGATGGTACTGTGTTCCCAGGTGCATGAAAAACAGGTCCAAACTATCTTTTATCCTCCAAGCAATTCGACTTTTAAATTCATCTTCTAGTGTTGACTGATGGGCAGCTGGTCTGGTCATCTTATCTCATCTTATCTTATCTTAAACTCTAACTTATATTGATTGTTTTAAATTATGTTTGTATATGCCAATTGTGAAACTTTAAATGTCTGTGTGAGTATGCAGCATATGTACTTTCCCTACAGGGATAAATAAAACCAACTAACTAAGAAAAGTGCGGACTGACAAGTTTGTGACACTGAAGGGAAGCGATTCTGTTGGTTGTCTCACATACAGTTACTGACGGACTGAATATTTGTGCTGGTGATGAAATAACACATGCGGCTTCATCACCAGGCATCACATTGTTGTTTGTGCTTAAAGGACAACACAATGAAGCCTGACTATTTATTTTCATCCTTGACTATGTGTTAGGCTGGACACAGCAAATACAATAATATATGTGGTACGTTGGCCCTCATTATGTTAAATTTTACAGTTATACAATGTTCTGTTATTTGTGCTGACATTTCGCCATCTGCTTTATGCTGTGAGAGAAGTGTACCCCCAGTGCATGCTGGAATAGGCTCTAGTTACCCACAACCCTGAACAGGAGAAGTGATATAGAAAATTACCAGCTAATCAAATATCATCTCGATGTAGTTTTAAAGTTAAAAAGTTAAAATAAATGAATAAAAAGTATCTTTATTTTAAAATCTGAGTTGTGATTATCATACTGTTGATAACCACTGTTTGTTTTTTGTGCATAATTCAATCTTAAGACAGATATGACTTATTTATTTTCAGTTTTACTTTAGTTAGACTATATTCACTTGTTCGCTATCCAGCTGCTCAGCAGTATGAAGTATGTCTTATGAGCTTTGGAGATTCTTTGATGTATGGTTTTAGTATTTGTATGTCCATTAAGTTTTTGATGATGAAAGACTTATATATACTGTATATAAAAGGTTTACAACCTTTGTCACAGGTTTATGTTGCCTGATGTAAATGTAGTCAAATTCTCACAGCACTTTGGTTTGTTTTTCCTGTCTTCATATAAATCCTTCTTTACAACTTTCTTCAAACTCGTGATGGGTCCTTCCACAAGAAGGACATTTTCAGTTTTTTCAGTATTTAAAACCACCTATTTCTATAAAAATGGACTTTAACTTAAATGAGTACAGTAAGTTACTGTGGCAAGAATGTGAGGAGGAATTGCTGTGTAGACAGTCAAGAAACAAGCCAATGCCAAGTGTGCCACATATTCATTTGAGTCTACAGACGGCCAAATGTGCAGACCAGACATGCAAACGTTCTCCATCTGTTCAAACACTGTGTTTTAAATGTACACATGAAAGATAACAAAACTTGCCAGTAATAATGTAAGTACAGACAGTAAGTACCTATATTATGTTCTCGCTCTTAGTTAGGCCAAACAAAATGCAGACAGGGGTGGGGATGCGTTTACAGCTGCTCTGGACAATAATTATGCAAAAAGTCTGCGGGGTGGCAGGCACAAATGTTAACATAAACACAAATGCATGTGCAACACAGCAGCTGTAGTGGACTTTAACAGGGGAAATACTTGAGCTATACTTGTATCAGGGAAGCACATTAGAGAAAATATCTAAACATAAATACAATGCAGGAATACACACAGGAGGTACAAAAAAAGACAGACTTAATGTAAATTGAATTTCTCCTGCGATGCAAAGCTACCCATCATCCATTGTCACTTCAAAGCATCTTCGTTGTACGAGAACCCCACCCACAGTAGCCCTGTTTTGGATCTGTTTTCAGAGTGTAACACTGAGAATGTTTGACCTAAATTCGGGCTTGTTTACCTCAAACCAGCTCCCCAAATTATAGTCCAAACGCACCCTGTTGAGCGTATTCAACCACTGCGCGAGAGGAGGGTAAACAGCAGTTAACGCTAGCAAAATAAACCAGAAAAGTGAGAGACGAATTCAGGTAAAGAGAGACGAGGGTGGAGTGGTGGAGGAGGAGGGAAGGAGATGTTTGATGTCTGCATGTGAGGGTGTGACACGAAAAAAAATAAGGTATGTATGAAAACATACAGGCGGGTTGCTGGGTTGAAACTCATTACATCTCAAACAAGCCCCCTTCTTTACTTTTGATTGCCAGGCTCATTTGCTCTCCCCGCTCCCCGCTGACCCACTCCCACTGGCCCTGATGCTGCCAGTGCCAGACAGTGCTTCGTCTGTAATTTCAAATGCAGCCTCCAATGCAGCAGCAGCTCTGCTACATTCAGTCAATTTCATGTCACCAAACCGTGATGTTCAATCTCATTGCTGTCAGAGGCAGGGTTGCTTCTCGCACTCAGTGCTGCTGTAATGAACGGGAAACAACACTGTAACGTTTCCTGCTCACAAGCACAGGTCTTTAACGGTCCCCTGGAAAAGCCAAGAAAGCTTCCAGCTTTTTTTTGAAAACATGGTCAAATATGTGGGCAGGACTTCCACTCTCAAAGAAGAAAAACCTGCCTGTGAAAATATTTACTATTATTAACTGCAACCCAAATTCTCCAGTGAGTTCCAAAATACATAACAGAAATGTACATGCCATGGAAATAACATTCTCTTTCTCAGAGCACAAATATGGCCAGCGCACATCATCTTGTCAAGCCTCTAAGCTAAAAATCTTCCAGGTTTGATGATTTTTCACAATTGAAAACCAAAACCTAATATACCTAGTGAGTTAAACCACAGCAGTGTTAGAATTTCTTTTGTTTTACAATTGTGTTTGTGATGCAAATAGCGAGTGTTATCTTAATGGTTCCCCGTGGAGTTTGTGACCACTATTAACTCTGTGTTGTTATGTGTAGATCCCTGTTTTATTTGTTCACGTGCACGAGGGTGCACAAGCATGCAGGTGACGCAATACACATTCCAGCGAGTGGTTTCACACTGTTCCACTGAGAAATAAGTGGCAGTTGCATGTCAAGAAACACACTAATGCACCAACAAAGGCAGGGAAGAAGACTGCAAGGTAGTAAACAAACATGGATGTAAACAATGCAGGTTTCAAACTTTAAACTTCAACGAGAATTAGCGCCTCCACCAACCAGTCGAGTTGCAGTTTACATCCATGTCTGTCCAGACTTATATAGTATATATAGTGAATATGTGGAAGGAATTGAATAAAAGGTATTAAAAGTGTATTTTTTGGCTAAATGGAAGTTATCACCATATTGATGATACATATGATTCCAGTCAATATACATTGTTGAACTGATTAATGAAGCATTATCATAGATGTATTGACTAAAGAGGTACACATGTACTTGATTACTGGGTAACAATGGATTCTTATAGAGTATAGCTACACAAAATGTGGTTGTTTTGTTTTCCCCTGGCATTTTAAATGCAAAGCCTCTCTACGAGCTGTAGCTGAAACTCCCTCACAGGATCACGATTAGCTACGTGTTGTTTACAGTCACGTGGTTCCGATGACGCTAGAAATTCAGAATGAAGTAGGAATTGAAAGGCAGAATGGACGAGATGGAGGAAAGACCGTACTGAGCTAGTTATTGTTTACTCATCGTGTCGTCCCAGTCAACATGTGTGTGAAATCTGGAATCGCCCAATTCATTCTTAAATTATGGCTATTAACATATTTTGAGGTCACAATCACCTTTGGTCTTTGAGTCAGTGTCACCTATTCAGACCAACTGTGAAATACTGTCACAATCTCCCCATCTGTTCCTGAGTTATGGTGTTGAATAATGGCCAAATACAAAAAAGATGTCACAGTGAAAATGACCTTTAAACTTGTGGGTAAAAAATGTCATCACTTCATCGTTGTATCCTATTAAACATCCTTGTGAAATTTTGTCTGCATCAGGTATTGAGGTATGGCCAAAGATGCATGCTTTGCAGATGTTTTATGAGGAAGGAAATGCATTCAACACGTTTGTAGGGCACAAGGATACGTGCAATGCGTCTGGATAAGTAACACTGAACATAAGTTTTGTTTCCACTGCACAGGTTACTTTTAAAGACAAAAAAGTGTTAATTGGTTGATTGTCTGCTTGGAGTGTGATTTAGTAACAGAAAATCTCGTTTTATATGATTCAAAGTGGAAAAAATCCAAGCTTTTATCTCCATAACAGGTCACACTTACCAGCATACAGTTTGTATGATGTTGCTGCCCTCAGCACCCAGTACGTTTCTCCATGATTTGGTCACGTAGCATTCCCAGCGCAAACTGTAGGGGAAAAATAAAACAAATTAGTATTTCTTATCAGTTATCCAGAAGTCTGCTGTATCTTCAAAGGCATTTTTCTGACCCAACAGATGTGTACTTTCTGCCCAGAATGATAAAATGTTTGCCTGGTGCGAAACCAAAGTTTAAATCCAATTTTTCCACAGACTGCATCGGTCACGACAGAAGCAAACTTATTGCACATTCAAGCAAAGAAGAGAAGACCAGAACATCACAGTCAGTGAAAGTATTGGATTTTGGGAAACACTGGACTATTTCTTGGCTGGATGCAGTGATTTCATGGGGACAACAGAAAGTCACTGCTGCTGGCTGAAAAATAATCCCACACATAACACCCTGTAAAACCACATACTGTTGTTTTTATACTTTGGTTTTTGTACATATTGAACAAAAAAGATATAACGTGTTAATTAGGAGGAATTTTGTTACGTGTGGACAGAGCCAGGTTTGCTGTTTCCCCCTGTTTCCGGTCTTTGTGCTAAGCTACGCTAACCATCTGCTTTATAGGTATTTTGAATATAGTTTTATATTGCAGTTTTAAATGTTTTTATTTCTCTTTATTTTAAAAATCATGTCTGTCATTTATGTAATCAATCTATGACATATTCTCAATAAATAAAATGTTCTTTTTGATGCATTTTTCAATAGTAATTAAACTGAACTGCATCACACCATCTTACGAGGCGAGGGTGACACTGACAGATTTCTAATGAAAGACTTTTGTTGGCTTCATATAACAGTGTTACCCTGGAGGACAGACAGAGGGGAGAAGTGATTAATACAGTGATATGAAGGTCACTTGGTGTTCTTTTGGTGAACTGAGTCACTTATTACTTGGTTAATGATTGGACTGAATCAATATGGTATTTCTCAAAAAGGAGGATTTCACTGTGCATCACAGGAAGGCATGCAGTAAGAACAGTGAAGCATACAGTATGAGGAGGGGGCGAAAATAGTAAGCAAACTAGAAAAGAGCACCGGTTTAAAATAAAATATGTCAATGTAAAGGTCCTGCTCCACAGAGGGATAAACATATACACATACAACACACAGACGTCATTTTCATTGACAGTAGGAAGTATCTCCCTACAGCTGATGGGGGATGCCAGCGGCTCCAACACGGAGATATTCCACCAAGACAAAGAAAGCAGAATAAATCCTGGCATCAAATTAACCTAAACTGGTTCAGTTGTCCCCTGAGACTGGGAGAGTGAGGTGTAGCAGTGCTATGCACCCCACCCCCACCCTCTTCAGCTATGTGACCCACATTGAATGCCAGACTCAAGAACTGCATTGAGTTGTGTGTGTGTGTGTGTGTGTTTGCAGTCTCTCCACAATAGTAGTTCTCATAAATGTTAAAACAAACATAACCTAAAGTGTGCACACACACTTGGCCAATATACAAAATAATATAAAACTATGTAAAAATGTAGAATAACTATAAATATTAATTATATATATGTATATATAAATCTATATTCTATATATATAATTATAGATGTATACGAAAATTAATAAGTCTTTTTTTAATAGAGCAAAATTAACTAAACATTTTTTTCCTTTAACTGAATAATTTGGAAACTTTTGTGACCGATGCACCTGCAGTTCTTGGTTATTTACTTCTGCTGATTTAAAAATCACATTGAGAAAAGTGACTCAACTGTTAACTTTAAAGTTACAGTCCAACGTTTTTGGAAACATGCTCGTTTTCAAGCTCGCCCAAAGTCAAATCAGGGAAAGATGATATCAACTCTGTGCGCCCAGAACACATTTTTTTATCTATAGAGTGGATAATGGAATCTCTCTGTTGAGATATATGAGACCTTGTTTTCCTCATTGTGTCTCTTATGGGTGGTTGCAGTGCTGAACAAACACATCTGTTTCACAAAATGTTTCAGAAATATATGGGGGCATGTGTTGAGGAGAAAACTGATAGTCTAGATTTAACAATAAAAAAAATATGGAGATGTTGCTCTTTCTGGAGATTTTTATTATATATTATATATGTGTTTTTACAGCACACCTATTACCCATCATGGATTTACTAACTCAAGTTTTTCATTGTCAAAACTAACCTACTCAGTTGCTGATGATGTTTGCCTCTGCACCAAGTGTACCTGGCAACATCACATAGAAGTGAGGATCTGTCCAATCAGCAACGTTCAGTTCTGCGAACCCTAGAACGGCGGCCCTGGAGCCAAACCTGAAACTAAACTCCTGTGGTTGAAACGCAGGTAAAGTTCCTGAGTACCAAAAACGTTTCCTGCATTCCTGGAGGTCCCTGTGGTCTAAAAGTATTCATCTGAAACTGGATCGATACACAAACACACGCCCACGTGCATGGACATGTACACTGGCTGACTTGCTCATGCCAGAACGCCGAGTCTCTTTTGCACCCACCCACTGTGTCTTCAGTGGCCCAGATTTGCACTCTGCTTTTCAAACACGACTTCAATCTGACATCGATGGTTCGCTCTCCAGGATGATGATCTGCTCTCGCTGGGACCTCACACAGACAATGAGGAAAACAAGGTCTCATATATCTCAACAGAGAGATTCCATTATCCACTCTATAGATAAAAAAATGTGTTCTGGGCGCACAGAGTTGATATCATCTTTCCCTGATTTGACTTTGGGCGAGCTTGAAAACGAGCATGTTTCCAAAAACGTTGGACTGTAACTTTAAAGTTAACAGTTGAGTCACTTTTCTCAATGTGATTTTTAAATCAGCAGAAGTAAATAACCAAGAACTGCAGGTGCATCGGTCACAAAAGTTTCCAAATTATTCAGTTAAAGGAAAAAAATGTTTAGTTAATTTTGCTCTATTAAAAAAAGACTTATTAATTTTCGTATATATATATAATTATATATATAGAATATAGATTTATATATACATATATATAATTAATATTTATAGTTATTCTACATTTTTATTGTTTTATATTATTTTGTATATTGACCAAGTGTGTGTGCATACTTTAGGTTATGTTTGTTTTAACATTAATGAGAACTACTATTGTGGAGAGACTGCAAACACACACACACACACACACGAGTCAGATTCATTATCACTTCCTCTCACTCATCCAACTTTCAACAAGAGCGAAGGTGCAGAAAAGTGTTTTTGTTGTTCTGTGTCTTGTTTTTATGTATTGTATGTACCACTCAGGGTACTAAATTTCGTTGTACACCTGTGCAATGACAATAAAGGCATTCTATTCTATTCTATAAAGAGGGTGGTTGAGTCTCAGTGGGATTGCCAGTACTACTGATATCTTCACATACACACTTCACAACTTGGAGTCAGTCATTTTCTACTGCTTGTTCCCGTTAGGGGTCACGGGTGACTGGAGCCTATCCCAGCGAATTTGGGCCTTATGCGGGGTACACCCTGGACAGTGGCCAACTCGTCGCAGGGCTGACACATAGACAGACAACCATTCACACTCACATTCACATTCATTCATCCACTAGCGGCAATTTGGAGTCATCAATTAACCTAAACATGCATGTCTTTGGACGGTGGGAGGAAGCCAGAGAACCCGGAGAGAACCCACGGTAACGCGGGGAGGACATGCAGACTCCACCCACACAGATCATGTGACGTTGGTCTGGTCCGGGAATCGAACCCACGAGCCATGATCCCTTGCTGGGAGACAGGAGCACTAACCACCGTGCACGCTTGGAGTCATTTAATTCAATGTTAATAAGAAAATATCGCTTAATACATCTTTATAGCTAGTTAAGGGTAATTGTATGTTTTAAGGCGTTTTAAGGAATTCAAGATGCTTCCAAAGTCCTTATATTACACATAACCTTGAATATAAGATGACCTCAATAGAGATGGACTGGTATTGGTATATAATAGGTGTGATGAAGTTAAATTATTTGCTGGGAAGTTTGTAACCTGAATGGATTCTACTGAAACTAAACATTTTAATTAGATTTCACTCGATTTATGAACCTCACAACCTGGTTTCCCCTTCATGTTAATGTTCTCCCTAATGAGAGCACTCTGTGAAAAGTCTGATTTAGCATTTTAATGTGGAATAAAAAAATACCCTTTTATTACTTGATCTTCCTACATCATTTCAATATTCCCCCTCTAGGAATTCCACCATGAATATGCAAAAGCTTGGCAGACACACACACACACAGACAGTGACAACACCATGAGTCAGACAATATACATGAGCGGGGAGCTTCAAAAAGAGTCAAACTGAATCATCACCAAGGAATAAAGAAAACCAATTTATGTATATTTTTATCACGAGATAAAATTTGTGTGTGTGTGTGTTTTCGATAAACATGCCGGAAAATGGTCTCTTCCTGGCAACCCAGGCCTGCAAGAGAAGAGTCCAAAACTGTTTAAAGAGTGCTGAGCCTCTCTTTCAGACAACCAAGGTCAACACACACACAAACTTAGCCACAAACATAAAAATGCTCACAACAGGTTTCTTATAGCATCTCATTCCCGTGGCTGTACAGAGTCAAACACAATCATGTTTCTGCTTTTTGGTTTGTGTGTTTGCAGTTGTGTGGGTGACTCTCTGTGCACCCGAGGTGGTGCTCACAGGTGATGCCAGCCCTCAGCAGAAAAACTGAGTAAGCACTTGGCAAGCCAAGGACACACATACCCACACAGAGCTTCTGCTTCTTCCTCCGTTTAGCAGGTATCGAAGCCCAAGGAATGATTCATGAAAAGATTGGACTGTTCCTTTATTTAAACATTACATAATGCGTTCCCTAACTCCTAACCAAAACCAAAAAGTTACATGCTTAACCTCAACCCTCACCTTATTAACCTAAATCTAACTCTAACTTTAAAACCAAGAATTAACCCTCAAAGAGGCATTTGAAGAAGGACCAACCAAAATGTCCTCACTTTCCAAGAACATCATCACTCTCACTGTCAAAAACCTTAACTGGCCCTCCAAAAGTGGAAGCATTGAACCGGGCAAACGACCCTGCAAGTTATGGTTGTGCACTAAGTGAGCATTTTTACTTTGAGGGTGGCACCTGAGTCATCAATTGCGTAGGAATTTCATGGAAATCTTGTCATGAATGTTCACCTTTGAGCCTTATTCGAGTTCGTAGTAGAGGATCACGAAAAGCAAAGAAAAACTAGATCAATACCACACTGTGTACTGTTTGCTATAGCTCATTATTCTCCCTGCCATCAACATTTAAGGTCTGAATTAAGTCTTTGTTTTGATTAAACACCATGTGACCACAGCCATAACAACACTGATGCTCTGTGGGAACATAATCCACATCTAGTTTCAAGGGAAATACAACAAAAAACAACAGAGACTGAAAAGGCTCTGGCTTTATGTTCCTAGATGGCAGTGTAGTTAGGAATTCAGAGGGGTACGTGTGTGTGGTGACGTCAAGTTTGCCTAGTGTGTTTTGGATGTTGAACAGCCGGTGAGAAACCACCATGAGGACAGTATTTGCCCTGATGACATCGATGTCCTCCTGTTTGGGTGCATGAAGACAGCCTTCTTTTACAAACACAGGGACAGACCTTCACTCATTGTCAAAGATGGTTAAGCAACGTCAATCTCTTCAAATGTGAGCTCCTTTCCATCAAAGATTGCCATTTTAGAGGGGACATCTTTCCTTGTCCAAGCTTGTTGTACAAACACATCCAAGCTTGGTTACTTCAATTCAACATGCATCATTGTTTTTCTTTTTCTTTTTCCTCTTTGCCAACCAAGCACAAAATTTTGTACCGTGTTGAGAATTCTCCAAAAACTTAAAAAATACAAAAAACAAACAAAAGCTTCAAGTTTTGACCAATACCATGCCATATGTTATGCATGATTGACAGTGTTTTAGGTGCTGCTTTCATAAAAATTTGTTAGATATGACATTTATGTTTCATTTTGAAAATGTTATTTTACATCTGTCAGTTGGCTGAAAAACATTCAAACTGTCAAATCTGCATGAATAAAGTGAGATAAAAATTTTGTGCACATTGTGTTTGAATTAACCATTAAGGGTTTACATTAACAAGACATAGGCCTTTTTTCAATGTTTAAACTCTGTTCTTTTCTACTGCAGGTTAGTAAAAGTTTTAATGTTGTTTGGATGTTCAGCACCAGTAAAGTACTGGTTCCTCTGGGAGTGTGATGTGTAACTAGAAATCTACATTGATGCAGCGGCACTTCTGAGGTAATATTTAGCTTGGTTATTTGTGTGTGTGTTGTTAAATCAAACATTCCTCATCTGTATGTGAAAGAGGACCTCCATGAGGGATACAAGTGTGTGTGTGTGTGTGTGTGTGTGTGTGTGTGTGTGTGTGTGTGTGAGTGTGAGTGTGTGTGTTTGTGGTGTGTTGAGGAGGCGACGCTGCACAGGAATCCATCTCCTCTTACAGTGTTATATTTCTGTGGAGGTTTTAAGAAACAGCTTCTCATCAGGCCTCCACATATCAGAAAGAGTAATGTGTAATTAATGAATGAGTGTTGGCCTAATGTGTTACCCCTCCCTGGAAATGCTATGGCTACTTTTCGTGGAAATGAAAGGAGTCACACTGCAGAAGTTCACTGGCTGGATACAGGATTGTGCCTTGTTACAAACAGATGTAGAGCAAAGGGCTTTTCTTTTATATTGCACATTTCACCTTTTAAACATTACCACACACAACAAAACTTCAAACATCAGGGCGTCTTGTCATTTTTGGTCAACAGCCAATCAATATGCTCTCTGGTTGCAGCAGTAATACTGACTGCAGGTTGCAAAATAGATGAGAAGGTGCAGCCATTTCAAGTTTTCCAGATTAATTGGCTCAGAGATTAGGAAAAAACTGCATTTATCTTACATTCTTTTTCATTAAGCGTACTGTATCAGCACCTGCTAGTGAGCTCATTTTACTTATTTAAATGATGATGTGGTGCCAAGCATTAGCAGGTTAAGAACAATGGGCGCCTCCCACCATTTCTCAGAAAAGTGATTCATCAGCCAGGTAGCTGGCAGTGTGAACACCATGGCAGACAGTGCCCTGTTTTTCCTGTAGTCACTGCATGGACATGGGAAAGAAGGAAAAATCAACTTGATATATTTGTTTTCCTTTTGCGTTTCAGCCTACAGTCTCTTGCGTTTCTTCATATTTTACATCATCTTCATCATCCTCCCCTAAAAACATGTGATCAGGTTTTTGCCATTTGAAGTCTCCACATTTTCAAGTGTCCACAATTTCAAGTGTCATTTCTTGATCAACATTCATTTTCGTTCTACAGAATAAACAGCAAGACAAGAAGGCCTCCTGGGCAGCACTAAATATGTGAGTCAGGTGAATAAATTCAAGCAGAACGTTCACGTGGTGATTAACAGTGCCAGCTATCTAACGGTGCATTCAGATGAAACGAGACAGTCAGAGGTTGCACGAATGCATACAAACTCACAGTGTACTGTGACTACTCATGTTGTCACAGTAAACTGCAACATCAGTTTTGCCCTGTTTTAATCTGCTTTAATGAAACCCACCTATTGGCTCCTGCAGAGACTTGAAACCTGCATGAGATATAGTATGTAGTCTCAGTTTGGAGTTATTTTGCTTTGTTAGTTACATTATCATTGTGTGGTACTGAAGCTGTGAGCAGCGACTGTTTTGGCAACTCTTGGTGTGTTCAAGGATGTTCTGAAAGCCAAATGTTTGTGATGTCAGAAGTGATCTCGTCACAGAACATTTTTAGAACCACTAAATGTAGGTTGTGAATCATGGTGACATCTGCCGCTAACAAAGCTATTTCCACAGGCTTTTGCTCCAATAAAGTAACAATTTCTGATGTGACTCACAAACCTGTTTTGTTGTGACGCTAAAACCCAAAACAAGAATTGCCCTACTTCACACTGTCTGGTGGCAATGAACATGTTGTCCATTTGTCCTCTCAATTGAATTCTTGACAACATGCAGTAGCCCAAAGTGAGTTTGAATAATCCCTGCTTCAACTGCATTGACATACAATGACAAATTAACTTGGAACAAAAAAATGAAGATCACTGCCAGCAGAATGGTGTCTATAAATTGTAGAAGACGTGTTAAGGCCATTCATTACCATGTCATTTAAAAAGAAATCACTGATGTAAACAATACACATATAGTGTCATTTTGATGTTTATTTTAGTCGCTCCCATGTAGATTCTCTCCTGTTTTTTTTTGCCTGCAATAAGTTCAGTTCAGCTAATCACAATAAGAGAAGTCACACATGGCAACAGCTACATGGCAACGCACAAACACAGGCGGATCACCTTAATATTTAAGTCTCACAGCAGCAGGCGCTCTTTGACAAAGCTGGTAAGAAACACACTAAAATATAAGCACCCAGTTAGCCGTAAAATGAGAACACGTGCTCTTATAAATAGGTGCCTGTGGTCCGTGAAGTTGCACAGGTGCTGGCGCCTGTCAGATGTTCTCTGATGAACAGTTAACACCAGTCACCGGTGACATTAATATCCACTGTACCTGTACATTTCTCTCATGGTTTATGTAAATATTAAAACTTTTAAATCTACGCATGCTGTACATACTATACTGTATATACTGTCATATCCAACTACCTCATGTACATAAAGCTACCTGTTACACTAATCATATTTATCTCAGCACCATTTGCACTCTGCACCATTGCACTAACTATCGTACTGTTTTTGTATGTACATAGAGTGCACGGAAAACCGAGTCAAATTCCTTGTATGTGTACACATACCTGGCCAATCAAGCTGATTCTGATTCTGATACAAGAATATCACAACCAAATGTTTCACACTCATTCCGTTTATTCGTGATGTGCTCAGTTTAAAAAGGCCTTTACTTTTAACATTTTTTTGTAGAGCTAAAAACATGTTAATGCTAATGCTTTTAATGCTATGTATGCATTTAAAAATGCTCTGCGGGTAAATTGCTCTGCAGGTAAGGGGCTGAAACATGCAAAGCCACCTTTTTGTTCACAAGATTTATTTGAGCAAAGCAGTGTCCTTCCTACTACAGTTACAATCACCAGCCTACCTGCTCACACACACACACACACACACAGAGCTCTGCAGGGACCATCTCAGATTGTCCTTCGTGTGATGTGTAGGTGCTTCGATTTCTTGGACAGACAAAGAGTTATTGTGGCGGCAGACTGTCATGTAGATGCCACTGCTCACAAACATGGCTCTTATCCAGTAGCTCATATGGCTGCGGTGTCTGTGGTTGTGTGTCTATGCGTCATTTGGGAGTGATACACGACACCCCGAGTGATAACTTAAAGTAGCGGTAATGAGCACATGGTGTGGGAACAGCTAATTAATGCACACCGACCAGCTGACAAAAGCCCCTTGTCTCTCATTCCTTTCTTTAAGATACTAGTGTCAGACAAGTAACAGGAATACTACTGGATGGGCGCCCCGGTGGCTCATCTGGTAGAGTGAGTCCCATTATTAGAGCTGAGTCCTTGCTGCAGCGGCCCGGGTTTCGAGTTCGGCCTGGGCCCTTTGCTGCATATCATCCCCTCTCTTTGTTTCCCTTGCCTTTCCTGTCTCTGGAGCAAACACAACACATACAATTAAAATGCTATTTTTTTTAATAAAATATCAGTAACTAACAGCTTCAAAACCAAAAACACAAACACGTTTAATACAATAAATGTGTAATAACTACATTGTTGGCCTGAAGCTGTGTACTCCTAAACTTTATATGGAGTTAGTTCTCTAGTCTAGACTTGTATGTTCTTATTATTAAGCTGAAAAATACATGTAAATACACTGTACGGCCTTCTAGTAAACCACAGGTCTCCAAATATTGTAATAATGAAACTTCTGATTGTATTTGTTTGTCTCTTTCATTCTTCCACTTTCTCTCTTCCTCAGACTAGAGGTGTGCAGGTTCCATAAGTTTAATTTCCAGAATGGAAACATGTTCAATCTTCCCACAGAGAGTTCAAAACCACTATTTCTCATATGTTCTGAGACCGTGGCAATTATTAAAAGCAGCAATGTAAGGCGCCACTACGAGACAAAGCACAGAGCGTCTTTCGAGCAGGTTTACAAAGGGGATGGAGTTTGGTCATTTTGGTAACAAGGGGGATGGCATCCCCTCTCATATTGACTGTGCTCACAGAGCCTCTAGCATGGCTATAGACTGTTAGTCTTGTTGGCCATACAGTTGACGATAAAGCTTGATATAATAGATTAGGTGAAGTCAAGGGACGGCATAATCAGGTGATGTGGTATGAAACTTAAGTAATGATGATGTGAAGTGTGTGCAGAATTGAGAATAGATGATGATGAATGCTGTATGCGATGTTATTTTAATGTTTGAAATTGTATCTTTGACCCAGAGTCTGAAATAAACTGAATTAAATTTGCATCCATCACAAAGTCACATCCAACACAGTATAGGGCCAGACCAAACTGTTCAAACAAACACACAGATACTCTGTTTAGGGTCTGTGTGTGTACACATTCCTGTTAACCTTTCACAAGCACCAACCTACATTCCTTCAGAGCACCTTCAAATATACCAACAAATATATGATACACAGGATGTGTACAGAGAAATAAATACAAGATGCCCAAGCAGATTAACAGTGATTTTAACACAAGGTCCGAAAATTAGAAAATTTTGATGAAGGTTGAGAGTTTAACTTTGCTGCGAGGAAATGTCAGTTTGCATTTCAAACTATGCGTGGAAGCCTAGACAAAAGACTTTTTCCACCCAGATGGAAAATGTTGCATGAAGTGCCCTTACAGCAGACACCCTCCCATCTCTGTGACTAAAACAAACCGAGTGTATTTGTGTATATATATCACATGATTCCCACGCCTTCTTAAACATCAAATTCAAGGACTTTTACAGGACTTTCCAGGCCCAGTGCCCTCAAATTCAAGGACCCAACACGGCATAGAGACACACATTTGAGACATGGATCAAGGTTAATTACTGTTACAACAGGGAGAATTTTTAGAATAATTTAGAGAAGCTTACAGAGAACAATTAAAAAGCGAGAGAGGCTTGACTGTGTTACAGTAAAAACAAATATCAAAAGAACTTCAGTTTCTATTCTTGCACAAAACATATAAATTCAAGCACTTCCAGTAGCCCATGTCTTCTTATGTCTATGTATTAACTAATTTATTAACCCCCCCCCCCTCCTCAAATTCACACACTTTCAAGGATGTCAAGGACCCATTGGGACCCTGCTATCAGTGTTACAATGATAAATAACTCAACATACTACCCCTTTAGCAGTGTCATCGACCTCTGATATGACTGATATGATGGAGTTTTTTCATTTTTCATCTTATAGTGAACAGCAAGGACTGTGGATTCATCTCTTACACTGGAAATGTGTTAGGAAGGCCAGGTATGGACCGGAGAAACAACCGCAGAGACAAACATATGGGCATATGGGTATTGTTTTAAGACAGGCTTGACTATCCTTCAACACCTATAAACAGGCCCAGTGGATAACAGAGGCATGTATCAGTGAGTGGAAAGCACGACACGAATACTTGCACTGAAATGCATTTTAGTTTTTTAGGATGTGCCAACTTTTCCAGCACATTTCTTCCAATTTCTGACATTTCCACCCAGATTCTTTCATGCACAAATTGAAAATGTGGAAAAAAATAATGGTCAAATGTCAAATTGAACATGGCTTCAGATGAAATATTAATTGTGTTTAGCTTTGGCATCATTGGTTTATTCATGGGCAACAAGGAGGAGTAAGGAGTGATGGGTCCAGTATGCTTAGGTTACGTTTCTGAGGGCAAAAGTGTTTCTACCTGTTTCGAATAGCCACACTCAAAGCAAGCTCTCATAACCTCCTCCTGACTACATGCAGTAAACTACCTCCCTGATCTCTCTCCAAGAACTCTGCGTCTTTGTAGTCTTGACGCAATGAATTGTACAAAAGGGTATAAGGGCGCACTCTCTCAAAGAAAGTCATGGTGTTGTGAGTGCATGAAAAGTGATGATGTAGTTGTGTGAAAAATGAAAAGAGAGGATAAAAGAGAGAAGGTCAGACCCGGACTTATTTTATTAAATATCTGCTCACCAGGTCAAGCGCTGTGTCAAGTGGGTGTGATTGTCAGATTGTCTGTTTCAGAAAGTCACAACAATCATTGGATGGAGGGCTAACTAAATCTAAATGTATTGTATATCAAAATATCTAATGCAAAAGTTACTTCATAATACAATCATTATTTATGAGTATGGAGATCAAATGCTGAACAGAGGGCTAAAAAAACACTTTCAGACTCCAAGACTTTGTAGTTTCAATCTGATGTTGGAACCATTGTTCTCGCCAAAGAGAGATTAAGTATTTCACTTTCTTTTCTTGTCCAGTGCCCTGTTTTACTTTCTGAGTTTGTTGCCCTGTACACGAAGAATGGAGGGACTAGATGTAATCTTGAAAAGACGAGCATGAAGTCTGCTGGTGACGATCACATGGGTTTCCCAGGTAATACCCTTGTCTATTTCAAACTCCCCACTTCAATTAAGCAGTAGCTGGAATGCCAAGGAACAGTGAGATAAGTTTCCGAGGAATACGATCCTTTATTACCCACCCACCCAAATATGAATCCAGTTTGAATGGGGTTACTGTGTATAGTGTCTCTAAAATTCACGGACATTAAAAAAAGACAAATTAAGACATTTTAAGACTTTAAAAGAAGCTTGTATTTCTATTCAAGATGACTGGTAAAATGGACTCACAGAAAACATATTTGAACAGAACTGACCTCATTGGCAGCTTCAGTTTAAATTATGCTGGTGTTAAGCTTCAAAAAAGCATACTGTTTGACCTCAACTCACATATAAGCTCTCATATGTGAGTTCAGTGGAAAGAAAAATGTTTTTTTGCCTTTTAATTTATGTCCCTGGCACGTCATTAATCTCCACTTATTTCAGTAAGATGGAAAGTGTTTATTGGTGAATGAGTGATGATGGCAGAGTTATGTGCTAGAGGCCGGATGGCTTGGCCAGTTCACTGTATCAACCATGCCAGCATTTAGTCACGGCAGGTAACTGGGTCAATAACCCATAATCCCACCTGTGTCCTCCTTTGACCCCCTCCTCTATTTATTCTATGTTACTGGATCTGGAGGACAGGAGGAAGGACAGAGACAAACACAGAAACAGAGAAAGAGGAGAGGTCAAATTTTTTTGTATGTATATAAGGTGACTCCTCTGCTGCAACTGATTTCCTTCCTCTGTACTGTCAAACCTTTCTGTCCTTCATAAACATCTAAATGAAAGTCTTCCAGGACGTTAACCTCCATTGCCATTTGTAGCTGCTAATATGTGAAGATGTTAATATTAAACTTTTTCTCCTTAAACAGGTGGTTGAGCTTATCTAGGTTTTCAGTCTGAGTCCAGGGATGAGCTATTGCTTGACTACAGTTGCACCTGGTTTCTAATCTTTCATTAAAATGATCACAAACACTCGCAGACATATTTTGCTCCCCTCTTGGTGCCGGGAGCATTTTGCTAATAGGAAGATTTTCAGCAGGAGAAGGAAGAAGGTTAACGTGATGAGACTTGATATCTCTTTCTTTCTTCCTTCTCTGCTTATTTTGTATTCTCTCCTGTGCTCTTCCTGTCTGTCTCTCTTCCTCCTCACTTTCTCTCATCCTCTCCGCAGACACACAGCTGAGATATGGGAAAACCACCAATGATGTGTGTGTGTGTGTGTGCGTTTGAAGCTGTGCCAACCTGAACCTGCTGACCTGCAGCTCTGACAGGCCCTCCTCTCTCTCTCTCTCTCTCTCTCTGCAGATGAGTTGGACGTCAGCCCTCACTGTACGCTACAGCCAGAAACACAAACAAGTCTATTTATCATTTTAGCACACCTTGGTATGTGAGATAAACTACGCAGGTTTGAATTTACTGATTAAACCTGACTGTTATGACACAGCATCCATATGTCCCTACTAAAGGAGTGTTCCTTTATCCAAACGTGGCTGTAAGATGGAGCAAAATCATGAAGGTTAGCAGATACCACATCACAAAATTTGTCAATTGAACAAAATTATTTTTTCAGTCTTAATACTACATCCCATTTCTCTTTAACTCCATACTGTGACAGAATCTGTGTGAATTTCAGAGTTTCCTCTTGGGACGGTATTGCAGGGTTAAGCATGCATTTCGTTTCCTTCTTGTCCTTGGCAACGTCATACCTGTTGCCCTTCACCTCTGTCGTCTTGGAGGATTGTGACCCTGTCATTCTCAGTGACTGTGTCTGGTTGGTGTTGCCTTCGTGTTTCCAGTGCAGGTACTGAATACTGCAGTTTTGTCTTGCCAGTGAATCCACCCTCTTTTCACCATTTCTGGGTTTCAAGGAGGTTGATGGGTGTCTTTGGGATTTGTTCCAGATTTTGTGCATCTCTTCCATCGTTGATGACTCAGCTGTGTTATAGTCTGGTGGCTCCACCATCACTCTGGGCAGTATACCTCTGTCATATTAAAAAACAAATAGCTGTCATCAAAAGTGGTGTGTTTCCTAAAATGTATTGTTTTTCTTTCCTACTTTCTAGCCTATTTGTTCCTGCTATATCCTCAAAGATTGCTATTTCCTGTAGTTTCTCTTCTCTGTCCCTAACCCTAACTTGAAAGATAGCACCAGTGTCATTTTACATATATCCTTTGGTCACTGACGCAGATGAAATGTCTAAATCTGCAACAGTCAGAAGCTGTGATTGTGTGTTCTGCTGCAGGTTCTCCTTAGCTCCTATAGGTCATACACTATGCCTGTTTCCACTGACAACAGCATCCAACAGTCTCATTGGCTTCTGTCTTTCCAAAACAAAAGCCAGCAGGTTTGATATTTTTTAAACACTCTGCAGTTCCTGTGTTTCCCTAAACAACCTCCAGCTTTCACACCTGGTTACAGGCCACTGAGGCTGGAAACAAACAATATCTGTTACAGTATATCACCTTGAGATTGGATTTAGAATGAGCCATAAGTTATTTTCTGCCTGGCACATATATATATGTAATATATATACATATATTACCATTGCATTTTCAATTGCTGCAGTGCTTAAAATGGAGTCACTGATGAGGACTTTATTTTAAAAGTCATTTGTATACTGTACATAAAACTACATTGTATCTAATTGTACATAAACAAACTGCTTTGTCATGGGTTTTGAAGACACATTTTTACCATATAGAATTTTGTAACAGTGGGTCCCTAAGTCACACGTTGCATCACACTTCCTGCTGTGAATTATGACATTACTATATACATGCTGTTTTATTCATGTGCCACATTGATACACTGTACTGTTGCAGAAATATTCTCCCAGCCTGTTTCAATTAGACAGTAAACACATAAATATAAAGTTTTTGTCTTTGAATCATAAAGTACATGCGTCTTTTAGCCCAAATCACAAAAGATGCTCACCACTGAGATGCAGCAAATTCACTCAGAGTCAGCTGCCCAAATTAAATCCTACTCTTAGTATAATCAATAATGGGAGGTTTTCTCTGTGCAGGGTGCAATGAGTTGAGATTTTAGAGAAAAATACAGCGTCAGCATCTAACTCAATGTTTGCTCATTGGTCAGTTGAATCAAATCAAAGCACCAGCAAAGACCCAGAAACTTGAAATGTACAGCATTATATCAAATTCACGCTGCTCAGACATACACTGAACTGACGTAAACTTATAGGGCCTTGGATGTCATTAGAGATCCAACTGCAAGGTGCACACACACACACACACACACACACACACACACACACACACTCACGCATTGTCTTTGTCACACCCATGCAGGCGATGTCATTAAGATAGTAACCACAGCATAAATGAATAATTAAAAAGATACCTGCTCTTGTTGCAACACAGGTGCTGATCCGTGATCACACTCCACAGGCAGGTGTGACATAAGGGCATTTAGGTAAGACACTGGAGGTCTTGGTGGCACCAACATCTGTTATACCATAAATGTAATAGATCTGAATCAACACTGGTTACATGAACAGTCAAACGCAGTTATTTATGGCAAGAACACTGCAGACGGACCTGATGATTGTGCGTGAGACTCGGGTAGCAGTTGGTGTCATATTAAAGTTTTAAAGAGGAACTGTCAGTCAGCTCACTCAAATGATTATCAGCCAACTCTGCAGTACCAGAGGGGAGTGGCCAATTTGTGTGAGGTGTGTGGAGACTCCCTGCTCTCATTAGCACCTTTCCAGCAGCAGCAGGCAGCTGTTTTCAGCAAACAAATAATGTTAAACCCAGTGTCCTACTGCCCAGCACCACACATTAAACAAATCAGATGTCCATCCAGAGGTACAACCCAGGTGAATACTGGAACTATCTATCCACTTTATAAGGTGATAACATGTCAGGGTCTCATGTCTGTCAGATTGTTTTAGATCGTCTGCCTTAGTGAACTAAAATAAATGAAGGCAGATCGAAGGATTGTAATGGTAATTGATTGATTTGTTTGTCTGATTGGTCTGCTGGTCAGACCAAGAGTTTGGTGTACAGCAAGATATCGCAAAAAACTACTGGCCGGAACTATGAAATTTACTATGCATTTTAGCAGAATGAATACCCAGTAGCGCCACTGGAGCAGTTGGGGGATCAATGCCATGCTCTTTCTTTCATCCACATTTTTATAACATCTGGGTCACTGCTGTCCTTCCATCTCTCTCCATGGCATACGGCCACTGAGATCCACACTAATGAAAGCAAACGGTTCCCTCTTGTGTCCATTTTGTGCCATTACCTAAATTACAACATCAATACTACACTGCTGTGAAGATTTTTGAGCAACGCACTCAAAAAGATACCCCGACTGGTTCTCCTGCAACAGAAAACAGCAGCAAACATGTTTCAGCTTAAATACTTTTATAACTGCTAATACATCAATCTCACTCAGACATACCCATAACGTATTCACAAATACACACAAGTTATTTAGAGTTGTTGATCTTCTCTTTAGGTTCCTCTTGGGGTTTGTTATAGACCAACGTAAAGTGGCACATAATTGTAAAGTAGATGGAAAAGTATACATGGCTTTCAAAAATAAAATTCTAATATAAAAGTGTGCTTTGCAAAAGAATTCAGCCCCTCTGAGTCAATACTTTGTAGTACTACCTTTCACTGCAATTACAGCTGCAAGTCTTTTGGGGTATGTCTCTACCAGCTTTGCACATCTAGAGACTGAATTTTTTGTACATTCTTCTTTGCAAAATAGCTCAAGCTCAGTCAGACTGGATGGAGAGCGTCCCCAGCATCTCCAATGATTCCTTCACCCTCTTTTCATAGCAAATAAAACAGGTGAATGTGTTGTTGAAACATGAGGAATTGATTGCACCTGCAGTACAATTATAAGGAGATGCTGAGGGCTTTTGTAAATGTTGTCTATGTTTTTCCATTGGACAGTAAAAGGAATCAATAATAATCCCTTTCAAGACTACTGATTCATTATATGGTTTTTAGGGTGGCTTGTGTCGCCTCTTAGTGCTATACCATTTTGACTAGTGGTATTTCCCAATGCCTTTTGCATACTTGGGGATGTAGCTCAGTGGTAGAGTGTCTGCTTTGCATGTACAAGGTCCTGGGTTCAATTCCCAGCATCTCCAATACCAGGCCAGTACCTTTCTCTAAAAATACACAGACAGTGAATGATGCTGTATTAACATAGTTTGTTAGTCCAAATAATTTATCAACTGAACAACTAAAATTCTCATGAAAGTCTTTAAAAATGAAATAATAAATTAATACATCAGGCAACCTAACTGTCACATGAAGGGGATGTAACTAAGTGGCAGAGCATGTGCTTTGCATGCCTATGGTCGTGGGATCACTCTCTGACATGACTGACGAGTCTCTTTAGAATTTAACACCAAGGGCTTCATACACTACCGTCCCCAGCATCTCCAATGATTCCTTCACCCTCCTTTAATAGTAAATAAAACATGTGAATGTTTTTTTGAAACATGGGGATTTGATTGCACCTGTAATACAATCATAAGGAGAAGCTGAGGGCTTTGAGAGCCAGCTGATGGCTTATTCTCTGAGCTAGCATCTTCTGGTTGAACTCCTTTCAGGGGAATAGTCATCATTAAACAGTTGTTGTCAAGGGGATGTAGATCAGTGGTAGAGCGTGTGCTTTGCATGTACAAGGCCCTGGGATCAATCTCCAACATGACTGATGAGTATTTTAACACTACTGTCCCCAGCATCTCCAATGATTCCTTCACCCTCCTTTAATAGTAAATAAAACAGGTGAATGTGTTGTTGAAACATGAGGAATTGATTGCACCTGCAGTACAATTATAAGGAGATGCTGAGGGCTTTTGTAAATGTTTTCTATGTTATTCCATTGGACAGGAGTCAATAGTAATTTCTGTCAAGACTACTGATTCATTATATGGTTGTTAGGGTGGCTTGTGTCAACGCTTAGTGGTATATCCCTTTGACTAATGGTATTTCCCAATGCTTTGTGCATACTTGGGGATGTAGCTCAGTGGTAGAGCATGTGCTTTGCATGTACAAGGCCCTGGGTTCAATTCCCAGTATCTCCAACACCTCTAAGAATTGATGTATGACACTGTAACAAGAGTGGCATACCAGTGATGGATATCGGTATCCATAGCAACAGTAACATAGCATGTGACCTTGGTGTCACTCCAGTTTTAGAGCTGTTGTACGAGACAATGTAATGTAAACCATTTTAAGGATAAGCTGAGGGATTTTGTGAATGTTTTCTATATTATTCCATTGGACAATGAAAGGAATCAATAATAATCCCATATAAGACTTCTGATTAAGTGTATGGGTGTTCTAGTGGCTTGTGTCGACTCCAAGTGGTATACCACTTTGACTAGTGGTGTGTCGCTGTTGTTGGAGCTGCTTATGGCACAAGAAAACAATACGCCACTCCTCTTCCACTCCCATATACCACCCATGAGTAGCGTATGTCAGTTCTTTACTGGCATGCTGCTGTGCCTATTGGTATGTTGCTGCTGTGTGCCACATGAAAACGGTATGTCACTGTTCCCCAGCAGAATGTCACACAATTATGATGGCTAGTTCTCTGAGCTAGCATCTTCTGGTGGAACTCCTTTCAGGGGAATAGTCATCATTACACAGTTAAAGTCAAGGGGATGTAGCTCAGTGGTAGAGCGTGTGCTTTGCATGTACAAGGGCCTGGGATCAATCCCCAACATGACTGATGAGTAATTTAACACTTACTGTCCCCAGCATCTCCAATTATTCCTTCACCCTCCTTTAATGGTAAATAAAACATGTGAATGTGTTGCTGAAACATGAGGAACTGATTGCGCCTGCAGTACAATTATAAGGATATTCTAAAGGGCTTTTCTATGTTATTCTATTGGACAATAAAAGGAGTAAATAGTAATTTCTGTCAAGACTACTGATTCATTATATGGTTGTTAGGGTGGCTTGTGTCAACGCTTAGTGGTATATCCCTTTGACTAGTGGTATTTCCCAATGCTTTGTGCGTACTTGGGGATGTAGCTCAGTGGTAGAGCATGTGCTTTGCATGTACAAGGGTCTGGGATCAATCCCCAGCATTTCCAACAGTTATCCTTATTTTTTCTTATGCCATAAGCCGGTCCAACATACTACTAAGAATCGACATATGATCCTATAACAAGAGCGGTATCCGCCAGTATACCAGCCAGCTGTCATACACAGCATCAGCATATTGTTATAGTCATTGTGTATGTAAATAAGAATCTGTATGTCGATGAGAAGCAGTATATAACAGTGGAACATGTGTGACATACCATTTATATGTGCCACAAGCCAGTAAAACGGCAGCAGCGTGAAAAGTCCAGCTGTAACAGTTTTTGATCTTGGCGTCACTCCAGTTTTAGAGGGGTCATGAGAGACAATGCATTCTCAAAACGTTTCTGAAAAACAAAGAAAATAGTTACACTTTTCACTTACCATAACATTGATATTAATATAATAAGTTATTCTCATATGCTAATGTTACTCCTTTCAGCGGAATAGTGATCTTTAAATTGTTTCCCAATAGGGTTGGGCAATGTCCATCAAAATTGGCATTTGACAAAGTCCACAGTGAAACATCGGGATGGACGATGACATCGTTGTTGGAGAGGGGTCACATTTGAGCTCATTTACAGCCCATCCTCAGCTACTCGCCTGGTCTTTCTTTACTTTTCCTCCCTATTTGTTATAAGAGTAGCGAGGCTACAGGGCAGCACGTAATGAGTGTGCAGGTGAGGGAGAGTGAGTGATGGTGACTGCGCACAAAGCAGAAAGGTGTCCTGGCGATTTAGGACATGGTGTAACTTATATGAAACCCCGATGCTCAGCCTTATGTGACTGAATGAATGATAAATGATGTAAAACGTATTTCTAGCTGACAGACTGACTCTCCTCCTCTCTTTGACTTTAATTGTATCCATAATAAAGTTAGTGAGAAACGACTTCCGGTTCTAGCGAGATTTGAGGAACGAGGAAATGAAATTCTCCCTGTACACCAACCACTGCACCTCAGGTGAGCCATCTGTCAAACTCCTGAAGTTGGCAGACGAGACAACGGTCATCAGCCTCATCCAGGACGGTGACGAGTCTGCATACAGACGGGAGGTTGAACAGCTGGCCCTCTGGAGCGGTCAGAGTTAGCAACCTGGAGCTGAAAACGCTCAAAACTGTGGAGATGACAGTGGACGTCAAAAGGACCTCCCCAACACTGCCCCCCATCACCACACTACACATAACTGCCTATTGTGGAAGCCTTCAGGTTTCTGGGATCCACAATCTACCAGCACCTAAAGTGGGCAACTAACATCAACACTGTAATCAAAAAGGCCCAGCAGGGGATGAACTTCCTGTGCCTGCCTCAGGAGCTGCTGATCCAGTTCTAATAATCCAGTCTGTTCTCTGCACATCCATCCCTGTCTGGTTTGGATCGGCCACCAAACAGGACAGGAAACAGACTACAGCGGACAGTGAGGACTGCAGAGAAGATCATCGGTGCCGACCAGCCCTCCATTCAGCACTTATACACGTCCAGAACAGGCAGGAAACATCACTGCAGATCCTTCACACCCTGCACACAGAGCACTGTACACCAAAACAACCACACATCAGAACAGTTTCTTCCAACAGGCATCGCTCTGATGAACAGTTAACACCAGTCGTATAGCGTCAGGAACTATCCCTGTGCAATAACCCTGTGACACAAACAGCCACTGTACATTTATCACATGGTTTCTGTAAATATTAACCCTTTAAACCTACACGTGCTACACATACTGTATATACTGCCAACTACCTCATGTACATAAAGCAACCTGTTACATTAATCATATTTGTTTCTGCACCATTGCACTAATTGTCATACTGTTTACAGATGTTACTGTTGTTTTGTTTTGTACTTTGCACTTTCAGCCATACTTACGACTCCTTCTGTGTATGGAACCTAGAGTGCAACGGAAAAACCGGAGTCAAATTCCTTGAATGTGTAGACATACCTGGGCAATAAAGCCGATTCTGATGACAAATAAGAGACTTGGGAAGGATCCCTGGTGGTGCAGCAGTGGCATGAAGTCTCCCTATACCACCTCCTGCAGCTGAGGCCTTTAGTTGCTCTACGGAGCTTCGGAGCAGTTACCCGAAGAAGCAGTGGTGTTGATGTGCTGATGAAGCTCCGACAGCCTACTTCCACTGGGTAGATGACGGTGGTCAGCCAGCCTGCCTCCCTGCACTCAGCTGACTTTTATTAATTGACATTTAAAGTGAAAAACTAAAATGGTCATGGCAGCAAGCACGTTTTGGTGAAAATGAATGTTGGCCCACAGATGGACGGGCCTTGTTCACTGAAGAAATTTTGACATGCCACAGTAGGAAACGCACAGATGCAAATAATAGAATTAATGATGGTAAAAAAATAAGTAATAATCATCAGGACACCTTTCCAGAATTAAACCACATTTATTGCCCTTTTTTTGAGACACATTTTTCATTCCCTATCTCAATGCATTTATCCACCAAAACCAATTAACACTCTGCAATCAGCTCCCCTGATCACCTCTTTATATAAATGTATTAAGGTACAAAAATATAGACTTAGTAAGAAAAATAATAAACTCAGACTCAAAATTCAGTCAGATTATAGTCTCAAAGTCTGACACCTCCAAGAAATGAAGGTTTTACAAAAGATCATGACATGTTTTAGCCCAAAGTAGGAACCATTATGCGGTTTATAGGACTTCCATTTCACAAATCATAACTGTTTTTGAGTCATTAGTTTTAGTTATTATATTCATTAATTTTTAATGGATTTATTAATTATTTCAGTACAATAACATGTCACAAGCGAGTTTTCATATTTGACAATGTCACAAATAAGAAAATAAAGTTGACTAAATCTCATTGATTTAACGCCGTTTTGAAATGATCTCACACCAGTGGCTGCCTAAAAGGTAGGAAATAAATCTACGAACAGAATGCTGCTTGTGATGAAACATGGTTGACTTGTTGATATTGGGCTAATACATGCAAAACATCTTGACTCTCCTTGGTAACCTGGTACTAATGGAGGCCAGAGAGGTGAGCTGAATGGTTTTGTCTCATCCATCCTTAGATGTTACATCTGTATTACACTACACTGCAATGGTTTTTAATAGCAAAAAGAAAGGAAAACATCTAATTGACTGTCCCAGCACATACAGGTTCTGAGGGTACACATTCTGCAAAACGCACGAGTAACAATAAATAAAGTACAAACACATTTCACTAACGCTAAAATGGTAGAAATGATGAGAGAAAAGAATCTGATTTTCAATGCAACAGCTGCTTATCTGTCATTTTGGCAAGGTTTTTTTGCATTGTGCAGTTCAATTTAAGCTTTTTGCAGTCTGTTTTCTTCCCGACAAACATAAAAACAAGCTCAGGTCATCAATAGTCAGTAACATGACGGCAGTACATGCAGTACTGTGAATTCAGCTGCTCCGAAAAATGTATGTCGCAATGTAACATGTAACATTGGTCATATATCTTAAACACATCAAGGTGCATTTTTATAATGAATACTTCCTTAATTACAGTGGATTATTATTATCTAATAGTCACTGCTGGTAGGATTTCAGAAGTAATCATGGGATGCTTAATATCCAGACTGGGTTGTTGGAGATTTTCTGATGCAAGATAAAACACTGATTTAAACTTTTAATATATCTCTAATAAATAATTTAAATTAAATTCTAATATAAATTATATGAAGTAATAGAATTAATTAAAATTTTTCCTTTCCTTTTAAAAATGATTACTTTGATGTCCCTAAAAGATCTGGATCTGAAAATATCACCAGTCATTTATAACACATACAAATAGATTCAAAGGATCAAAATTAACTGATATAATATGATAATAGAATTATGATAATTGAATACTTTAAAAACCTGGATCTGCATTTAAGCATACACAGTGATAAGACAATCGTGGCACACATATGCCATATTTCATTTAAGTAAGTGCAGTAGTTAATAAGTAAACATTGAAAAAGTCTAAAATGTCCTATCTCACAATGTGAATTAATCCTTTAAAAATGATTGGCTGCACACCAAGTAGTCATCACTTTTTCCGGGCCAACCTTCCACCAAAATTTGACTGAAATCTGTGGAATTTTTGACAAATCCTGCTTACAAACACACTAAAAACATAATGTCTTGAATGGAGGGAACATTTCTGGAATATTTCTTTTTTACGGTAACTTGGATGCCAGAACGACTGCATGACAAAGTCAATATAATCTGTCGTCAAACACTCTCCCGGCTGGTCGGCGAACTAAACTAAAAAACTGTCAGTGTAACATTAAAAGTGTTCTTTGTCAGACACACACACAGACACAGACAGAGAGAGAGTAACAAACTGAATGAAATACAACAGAAAAAACGAACATTTCCTTTATGCTTAGCTAATCAGTGTTCCCTCATTAGTTATTTTAAGTTAAGTACAAAATAATTTCCCTCTGTAGTGACACGTTACTGTCCTACTGCTCAGTCTGTGTTAGTTATGAGTATCAGAAGTTCAGACCTGAGGTTGAACTGGTTAGTTATAAAACATGCGCGAGCATGCGCAGGTTGGGTATGTAGTACAGGAGCGTACAAGAAAAAGAATAGTCTCAAGACACAGACTCTGTTTGGTGTGTGGCTTTGAACTCTCCTGCATTCAAAAGATGTAAAAGGGTCTAAATTAGTTTGGGGAGTGAGAGGGGGTGTTACTGAAATGGAGGATTTTTGATTTCTACGTAAACAGAGTAAAACGATTGGCAATTATCGTAGATTTGAATGAACATACGGCTACATGAGGACTTAAGCTTTTGTTCCCTTTTCATTAGCTAGAGCTTTCTGACCTGGTGAGCTTGGTTTGGCTTCTGAGGAAGCAACATCTAACCACAGCTGAGGCATTAAGTGCATTAGGCCGTTTGATCTGTTTTCACACAACCTGTGTGAAGGTTGAGTTTTATTTTGTTAAAAAAGCTGAACCCTTCATCCAGGCTGCTCCTCAGCTGCTGCAGATGCTTACTGATGAATCAAAGGTCAGACCCTGCTGTACTAACTCCATCTGTGTCTCCTGTAGCTGCTCTGGGACCAGTGAAGAGTACTGAAAACGCAGAGCTCACCTTCCTCAGTAAAATGCTACGAGTGGTAAAAACATGGTTTTAAAAAGCCAGCAGCACAGCAGGTTTCTGTCAGTTTGTCCTGACAACCAGCAGCCTCGCCTGCTCATTTTTAACAAAACTGCAGTTACCAGATACAGTCAACTACTGTAGGAAGCTTTGATCAGTTGTAGGCTTCATTAAATTTTTATATTTACTACAGGGAGTTTACGGGGGTTGTCTTCCATAGAAAAGAAAGAACTTGCTGTAACATACTAAAAGGATGAACGGTGAACGAGGTGTCGGGCATTAGAGTAACGCTCTCCCCTCCCTCAATGCAGCTTCCCAGTGGTTTGACTGGGTTTTGTTCGGGCAGCTCCTATGTGCCGCTCCTGGCAGTGCTTTCATTGCTGTTTCCACGTTTTTTTGACTGTGTGGCTTCTTCCTGTCCCCCTCCTACGTAGTCGACTCCTGCCGGATCTGAACGTAGCAGGCCTGCAGCAGAGTAATTTAACTGATGTTTAAGTGGCTAAGGACTACCGACTGATGATGATGAATATATAATATAAACTTAAAAGCACTAACATCTTTTAAGCCTCTGAATTTGGTATTTTAGTAATTAAAATCTTTTTAAATTTGTAATCTGAATGTGGTGCAAGGATGAATTTTCAAGTGTGTTTGACCCATGCGAACTAGGCGAAGGCAATTTATAATCATCATGCTTCCTTAGCGCCACCTATGGGCAGAATGCCATCACATTTTATAAGGATGCCTAGACTGCGTCACCTAAATTTCGTTCCAACGGCAGACTACGTTCAAGAAATAGAGGATGTGTACCACGTATAGAACCATTATCTCTGTGTGTGTGTGTGTGTAGGTGGGCCTCACCTTCAGTGTGGTGAACATTAGTCCCAGCTCTCCATGCTGAACGTTGGGATCCATCAAATCTTCTATGAGATTGACCTCAGCTCCCAGGTTCCTGATCCTGGAGAGTAGAGCGGCAAAAACACATGTTCAGTCACCACACTGCAGCGTCTGCTCACCACTCCATGTTGCCACCACAAAATACATTGCCATAATACCGAAGACTCTTCTTCAACGTGTGTCATTAACACTGACCAAACTGAAAAACAATCTAGTTGTAAGTTAAACGATTTCCAGAATTATTTTTTTTAGGTGCAAATTAGCTACATTAGCTGTTTACAGAGTACGAACTGAATGACATTAGACAATAAATAAAGTGTGTGTGTGTGTTTGTGTGTGTGTGTTAACACACCTCGCCCTGAGCACCACATAGATGAAGAGAGGAAGCAGGTCATCCATGCACCACAGGAAGTTGCCATCCAGCATAGGTTTTACTTCCTGGGTCAACTCCTCAAAGGTCTTCTGGATGACGAGGAGTTTGTCTGACGGAGTGAAGGTGGTGCTGCATGTGCAGGGAGACATGCGCTTTTTTTATACACATAATAATGCTCTTACAATTTTGGTGATGAGTTGCACTGTTACACAAATAAAGATTTGTGTTGAAATATTCTATCAAGTCATTCGAGGGGATGATATTGCTCGATTTTTTCAGTACCGGTGGAATAACTTTTCAAATGACTGAAACCTCTTCAGTCCCTCCGGAATTTGCAATCTTGTGATCACAAGACTGAATGCAAATTTATCCAATCCAAGCATTATTTGCAAGTTTGTCCAATCACAATATTTTTGGAAAAAAAAATACTTTCAAAGATTGCAAATTGCAAATTTTACCACCCATTTCTGAATGAAGAAAAACTTTCACGAGCCTCAATAGTCCAACTTCTTACATTTAGGAAAAACATTTCAGAAAAAGGCACCACTTACGCCTGGCTAAGTATCACAAGATCCACCAATTCAGCAAACCATTGCAAAAATTGTAACTAAACTAACATGTCTAACCATTACCTAAAACCTTTGTCAGCAGCAGTACATGGTCTGGGAGTAAGCAATCCCTGACAGGCTGCATTCAGGGCAAACATAAACACTACTAGCACATTCTGCTGTATAAAGTTGGGTGTGAACGTATGAACTGGGATCTTGGACCTAAAAGCCCAATTGATCTGGATGGGATTCCTTCCTGTTCATCTGCTAATCACATTGTATTAGGTCACGTCACATTTAGTGACATCACTAATTATGCCTTGTCATGTGGCCTGTGTGTCACGTCAGGTCACATGCCAGCTACCTGATTTGTTGCAGTGTCTCTACAGAGGAAATGAAGCAGGCATCTTTACTGCTAGACACAATCTGCGATAAAAGTAAAGAAAACCAGTTACTGAGGACAACACAAAAGATGCAACAGCACGCTTTAACCTTATGTTGGAATCACAGGTAATCCATCGTGTGTGACTGATGCAGAAATTTAGAAAAAGGGACCTGAGGAGAAAAAAGTACATTAAGTATCTGACCTGCTTTTTCTCTCCCAGAATTGACATGCACACTGGCCAGAACTTCCTGCAAGAGTTAAAAGAAGAATTCACTGCAACAACACAAAGAAAGTGTTTGTGTGTGCTTGTGTGAGCATAACTGGACAGGTTATTTGTTACACACTCTCTTTGTAAGCATACAGCTCTCTGCATTAGAATGTGTGCGCGTCTGCGTGTGATTGTTGAATGCACACACTCACTCCTGCACTCCCAGGAAGTTGAGCAGTGACTTGTCGGGCTGTTTGTTGAGTTGGAGGATGCGCTCCCAGTACTGGGCCTCCTCCTGCTCCTCCTGCAGGCAGTACAGCGTAAAGAGAGGAGGGTAGAGTCGAGGGAGCAGCAGAGGGAGGAGCAGGGAGGAGCAGCTCACCACCACAACGCTGCTGGAGAACGAGGTGGAGGAGGAGGAGATAAAGAGAGGTGAAGGCTCTACATACAACACAACCTGTCTGTTTTAATAGCACTGAAGGACGGAAAGGCTGACAAAGAACTTCACGTTTCAATGGTATCATTCTGACTGACACTTGTTTGGAAGTCATCCTTAAGGTCTATTTTCGTGCGTGTGTGTGTTGACACTCACCCTTGCTCTGCTATGTTAGAGTTGTTTCTGCTCTTAGATGGAGGGGCAGGGGGGTCTGGGATAATGCTGCCATCATCTGGTAGCCCCGGAAACAGAAACCTGCAGTCAACAATTTATGTTATTTTGTAAAGTGACTAAAATAGTTTTTATACATATATAGATATATATTTAATTTAATTACTCAAGTGTGTGTTCTCCCTTGTTTTTGATGCCTCTGATTTCTACATTGTGACAATATGCTGTATTGGTGTCTGGAAATGAGCAGTTGTAGACTGTGTCATAACCTGCTGAAATATTGTCAATAAGCTACACACGATGTGTCATGTAGAAAACAACAATATAACATGAAAAAACCTACAATGCTCTCTGTGGTAGTAAACCTCCAACCGTATGTTTGACAGGTATGAATTCAAGTTTTCACAAAGCTGTTTGACTCCAGCTCCCCTCCAGCCAGTCACCGCTAGCCAGGGATAAAACACCCTGAAGCAGAAGGGAGGGGGAGTAATGAACGTGTATTAAATTACGTTTTGCAGTTGGGTTTTCACTTCATCATACCAGCGGTCTGCGACATCCTTTCCTGATTGGTCATATGAGGAGGATTGTTTTGTTCATGTTAATATCAAATATCAAAGCCACACCAGCGACAAACAGCTACAAATTTAGAGGAAAGATGAGTCCTGGGAGCCGTCGTTTTCAACTCAATGCACTGATTGGTGCAGTGTTGTAGTATTTCCCTCCCACAAGCCCTCATAAGCAGACATCATACATGAGAAGACTGCAGCCCCTTTGTAACACCTGAGCCAGGTGAGTTTCTCCAGTCTTATAAACAGAATGGAAGAAACACCAGGGCTGAATATACCATGCAACCTACATTAAATGCACGTCTACAGAAGAACGTGAGCTTTATATTTATATTTTCAACTTGAGGGCTCTACAAACAGCTGTGAAGAGGCAAACAAAAAGTGAGAACTCAGAACTTGAATCTACCGGACAATGCTGTAGAAATGTGTGAGGTAGGCCAGAAGCTCCTGGACGGCCTGCCTGAGCAGCCTGCGGTTGGATCCCACACCGACGTAAGTCATCCTGTAGACGGTCACCAAAGTCTCCACCAGCCAGCCCAGGGGGTGGAGAGGGGTCTCACACGCCTGACATACAAACACGTCCCCACACACACACACACACTTAAGTATTAAACCAATAAAACCACATATAAAAGGAACAGATAGTGTTTTCCATTATTCAGTCTGAGACTAAGGTAGCACCCTACACTTCTTCTACCATTGGGTACTTTCGCAAAAAGTACAGAGGATCCCTCTTCACCTATTGTCATTAACCGAAGATTGATAGATTCTCTAGTTATATGTACACTCACCTGCCAATTTATTAGGTACACCAAGCTAAAATGAATGCAGTCTTATACAAGTGCTGCAATAAATCCTACCTTCAAGAAGGTTATAATGTTCAGTTAGCACTGAAACTGTTTTAGAGAGTTGCTGATCCAACTTTATGTAGGATTTAGTTTGTGGTGCTACTGAATTGTATTACGTCATAACGAGAGGTTTTTTTTATATTTGGTCTACCAGATTATAATGTGCACATTATTATTATAAAGACAGAGAAAGTCAGTGACAGAGAGAGAGAGCGTTTCACACAAACAGAGTTTCCCTCACAGGCACCTGTACCTTGATGAGATATCTTCGTATGTTGTCGTAGTTTGCTGTTGTGACTGGTTCTCCATGCTGAGGAATAAACTCCAAATACTCCAGTACTTTACTCTGAGACCTACTGAGGTCTGGGCTACAAACACACACACACAAAAATACACTCAATTATTTTGATATACATCTGAGAAAGGTATGATAGCATTTGCCTCTGTGTGTGTATGTTGCTGTATCTACCTTTGTCGTCGTGCACTTGTTATAGTAACAGCGATGTTCTCCCAGGCTGCAGTCCTCTCTCCTCTCCCAGCAGCATCACAGCCCAGTCGGCTCCAACATTCATCAAACACACAGAGCCACCTCTGACACGCAGGCACCACGTACTGACCCAACCTGCTGCACACGCACACGTTTAAAACATTTATTAACACACCACAAAGGACATGCGCTCCACATGAAACAAACTGTCTTAGATTTGAATATCCTGTCATTTTCCCAATAACACCCATCAGCCTCGCAATAATATTCACAATAGATAAGCACACACCTGAACACCTACACAAAGAATACCACGGTTTAAAAGAGTACAAAGTAATACTCACAGCATGATGTTTCGCTCTTTGTTTTCTGGGTCATCGGCGGCTGTTTTGGTGTATGTTCCAACCACCTTCATCCCTGAGATCCACTCTCCACTGAACAGGCCCTCCAGGCAGTCACCGTTAGCCAGGGATAAAACACCCTGAAGCAGAAGGGAGGGGGACTAATGAACGTGTATGAAATTATGTTCAACGTTTTGCAGTTGGGTTTTTTGGTGACTGACCACAACTGATTTTAAGTTAGAATTAGGTACACAGAGACAAAAGACAAGCAATTAAGTTTCCTAAATAAGGAAACCCAGTTAAATCACAAAGTTGTAAAGCTCATTAGACATGGAAAAGATATCCTTATGGACGACAGTTACAAGAGAGTGTGAGAAACATACAGCCAGAGCACGCAGATAAAAAGAAGCAGAGATGTTTTCTACCTTCCCGCTGGCATTCCAGTCATCAGAAAACTCCCCATGAAAAGCCGTGTCGTCATCTGACACCATCAGACCCGGACCCTGACAGAACACACACAGTGCATCAAACTTAACCAAGTCATAATACGGAAGTACAACGATTAGGACTGTGTCCACAGATTACAACTGTTTACATTTTTTCATAATGTCAGATCTCTGGCCACAGTTAATTCATTCACAATAAGTGAATGTTGGACAGATTTTAAAGCCCTCTGAGGCAAATTGTGACTTGTGATATTGAGCTATATATAGAAAATTGAACTGAACTGAAGTGGCCACAGCTATCGAGTCGGGATTTCCACAGCGGCTTCTGTTGTAGGAGAGGTCGGACATGTCACTAATGCACAGGTTGAGGAAAACCTGACATTTCCACCAGGGGCAGATTAGCTGAAGACTGCTGAGGACTTTGTGGCTGACATTGTCGCAACAGTGATATTGGCACACTTGCAAATTCTGCTTTAGACCGAACTAAAGAAGCCTATTATATCTCCTCAGCTATTGCTATAGCTGTGACTAAACTAGTGTCTCATTTCAGGTTTCAGGTTGTTTATGGTGTATTTACTTAAAACATTAATAAATTAAAAATGTACATATTCAAATATTTGTTCTCTAATATAATCAAATGTTTACATTTATTGAAATGTGTTAAGTGTAGATATAAGATAAATATAGGTTTATGAAACCCCAATTTGCTTCTTTGATATATATTATCTAAAAGTGAATTTATTTCAGAAATGTCTGCATCATCACATAATAATACATTTTCATAAACTTTCTAACCTCTTGTTTCAGTTCGACTTAATGGCCACACAGGCACACACTGAAGTAAACACTGTAAATGAACAATTACACATACAAATTATTCACTTTGTTTTCAGCATATCATTGACTGAAGTCATTTGTCACCTACAGTTGATTTGAGAAAATAGGTCAGTGGCACCACCTCCTGTCTTTAAGTGGTACTACACATCAGAGCATCCCCATACAAGTTGTTCTCCACCTACTTTAATCTTGTTATATATTGAACACATTTGTATCTTAAAATAGAATCAATGATGAGAAATATGACAAATGATAGCAAGTTTAGCTAGATGAGCTTATATCACAAGCACTATTTAATGGCCCCAAAAATACTGGGCAATCCAGGTTTGAAGCCTCTATTTCCTCAGACTGTTGTCGACAGTTGTACAGTTTAATCTCTGTGCATCCAGCCATGAAAGTGTCAGAATGCTGAAGTACATACTTCAGGGTGAACTTACACTCATCTTGTTGTCTCTGAAGGTCCCTTCATAGTATACACCGTACTGGGTGACAACCACAGCGTTGCCATGCCGCTGCTCATCCAACCACAGTCCCATGTACTTCTCACCTCTGGCAAGAACACGAGACCAGTGACTAATGACAGTGACCATGAATGACATTTAAATTCACTCACTGCACGGTCAGTGCAGTCAGGATAACAAACTACTATCTGGGAAACTGCCTGTTTGCAGGAACGATTTTAAGTAAAATTCCACTGAAAATCTTTGGTCTTAAAACTAAAACTACAGTTGATCATAAAAACAAATGTTGTTAATTTTAAATCTGGCAACAAATACATTTTTCATGTTATATTAAGAAAATGTAGATGTTCACCTAAAATTGTGAAGTCATTTTGGTCCTGACATTCTTGACATTGAGCAACAACCTGGAGACCAATTTGATTAAACGATAATAAAATGTACCTGATATTATTGTTATTGCCCTTCTTATCACAGGAAATACAAGAATACCATTAAGTCTCCAGGGTTTTCAGGCTAAAACAAGAAGCCTTAAAGTAAACTAATGAAGGGAGAGCATACTACAACTAGAAAATCTGGATTTCCTACTTATAAATGTTATATAAATAGGAAGCTTTTTGGGGTTTTAGCCAAATCATTAATCACACCTGGTGATGTCATCGTAGACTCCGTATCCTGTCTTCCTGTCATGGACCCACTGGCCAAGGAAAACGCTGGAGGAGGTCTTGTCCAGCTTACCAGAGCTCAGCATGCCGTAACCGTGCCGCTGCCCATCACAGAAACAGCCCTCGTACACTTCGCCACTGGCATACCTTGGTGACACCCGCAGAGACATGAATACTCATACACACACATAGACAGTGGCCCTTTATGTTCTTGTGCAGAGCAAAGCACTAAGACACTCAGGGCTGTGGGTTCAATGCCCACAAAGGGCACTGATTCAAAAAAAAATGCTGTGAAGTGGTGATGTAGTACTCCAGTCCAAATTTAGGTGACTTGTGAGTAAGGCATGATGACTAGAGACCGAATATCGCCTTTACATGCGTGACTTGGTGTCAAGTACTGCTAATTAACACCAGACATGACCCCTGTGAAGAAGATATGTACAATTTATATACAGGTCACATGTCCTATGCTACTCTCTACCTTACTAAAAAGTCAGTAGCAAACAGTGTACTGACTTGTACTTGCCGAAACCATGGATCTTTCCATCTCTCCAGTGTCCTTGGTAGCTGTCAGCCGTATTCAGCACTTTGTTTGGTATTATACACTCTCCATAGCTGGAAAGAAAAATAACAATTGTACAGTTGTAAAAAGCAAAAATCACCAGCTGTTTTCACTGTTTCAGGCATACTGGATATTTAAAACTTTTATAAATTGGAGCTACCACTATTTCCTGTTTCTGCAAGTATTTAAATATTTTATCTTCTAATAACAGGTTTCCTCTGTGTCATATTTAAAATGAACAACATTACGCATTAACCAGCTCTGTAGAACTTCACCAGGTTAATGTACTTACCCGTCCTCCAGTCCATTCTTAAAGTTCCCACTGTAGGTCCGTCCATCTGGCCACTTCATGGTGCCTCTGTTAAGGCAAATATATTTTACTATCCAACTATTAGCACATGACCAGTTTCACACTGTGGCCATTTAATTAGCTACTACCAGGTAAAATCAAGTTCACCCCAAAATCAAAAATGCATATTTTCCTCTAAAGCCGGGCTCACACTACAGGATTTTCAGGCCGATTCATGCCTGATTCCCCCTCCTGACAATCGGAGGTGAGATCTGGCCTGGGACTGTGTTCGGCTCAAATTATCTTCTAATGTGTGGGGTTTACAGATCCAGTCTTAGGTCCCCCAACCTGCTCGCAGACAGACAGGGGCCGCTCCGATAATATCCAATATGTTTGATATTTACGATTTAAAATCGGGATGATTACGTCAGAACTTTCCGAACGGGATCACAACAGCCAATGAGAGAGACAAGCCTACAAGGAGACGGTGACGCTGATGGTGTTGCCAAGCGACGGCAAACATTCCAGCCCTTGAGGGTAACGTTAGCTAGTATACTACCTACTATTGACGTATACTAAATTGACAGTTAAAATCTCACCTCCAGTTCTCTCTGAAGACTCGACAACCCGTGTTGACCACGTCTCTCCAACCATTTCCTCACCCAGACTCAGCCATAGAGATATCTGCCTTGAATGCCTCTGAATATAATGGGACTGTATGGCAATTGGCTTGTGGTGCTCAAAGCGCCAAATAAACAAAAAACTAAAACTAAAAAAAACCCACAAAACAAAAAACAAACAATGTCTCTTTCCAGAAATCTTGCCCAGTTAGTCAAGATAATTCACAGATTTGTTGTGAGCAGTTTCATGTAGGAACTATTTTCTTTCTACCGATGGTTCCTACATGAAACTGCTCTCAACAAAGCAAAGCATCTTATGGTAGCCCACCACCGGTTTTGCATGTTTTAACTAATTAATGCTTATGTTATTCTTCCTCATGGTGCATTCATGGACATTCCAATATCTAAGAGTTTATAGTGTGCTGCCAAAAACCAATGCAACCACTTGAAAATACATTTTATGAACACAGCCATAAGCAAACATTTTTCAGTACACACTGCAGCTGCAGAGATGGACATGAGATAGGCGCACACACACACAGAAAGAGACAAAGCTTTCTAACCTGCCATGAACCCGTCCTGCCAGCCAGCCCCCGGTGTACTGGGCGTCTTTAAACCGTCCCTCTCCAGTGAACGTGTAGGAGGCCGTGCGAGACATTGCCGTCATCCCAGGCGACGACCCCTGACTGCCACCACCAAGCACCTGATCCACCGCCTGGTTAAGAGATCGCAGCCACTTGTTCTGGAGAGAGAGAGAATAGAATAGAATAGAAAGAATGACCATGTGAGAAAGAGGCAGAATAAAAGCAAAGAATTATGAATTAAAGAAGACAACATCATGATTTGACATCATGTGACTGTTTCACAGATTGCACTGCACTATGCCATGGTTGCTCCGGCACCTCTGGTCACTCAAACTAGAGAAATGATTTGGTCACACTTGCTGTACTTAGTAATACAGTACATTGAGCAGAAATGTGCCACTTGTTCACTGTTTAGCAATAACGCTGAACTGTTGCCAATACCAGGACATTATTTATTCGCAAATCACGTCACAATTGATCACAAAATTTCTTCTGCATTCTACATCAAGCAAGCTAATGTGTTTTCTTTAGCAATATAGATGTTTTTTCAAAATTTGCAGCATAATTTGCAAAAAACTTCTTGAATGACAACCAAGCTGAAATAAGTGGGTAATAACTAAGCGTATAAACAATAAATGTACCTTTTCTTGTGGTGTCGAGGCCGTTAGGGTGAAACTCTCCTCTGGACATGTAATTTTGATGGCATAGCTGAAGAAACACAACACACAGACAATAATAAACTTATTCTCTATAAAACATTTTGAACAAAAATGTTTCAAAATGTTTTACAACATAAAAAAGTACATCTAAGTATAAAGTATAACTGAATCAAATATTTTAGCGTCAACTACGTAGAAAGCAAAACGATGGGAGATGTTTTGATCATTTGGAACTGGAAAGAAACCCAGAAAGAAAAAAAGTAAAAATTCGGACAAAATGAGTGGACATCACATTTCAGAATTGAGTTTTAACCAGGTCAGTATCTGGGCTTAGACTTCAACTGTCTCAGGTACAACCAAGACCCAGCCACCTTCAGCCAGATGTTCCAGCTATCGTATGACCATTTTTCCATCTGTGACACAGACATCAACCATCACTCCTCCACCAGTATATATGATGTAGTTCCAGAGAAGTATCACCAAACCAGCGAGCAACCACTAAGGCTGAATGTTCACCAGTGCTGAAGTGCCTTAAAATGCAGTTCATCTACTAGCCACTAGATGCTGGATCCAAATAATTGAGTCAATAAAAAGAGTATGAAGAGAACAAATTTCACTTCCTCCAATATGTGTCTCTAGGAAAATGATACCATTAGCTGGATATTATGGTTTAAAGAGTGGTATGTTTTATGCCAAGTTTACTCTAAATGACAGCCGTAGTGTTTGCTGCTTGCTACAGCTCCATCCTCAGCCAGACCAAATACCTCATATGGATTTTATGCATAGCAAACTCAAAGTCCAGGGTTCAAAAAGATCCCTTCAGACTTATGGGTGACATCACACTATGTCCATGTTCGGGTATCAGCAAACCAGCCTGAGACTATAGCATTACCTTACTGTACATGTGGGGGTGAGTGAGATGTCCTACGTATTCATGATCATGAACACTGATGGCTCACTGATTGTATGGTCACATACATGACTTTTTCTTAACATTAGTCAAGTTAGCTTTGACATTCATAGTCTGGATTTTTAAAAACTCACAGTCCGCTGCTGTCTTCAGTAACTGGTTTCACCCACAGACAGGTCAGAGGATAGACGTGATGTGTGGAGAACTGCGGAGAGAGACAGAGCGGCGCTATTTATTTACCACGTCTCTGCATATGTGGGACACTGATATCTCTCACATTAGCTAACATCACACTATCTGAGATAGCCAAATCACTGTTTTCAGAAATGACCAAATCTAGATCATGTTTGTGTGTTTTTGTGTGTGTGAGCGACAGAGAAATGGCCGATATATTTGTATCTTTTCACGTCTCATTGTAATATTCTGGAGAATTAGGTTAAGTTACACAAAGCATCACCAATGTCATTTCAGTTTTACTGTATGTGCATGTGAGGAATGTTGCTGAGATGAGAATGTACACCACTTCCTGATTCTACTACAAAAAGTT
>CM022488.1:19383435-19427765 GCA_011952105.1 Coreoperca whiteheadi
CAACATTCTTCCTTTTTCAACTTCCACCACTTTGTCCTCTGCTCTGCCTTTGTCCTCTTCATCTTCATCACCACCAGAGTCATTTTACACACTAGCATCCTGTGTTTCCTGGCTACACTCTCCCCTACCACTACTTTACAGTCACTGGTCTCTTTCAGATTACAACGTCTACACAAGATGTAGTCCACCTGAGTGCTTCTCCCTCCGCTCTTATATGTAACCCTATGTTCCTGCCTCTTCTGGAAGAAAGTGTTCACTACAGCCATTTCCATCCTCTTTGCAAAGTCTACCACCATCTGTCCTTCTGCGTTCCTGTCCTGAAGACGAAACCTGCCCATCACATTCTCATCACCTCTGTTCACTTCACCTAAATGCCCGTTGAAATCTGCACCAATCACCACTCTCCTCAATTTCTCCTTCTCTTCTAACTCACATCCTACCTGTGGGCCATAACCACTCACAACATTGAACATCACCCCTTCAATTTCCAGCTTCAGGCTCATCAACCTGTCTGACACTCTTTTCACCTCAAGAACATTCCTCACAAACTCCTCTTTCAGGATAACTCCTACTCCGTTTCTCTTCCTATCCGACCCATGGTAGAACAACTTGAACCCTGCTCCTAAGCTTCTAGCCGTGCTACCTTTCCACCTGGTCTCCTGGACACACAGTATGTCCACCTTCCTTCTCTGCATCATGTCAATCAACTCTCTAGCCTTCCCTGTCATAGTCCCAACATTAAAAGTCCCTACTGTCAGTCCTACATTCTTAGCTTTCCTCTTCTCTCTCTGCCAACGAACACACCTTCCTCCTCTTCGACCAACAGTAGTCCAATTTCCACCGGTACCCTGTAGGTCAACAGCACCGATGGTGGTCGTTGTTAACCCGGGCCCCGACCGATCCGGTATGGAAGTCATTGTCATGATTCACATTTTTAGTTTGGCATGTGTTTTACGTCGGATGCCCTTCCTGACACAACCCTCTGCATTTATCCAGACTTGGGACTGGCACATGAAGACACTGGCTTGTGCCCCCCTGCGGTTGCATAGCAAGCTGGATTTCACTATACACTGAAATTAATTAAAAACAAGCCTGGCTTGAAGGTAGAGAATCTAAACTACAGCATGCTTTACAGAATAATTAGCAACAATGCAAAGTATATGTGATTTATTAATAATGCACAAAAACATGCAAGACCTCTGATATGCTCCTTTCAGTTTAATTTTCCAGTTTGACAAAGCCTAACTATTAAATTTACAAGGAAAGATGTGTGTATGTGTACAATGCAGGATTAACTGTATGTCAACAGTCTAATAGACAACACAGGACATGAACCCAAAACCACACAGAGAAACAGGACAGGTTTCACCACTATCTCCTGTTTATTAACACACCACCCTACACCAAGCAGAGGAAGACAAACTATTAGTTAGGGTTCAGTAGCAAACGGTTTATACTGAAACAAACACAAAGTAGAGAGGGAGAGACACACAGGACAAGGCAACAGTAAATATGTTGTCCACCAAGAATGAAGACATAGTCATCTGGGCTAATCAGTGACAGACATGTCTTCTTGTTAAGGATGGTAATGTTGCTGTCTCTTGGATCAGATGCTTTTGAAAGCTAGAATGCAGTGGTGAGTTACACCCTTTCACCAGCATATTTACGGGCTATGAGCCACCACAACTACGACCTCATCTATTTTCACCACTAATTGACTAATGCTGCAAACATGTCAAAACTAAAATCCACACACACACAGCAGCCTGTTTGATTGTGGCTAAAGCTCAGAATCAGCCATCAGGACAACATGTATAAAATACATTTTAACACATGACATTTGCAATGCTAAGAGTTGCAGCAACACCCATGCTGCTGCAGCACAAAGCTCAGGGTGATTAAACTGGTTGGTTGGAGTTGAAGTTGGGTAAACTGATGTCAGATATACTTACAAGGTTCTGAGAGGGAATGGCACCCTGAGTGAATGAAAGATACAACGTACAAATATAAATATCTGCAAAACATGGTAGATGTCCAGTGGAAGCTTTGCCTGATCTGACCAAGACTGACAAAGATCCAGTAGATTTTCTCTGATGTTTAAACTCTGGGTGTTGTTGTTCAGTTGAAGACAATTTGAAGTTAATTTATAATGTTTTCAACAGATGTGCTCGCTCCGCCCTGCTGTACGCATGCTAGCAAATCTGATTTACATATCAACGTCTGTCTGTAGAGAATGAATGGTGGCCATCATAAATTTATACTACCTACAAATAGAAAACAAATACCATCATTTGCCTGATTTTGTACACATTCTCTGTGTGTTTGTATGTGTGTGCGCGCGTGTGTGTGTTTATGTACCTGTGTGTGCACCAGTGCGTCATTGAACAGCATGAACCAGTGGTTGGAGAACCGCCCAGCGTTCTGCAGAGTCAGAGATCTGTTGCTGCTTTCACACACCACACGGCGCTGTGGGAGACGCAGAACCTCCTGATGAACAAAACAAACAGCTGAAAACAACGGTGTATTACACTTTACCAGAAATGCTGCCTCCATTAACAGGGGAGTAGATTCAGTAGAGGGACATGCTGCATTTACCTCCTTGAGACTTTCATATTTGTATTTTTTGGTCAAATTAGTTAGCTTTTATCTTTATATCACTCACTCATTTTGGGGATACACGGTTTCCATTTGAGCTCTGACATATTGTCTATATAACAAGGACACCCTCACTATTCAACATATCTACCTTCTCTTTGATTATTACAGCTTGGGACTAATGACAAATATATTACTGTGTTACCTGTTTGCTCTGAGTTGTGCCTTCTGTTCAATAGAACTTGCAGACTAGAACCACAACCTTACCTCTGACCAAAACCTCAGCTATCAGGTAACCTAGAGGACTTGAGTGGTAAAGCTTGTAGGAACAAGTGCAATTACACAAATGCCCCTTGTCATGGGCAAAACGCTCTCTTTGTGAATACTAATCTGATTTAAAAGGAGCAAACAGAAAGTCATTTTTGGTCAATTAAACTGTTCCTGTATCCTGTGAGTAGAAATGCCATTATCCCCGAGCAGAGCTCAGAAATTATTTTCAAGAGCATCTTTGCCTTCTGTGTATCGTAGCCTGGCAAAACCTCTGAACGTTTTCTCACCTAAACAATCAGTACAATCAGATGGAATGTTAGCAGGTTTAAATAACGTAACACACAGTTGTGCTCACATTAGTTTTTCCAGAGTGTGTCTTCCAAAAGAGGAAGGTGGTTTCAGCCTCCTTCTTCCTCCTCAACAGGGACAAAGACAGGGACTCATACTGACTACAGCCCTGATGGAGGGACTGATACTCTGTAGTTAACTGGGGGAGAGAAGGAAAAAGTGAGAGGTTTAATTGTTTTATTTCTTTTTTCATTTTAGTCAAGCCAGCTCTTACAAAAGTATTAACAGATCACAGTTCAAAATAAGACAATTCATAAGACATACAAATCTGGCCATTTTAATTCCTCCCACGAAATGAAGTGACAGTGGAATATATTCTGCTCCACTGTAGTGAATATGAGGACTGACATCTTTATTGAGATAACAATATTGAGAAAACAGAGAGCGGTAACCTCTGCCAAGACTGCAAAACTCTCTAAATTTGTTATTATAATACACACGATGTCACATCCATGTCAATGGTAAAAGTTGTTGAACCCAAAATCTCCCACAGCTTCCAAAACAACAAAAAAACAATTGTGTGAGAAAGAGACACCAAAAATAGAATGGAGGAATGTCTATTACCGCTTTGGAAAAGCTTTGGAAATCATCAAACTGCTCAATTTAGAAGTTAGGCTGATTCTCTCCAGATGGTAATGTGTAAATAAAAAGCCATTAAGCTTTGGTTTGTCATGTTCAAAATACTTTATTTACTGCTAAATAACTACATTTTTGTTGAGTATTTTTATTATGGTGTTATTTAAGCTACAGTATCTTTGTTTGAATGTGACGATACATTTAAACCTTGTTTTCAAGGTTTCAGTTCAGGTTTCAGTCTGCGATGGAAGATGTGTAGAGTTGCTGGTGTCCGTCCACATTGTCCGTCGCAGATTGAAAACTCATCAGTTCAGACTGCATATTGGCCCACATTGTTTCTAAATGTAACACTTGAAGCAGTTCAGCATATTTGATGAAGTTGATGTAATTGCATGAGTCTTGTAATTTTAAGATTGTATCCACATGGCTGAATGCACTTATTGTAAGTCGCTTTGGATAAAAGCGTCAGCTAAATAAATGTAACATAATGTTTTGTTCAATCATTCTTACTATATCTTCATACCTTCTTCATCTAGGAACAGGTGTTGCGAAATGGGGAGCATCTAATATTCGAGCCAATACAATAACAGTAATAAGTAACAATATATGGAAAGTTAATCAATCATGTGAAATAAAGACATCTGAAAAAAGAGACAAGTGAAAGAGAGAGGGGAAAAAAGGAAGATCAAAATAGTGTCTAAGTGGAAAAAAACAAAACAAAAGAAGACTAAAAGCCAAGACAGAAAGAACAGAGAGTTTCCTCCTCACCACATCGTAACAGGCTGCCAGTTTGAGCAGGACTCGGCTGTACTGGTGGAGCTGCTGCAGAGGCCAGTACAACAACGAAACCAGATCGACGTCACCACTGGCAGACTGGTCTGATACACACAGCTGAGCGAGCATGGTCTGCTGAGAGCCTAAACACTCACTGGACAGAGACACACAGAGACACAAAGAGAAATAAGACTCTTCAGTATTTTCATCTAAATATGTGTCGGTTTTCAATTTGCTTTTCTAAAAACTATTTTCTGCTGCACAGGAAGTGACGTGTTTCAAGCAAGTAGTTTGTTTGGGGGACAAAACACAGAAGAACTGGTTATTTAGCACGAGCATGATCATCAGCATTAATAAAATAAAATCCAATCTTGCAACACAATATCCTCCCACAACAAGTGCAGCAGGATGCAATGGCTGTGTTTGGTGAAGCTTCAACTCTCCGGCCTTTAATACGGAAACACGGCCGTGTTTAGACCGAATAAAGCACTGTTGCTGGAGGCCTTTTGCGGTGGCACTTGCAGAGGTCTCGCTAACATGAATGAGGAGTCTGCGTTTTTTGGGGCGAGGCCAAGTGAGGCAAACAGTACACCTCAAGTGAAAACATAAAGGAGCTTACAGCGAGAGTTTATGGAGTGATTGGAATCCACCCATCACCTGGAAGTTACCTACTGAAGAACAATACCTGGTGAGAGATACAGAGAGGGGAGATTTTAATTTCACATACTAGATACGGTATAAGAATGTCAAATGAACTAGTAAGTCTTTGGTCAAAACAACTCTTACATCAGCTGTATTCTTACTATTGATGACACGTTGAACTTTTATTTTCCCATCAGTCCGTTCACTCATTGCATTGTCAACAGAAACTCTGTAAGGTTGAACATTATTTTCTCTGGAAAAAACGTGGGGTCCGTTGTCACTTGATGTGATTTTAATATTGACACAAACAACATTAGTTGGTATTTAATCAAACTTTATTTGTAATTTCTAAGTGTTAAAGCATATGTAACATAATTAGAGCCACACCATTTGCCTTTTAAAGTGATTTGTGTTAGAGAATAATTCAGACTGTGTAAAAAAAAAAAATTGGATGTTACGAGAAATAAAGTGGGATGAAACACAAAAGTAACTGAGAGGAACAATAAAGCACAAGAAAAGAGAGAGGAATAAAACACATGCTAAAAGAATTTAAAATCCGTTAAAGCAGAAAGACTCAAAACAAATGAAAATTGCATAAAAAAAATATGAGGATGCCTGTAGTAGTAAATACAGTATGGGCTTTTTATGTGCTGGGACAAAAAGGTGAACCTTACTCTTTATAAATGTCCAGAAAGTGCTCAGTGTGCGTCAGCAGGGGAAAGGAAGTGACATCACGGCTCTGCACATCATGGAGGAAGTAGCTGAGTGACGTGGAGTGTCGACCGATCAGGACGCTCAGACGAACAAAACTCTCACAGAGAGAGATGAAGAGATGAGTGCGTGGCTTACCCAACAGCGGACACACACTCTCTGTGGAGGAGAGTACACACACACACACACCAAGTTGATGCATTCACTATTACCGCACTTATTAGATGCTCAAAGAAGGCATGTGTTATTTAATAATTTGTTGTATTTTGAGCAAAGTTCTTTGCATCTGCCACCATTTCATATGTTTTCATTTACATATAAGAGGAACATATACCACATACCACCAATAGTAAGGGGGTCAGAGGTGGAAATGCAGAGTAGATGCTTAAACTACTGTGCATTACACCCGGTTTACAATTTAATTTGTGATACTTATTTATACTTCTAGTACGGCTGTGCAGTATCCTCCGTCCCATTATATATTGTTAATAAGCTACACGCAACTTGACAGTTCATGCACTATTAATTTATACTGTAATATTAACCTCAACCGGTAAACCCACTTTGTACATTACACTTATTTAAATATAAAATTTATACTTATACCCACTTTGTACTTACCTGTATTATAGTGTATTATATTTTTGCTTTTTGCCTTGCTTAGTACTTCCATTCTTGTGTGCACTGACGTGATAGTGAGCCGCTGTTACAAAGAGTTTCCCCTCGGGGATTAATAAAGTATTTCTGATTTCTGATACTGACCACAGGACAGAGACCCTCTCACCTCTGCTGCGTAGCGGTGTGAGGAGGAGCTTCCTGACGTCGCTTAGCCAGCAGTAGAACTGTCTCTCTCTGGAGGCCAGCTCATGGATTGCCGAGATATAACCCATGACGTTCTGGTCAGCCAACAACGCGCAGCTCTGACCACCGCTGCACACACTGCTGATGTAACCCATCTACACACACACACACACACACACACACACACACACACAGAAGAAATAAATGTTACCATACTAAACTATGAGGAATATGTAAAAATAAATACACTCCAGTGTTGCAGTTGGAAAACTGCTCCACCCATTTTCTTCCTTACTGTCAGCCCTGTTGAAGGAAAATCACAACCAGTTGTATTTTGAACATACAAACCTCCATGCAGAAGGGCAGCAGGGTGGGTCTGACTGTATAACTCTCTGCTCTGTTGGGTGACCTCTGGCATGACCTTTGACTCTGGTGTGACCTCTCACTCTGCGCTGACATTGGCTCCTGCTGCTGGCCACAGTACAACAGGACTGGCTGGACACAGTCTCCATCAGCCAGGAGGAAGGAGTGGCTCTGACCGGCTGACACGTCCCAAACCCTCAGACCCTCAGACAGCTACATGTACAGTGGCCCGCCAGGGACAAAACACAGAATGCCATTAGGAGATTTACTGGCTTGTTGTAGATCTGTAAGTGTGACTACAACATGATTCATATCATAACCTGTAAATTCACACATTTCTTTACAGAATATGCTCACATGTTACCTGGCATACAGTATACTTAACAGTATACCTTGTCTCTGATATTTCAGCATATTTGCATTTATATTGATTTATTGACTGATTGTGTGAATAAAATAAACATTTCAAGAAATAAATAAATATTTGACTAAACATGGGAAATACTGTAAATTAGTGGACTACTAATGACCGGATGAATGAAAGAACAGACATGACTGACAGTTTGCCATACCTTCACCTGTTGAGGTACAGTGACAGGACTGTTGACTTGACCAAGCTGTCCACACATGTTGCTGCCCCATGAGTACACCTGCAAAAGACGAGAATTAGTTTGTGTAAATTAGCGCGTGCTCTTGTACTTCTAGGTTTGTGAGGACCAATTTGACTTTTAGACCTTGAAAGTGATTTTTGGTCAGTCTTCACTTCTTCAAAGCGTTGTATGAGACTTTAAAAGCTTACGATTAGACTTAGGTTTAGGTTAAGATTTGGGTAATGCACATAGTTGTGATGGTTATGGAATAGTGTTAGGGGCTAAGGAGCATATGATGTCAGTGAGAGTCCTCATGTTTAGAAGTACCATCGTGCGTTTGTGCGTGTGAGATGTGTGGGCTGTGTCTGTGTGTGTGTGTTACCTGGCAGTGAGCGGTGAGAGCCAGTGAATGGTGTGACCCTGCAGCGACTTTGATCACCTCGGCCCCTGTCAGAGACTTGATACACAGAGGCTGGAGTCTGGATACACACACACACACGCAAAAAGCTTGTCTACACAGGAGGTCTTTCAGCCACATTTTTCAGTCGTCCGTCTCACATGCGTTTGACAGAACAGGTACGCTCCTATTTTAATTTAATCTGTGTCTTATCTTAAATGTCTTATATCCAAAGTGCTTAACATGACTATAACTGAACAGAGTTCACACATGGAGCCAGTAGAGACTGAACATCCAAAACAGTTTCAGAACAAACTGCGATACTAACGTTTTATGTCACATTATTTTCTTTTATATTGATTTCTGTTAATGTATAAGAATATATCTATACAAGCAGGGATACATGAGAAATGTGTGTGAGGGTTTGTGTGTCCACACCTGGCGAGCTGATCTCCATGGCCCAGTTGACCCTCGGACCCTCGGCCCCAGCTCCACACTTCTGTCTCCAGAGACGGCAGCCTGTCTCCATCCTCCTCCGGTGCTTCAGCCTGGGTCCGACCAGCAGAGGATGGCCTGCAGACACAAGGCCGCCGTCGCCGTGGCGACCCTAAAAGAAAAACACATGACCTAATGGTAAAATCCTGGTAACAGTTTTGTTTTAACCAACCGAACCATCACCTAGTAGTTACATATGACTTGAGCATCCGTCAAAATGCACTTTATCATTTGTCATACGTAATAACAGCCACTACAAACAGAGCAAGCAGATGATGTGTCTCATAATGCATAAAACCTGATGAAGGGAACAGCAAACATGATCAGAGAAAACATACACAACGTGTCACACATAACAAGTATAAAATAAGCCTGTGGCGTTCTCTCCACAAACCTCCTCTGCACCAGAGTTCACACTGTAATTTTCTCACCAGCACTAATAAACTGTACCGAACAGGTTTGGTATGAACACACCCTAACAACTTAGTGAGCTCCTCTGGAACCAACTTGTAAAACTCTGAACCCCCTGTCAAGGTGAGGTAAGCAGGCACAGAGCAGGAAACCACAGCATCAACAAGAGGGGAAAGCCGGAAGAACTAAAAGAAAAGCACTGACGCTTAATGTAAAAATAAAGACTATCAACAGGAGATGAGTTGTGTGGAAGATCCATTCTGTCTACGTTGTTATAAATCCTTCTGTTCAGCCACACAGGTTAACAAAGAGTATAGATTGTTTACTACTATTCAATATCAATACATACATAATGATTTTGGTGAATACCAAAACTGAAAAAAAGCATGGATGGTTTTCAGATTTGTGTTGACTGATGAGAGACTTTCATTCTGACACTCCTGATACTCTGCTTCTGCTAATCACCATTCCCTGCAGGTCAAACCCTGTGTCTGTCCGTCTGTTGTGGCACTATCAACACGCTTCATACATTCTCCTCTGGATTTACAAAGTGGTTAACTGAGCTATGAGTAGGATCTATACTGTGACGAAAGCACTTTCTGTATTTCAATGTGCAGTCATTTTCTCCTGATAATTAGCTAACTGTCAAGTTATCTCAAGAAAGCAAATACTGTTACCTCAAGATAACAACGACGATGTCATCTTGCGCACGCTGTGATCTTGACTTCGATATTGAGCTGATAACATCAGACGTGGGAGAACCCATTATTGTTCTGTGTGTCAATGTGAAAGGCAAACAGAGGCAGAAATTGTGTGTTTCTGTTGGAGATAATATTTATATTCTTCTTCCTTGTTAGCTAGGCTGCAACTTCATGCATTTCAGTGACTCCGCAGATATTGTTTTCTTCATTGGTACCAGAAAATGGTTGAGAAGTGCATTTGTATATTCAGAGGTGGCACATTTTGTATTTTGGCGCTACAACTAATTTTGAAGAGGACAAGTACAACTATTGAAAAAACCATAATGAGGTTAGTTGGCGCCTGACATCCATTAAGCCTCCACAGTTAATAGTACACTAAATATGAAGCTGGAGCCAGTAAACAGTTAGCTTAGCACAAAGACTTAAAGCAGGGGAAAACAGTTAGTCTGGCTTTGTCCAAAGTTCAAAAATGCTCTTACCAGCACCTCTAAAGCTAGCTAAAGCATGTTGATTGGCTCGTGGCTAACTAACATGTTGTATCTTGTTGGTTTATTTCAAACAGAAATTTAAAAACTATAAGTTATGGTTTATGGGGAGTTACAAGCTTTAAATATTTGTTTGTGAACAGCTTCTTCCACTCTTTATGCTAAGCTAAGAGCCTCCTGGATCCATACTTATGGCTCAGGGTATCAATCTTCCCATCTAACTCTTTGCAAGAAAGTAAATAAGCGTATTACCCAAAAGTGTTCCTACCACGGGTGGGTGTTCCAGGCAGGGAGCGTCTCCTGTTTGCTGCTGCTGTCCCCTTCTGGTTTATATTTGTGAGGCTGGAGCTTTTCTGCCCCTGCAGTGCCTGCTTCTCAGCCTCAAGACAGAGCCGAACTTCTTCCAAACACACTGGGGAGGAGGAGTACGGCACAGCCACGCCACTGTTACCGTAGGAAAGAAGGTCAAAGATTGGGGGTCAAATACACTGTAGGTCATCTTTGTATGTGGATGCTGCAGAATAATTGAGTTTAGTTTGAGTGTGTCAGCATTAGTATAAAATCACTTGAAAAAATCCACAAAAATACCAATAAAAATATTCTTCTGCTATTTTAGTGACAACTTCTCAACATGAGATTATTGAAACACTGACTAATTGACCTGCCTAATAAAGTGCTTCGCTGTCAGGTAAACTTGGTCTTACGTGTTGGTTTGACTCTTAATTGGCAAGTCTTCTTTGTAACTGGAAGTCAACTGATCCGTGGAAGGAGTTGAGGAAACACAGCTGTCATCTGGAGAGAACGGTGGTGGGAAAAACATTTGAGATTTAAGGAGAAAGAAAATATATTGTTTACAAAATTTACAAAGAACAAAGTAACATACAACAAACAGTGAAGTGAACAAAGAAACAAATGAAGGAAGAATCAAAGAAACAAAACACACAAGGGAACAAGCAAAGCAATGAACAAAAAATGTATGAGGCACAAACAGCTATGAACAAATAAAGGAACGAGTCAAAAAGAATAAACAAGTTCAAGAACAAAAAGGCTAAAGAATACAGGGATAAAGATATGAATGATGTAATACATAAAAGTACAAACAAACTTCAAAACAAGGGAAGAAGGAACAGAACTGAATTACAAACCTGATGTGTAACTACTCAGTGAGTCGGTATCTCCTGGCCCGGTGGTGTGGTGCATCTCCAGTGATTGACTAGAGAGTTTCTGGAGGAGGTTCTGAATCTCCACTTCGTCGGGGAAAGCGGAGTTCTCATTGGCTCTCCAGCTTGACAGTGTGTGGGACTTGGGGCTGCCATCTGTCTGAGTAAGAGGGTCACTGTGCCCATCGGTGTCAAGCCTGGTGTCAACTGCAGGATTCTTCCTGAAGTTTTGCAATGGTGGAAGGGAAAGAAAGAGAAAGCAGAGAAAAACTGAAATGGTAAAACATTAAATGCAAAAATTTAAACATTTTGGGATAAAAGAGAGACCCATAAGTTATGTAATTCGGTATTGCTTAGTGTTAGATTTGTGATCTTCAGAAAATGAACGTGAACTGCTGCCTGCTGACCTTCCCCCAGATTGGAGCCTATGTCTCCCATTGGAGCCTCTTCTTCTGGCAGAGGTCTGGGAATGCAAACAAAAGTTGGGCATCAACCAGCGCTGAAAAAGCTGACCCTCTGAAACGGGCAAAAATAATGCAGAAAGAAACAGTATGATATAGTGCTGCTGAAAAATCAAAGATCATGTGGTACCAGATCACACGAATGACTGGTCAACCTAAAATGTTTTTAGAGAGTGGAGATTCTGTAATTTCTATCTTTCTGGTTATAACAAGATGTTGGGACTGCCTAAACACATATCTTTTTCTTTAATTACTCTTTCTAGTATATTTACCTCGCCTGTCATGACTTCAGTCAGCTCCACCCCCAGTGGACAGTAGTGACCAGATTCAACTGCAAACGGCTCCTCCCCCTCGGTCACGGAGTGGTAAGCTGACTGACCCTGTTCCCTCTTTTCAGAAGGATTCTGGGTATTGTAGTTCTGTGGAGCTAAACTCCGGACCAGGGCCAGGCTATGGTAGGCACCACAAGCCACCTGTGGGAAATAAATAGAGATAGTATTTCTGGCCACAGAACATGGCATTTTTTCTAATTGAAATGTGGCAATGAAGATATCAGGAAGAGAAACTACCTGAATTACATGTCTGCCTGCCAAGTGCTCCACCTGTGCCAGAGATGTAAATACAAATGTGATTATTAAATTTAAATATACAGTTTAGTCAAGTGCACACATGCAGACACATAGAAAATTGCCATCAGTTCACCATCAAACAGTACAAACATTTAGTCTTATTTCATCTCTCACCAGTTTAAAGATAAAATATTCAATATTACAAGGTTTCAATATCCACCAAAGGGTTGAGTCAATGGCTTTCATTTTGACTTGTTGATATTTGACTGAATTTTGAATGCCGAAATCCACTGAGCCTTACACAAACTTACCTTCTTTGGTCTCCATACAGGGAAGGTGCTGGTGACCAGGCCAAGCTGGCAGCCGCTGCCCCACGCCCAAAGCTCATTCTGGGCCGACAAGGCCAGGCTATGCTCCCGTCCTAAGGCCAGATCTATGACCCGAACCACTGCTGGAGGAACAACGTCACTGTCCACCACAGTCACCGGGCACGGCTCTGAAACTGACGCAGAATATTTTAGATAGCTTATGCTTCCCCATCATGTATTAACTGACAAATACATTTAGTAATTGACTAAATAAGAGAAAGGACAGGTACAATTTTAAGACAGAAACAAAAGGAGGCAGGACCAAGTGTCTCCAAAAAAATCCTATTTTCTCAACAATAGCTTACAGGAAAGAAGGAGTAGATGGAGGCTCTGATGGAAGAAAACATAAGGAGGGAAAGCAGTGGGTAGTATAGACAGACGGGGTGAAGAATAGAAGGACGAAAGAAAGGAGAGAAGGTGTTGACCAACCTGTGATGCTTGTGACTGAGTCCCTCTCAGTTAGCCCACACTGTCCTGCAGTGTTCTCCCCCCACATGTAGATGTTGCCCTGCTCGCTCAGCGCTCCGCAGTGAAAGCCGCCGGCAGCCACACGGACCACTGTCCTCCCCAGCAGAGAGACCTCCAGCACCGGAGCAGACACCGGGATGCTCAGATCCCTCCACAACAGCTCACCGAATGAATACACCAGACCACCTGGAAGACAGCAACAACTGAGAAATAGCTGATTTTGACTTTAAGATCACTCTAATGCTTAGCTAAGAGTAGAAATGTTTTAATTGTTTAAAAATGTATGGCAGGAATATAATTGTGTAAGATGTAATGATATAATCACAGCAAGACGAGTTGACAGCAGCAACTTTATTTCAAAACCTGACTACAGATACACACTACAGAAAACTCCCCCTTTCCAATACTGGTGGGGCGATATGGACAAAATATCATGATAATTATTAAAACATCATGTTACATTCACTAGGTTCCAATACTTACTGAATGATTCAAAATCATTTGTTAAAATTCTAATTCATGACTTGTTTTTAATGACTATTCAGTGTTTTAGTAGACCAACATTATAAAAAAGAAAGTATGGGCATTTAAGATCTCATGCTTCATGCTACTAGTGTATTCAGAAAGGAGAACTCCGAACCACATTATCTCAGTATGAGAAATCACAAAACGATGTGAAAGCATTGAACCGTCGCACAGCCCTACTTTCTCTCTCTGTCACACACACGCACTCACACACCCACCCTGTGTCAGCAGGAGCCCATGGTGTTCTCCCAGGGCGGCCTGCAGGACAGGCCTGGACAGCAGCACTCTCTCTGGGCAGAGCTGCTCACTGGGGCCCGCTGAATGCCAGATGTGGAGCAGTCCTCGATCTGGAGGTGTGAGGGTCCGTTCATCTGCAGGGCTGCAATAACGCATGCAAATGAATCAGTGACGTGAAATGGGCAGTCAATTTAGACATAACCAGACCTCTGACCTAAACACATTCTGTTCAAACTCAAACCAGCGGAACACCAGCACCACATTTTGAACCTGGCAACCACCAGCTAAGCCCAGAAATCACCTGAGATTTCTAATGCTGAAATTTGTTGTGGTTTAGTAACAGCAGCGTGACTTCTCTGAAATTTGTATTTAGGGCTGCAATATTAGCGAAACTGCAATGTGGCCAAGTGCAATGTCCAACACACAGATGCTGCAATGTTTTGATAAAGGTAAAATGTGTGACAAAACAGCATTATAATGAAGTACTGTGGTGCTGCAGAGATGCCCTGGCCTACATCTGCAGATGTAAGAAAACATGTTTGTTTGGTACACAGCCCAACAAATGTCACATCATCATGATTATAATAGTGTTTCAGTGAAAATGAAAGTTGTGATACAAAAATTATCATTCCCACTATTATATATTATATCTGTCAAAATAATCTCAATATGATTTTTTAACCATATCGTGCAGCCCCACTTGTATTAAATTCCATCTCATTCATCCGTCGCCCAATAATTGTCTGTTCAGCACCTGCAGGACTTGACATGTTTTTAGGGAGGAGAACATCTGTAAAGCATTTTGAAATGCGCTAATCGTACGGACGTTTCTATTTACAGCAATTTCAGTCTTAACTGACAGATTGAGAGTCATCAGTGGTCAATCTCATTTTACATCTAGTCCGGATCACACCTATAGGCAACATGATTTCAGTGGCGTCTTGCTTTCAAATTCAACACGTCTCCCCTGGAGGTTGCTGGGGGGATATAATCAGGACAGGGACAGCTCAAACGTGTGTGCGTGTGTGAGTGTTTACCTCTCCTCTCTGTTCTCCATCACTTCAGACTCTCCTTTCCACAGTACAGTGAAGGCATCTTCATTCAGGTGTTTACTTCTGGTGGTTCTTCTGTGTAAAACACCTGTTTGTAAAAAAATAATAATAATAATGATAACAAACATACAGTTTTTGACTTGACTAACATTAAGTGTGGTATATGCCATAAATACTGCCATTATTTGTATCAGTTTACTCTCCTCTGGCTCTGAAAAATATTCTTCTTCATATTTGCATTTAGAGGACCACAGTGCTGACCGCTTTAGTATGCCACCAAAATCACCACTGAACACTAAGACGTGCTTGACATTAGTAATCCGTCACAGTGAATAATTTTGTCACCTTATCATTCATGTTATTGTCACATGTTAATATAGATAGGAGAGGCCTGGGCAATGTATAAAAAGTGTGTCCTACTGTGTTATTAAACAATTTGATCATTTGATGTGATTTTCCCACCATTTAACGTTACATCACGCATGTATTTTGGAAACATATGCTTGTTAATGTTGTGATATTATTGTCATAGTTTGACTAAATAATATTACTAGCTTTTCCCGATGCTTTCAACCGCATCTTGCAGTCTTCATCAGCTTGCTCAGAAACTTTGAGTATAGATTACTGTGTCAAGCTAAGTTACTATTTCCAAATTCATTCTGTATCATGTTTCGTCATGTTGTCCAACCAATGGTTCCACTGGGAGCATCAATCGTTTCTTTAAATTTTCTCTGATCGCACTGCTGACATGTCACAACAACTCAACAAGCAGTAAAACTATTTAGCTAAAGTTAGAGAGTTTTATAATTGTTGCAACATGTTCCTTATGAGCTTCCCCTTACATAAAAAGCTTAGTCAAACATTACATACCTGTATCTGTGGAAACATCACATCAACACAGAGACCGTAATCGCTCTAACGTTAGTCATTTAACGTTAAGTACACACTGAGATTAGCTAACGTTAATAAACAGCAGACGTGTTCTCAGTGAAAACACAGACAATTGCAACTTTCTTGAATACTTTAATCAACACGTTTACATATAGCGATTTTTTATTTCCCCTGGTATAAAGCATGGTCGTGTATTATCAATATACGTGCGTGTAAATTGACGTTGGCTAGCTCAATGCTACCGCTGCTAAAGAAGCTAACTAAACTTACCAACTGCCAGCTTGTACTCGGAAAACGTCGCGGAGACTTGTGACGCTGCAACCCTGGATAGGTCCGGATAACGGCGTGTGACTGTCACGGCAGAAATACTAAGCTATTACATTGTTTAATGTTTAAATCTGTGCGGCGCAGTGAAAGCAGAAGTTGTCTGACACTTCTGTGTTGGTCTCATTCTTGGCAGCCACCTCTCCGACGGCAGCCGGGCAGGGACAAACACTACGGCGGTGCCACACCTGTTGCCGCTGCTGCTGTGGTGTGCCAAAGAGGCGATAGTGAAACAAAGAGGTCCCACTCTGTCTGTATTTCCAGCACTTTTTCTAAAGGTATATAGTTATCCTTTAATATGCCAATATCTGCTTGTATTTGAAGTCCTAGAACAAATATTTGTTATATAAAAGCTAAGTTCATGAGTAAACGTAAGTGTTAAAACAAAACAACACATGAGTTGAACATACCCTTGAGTGCTTTCTTGCGTTTCTTAGCAATGTTAGCAAAAACAATGAATAGTTGGGAGCATTTAAGGTTGTTAACTTACATTAATGCTTCCGCAAGATGCTTTTCAAGGTAGATACAGGTTATAACTGGCTGTTTTTTCATGTGATATTGAAAGCCAAAAGATTTTTACTGTACTAAAAATGTAGCAATATTAACTGTAACGCTTTCATGATTTCCTCAGCTGTGTGTTGGAACAGCAGAGGTCTCTCTCCGCCACACCTTCCCTGTGCAGTCTCAGATTGCCTCTCAGATGTTGAGCACCAGGACCTACAAGAGTTGACTACACTACAAGACACATTTACACTTACCAGGGTTTGAGATGTAGGCTGCACAAATGAGCCCTTTCCTTGGATACATACAACATAAGATAATACAGCATGCATAACATGTTACTAAGTATATTTTTTGTGATAATGTTCAGTTATTTAACAAAGTCTCTCAAGCAGGATACCTTGTTATAAGCTCTGTTTTTATTGGAATTGTTCCTATTATTGTGTACAGGTAGTGTGCCGTCCTTGAAAGAGATATGCTTATCACAGATGTCCTAATGTCTCACCACCGTCCACAATCGCATTATCTGGCTTTGGGGGTTCCAAACTGGGGTCCACTGACCCCCTAGGGCATCTACAACATTTCAATGATGTGGTGCTGAACTGTTTTTTAAAGAAGTTCATATGTATAAACATAAGTATATTTATATATAATTTACATTAATAGATATACAGTACACAATGTGTCTATATACTGTTGAGCTTCCACTGCTACATCTTTTTTTCCCCTTTCCTTTCCTTTCCCTTCCTTTCACTCATGTTCGTGATCAGCTCTTGTTTGCCGTTTTAGTGTTTTCTATATAAAAGAGTCCAGCAGGTTTTGGCTCTGAATTTTACAGCCTGCAGTAAAACGGGGGAAAAATTTAAAAAAAAAGGAACAAGGGCAGGGAATCCAGAGAAAGAGGGGCTAATATTTTTTCCTCCTTGTCGCTGAACATGAGACATTAAAGCATCACAGCTGCTGGCAGTAGTTTCTGGGGTCTTACGTGTAATATGCACTCCTTTTTCTTGCTAATCTAATTTTCAGTTTTCATCGCACAAACATCTCAGTTGTTGTGAAGTTCAGCGCTATTATCTTAAGAGACACACTGTTGATGTCATTGTTGCTCATGTTCTATTTTCAAACAATCAGCATCATATTGGATCACTGTAAGTTCACCAGTCCCTGTTTAAAAAAAAAAGAAGTTTGTTTATTTCAGTTAGGAGGTTTAGTCATGATCACAGGAAACAGCAAGAAGGTGTTTTAATTACAAAGTAGGTGTTTGCACCCAAGGTTTGAGAGTCTTATTCATGAACCTTGGTGTCAGGAAAAATCACATATGAACATCAAAATCATAATATGAATTTGGAAGCTTCTTAAATTAAATAGTTTGCTGTTTGCAGACTAGTCTCACATTACAGATGTCGGACTTCTCACCAGAACGTGAACCCACCACATCATCAGGCTTTTGAAACAAACTTGTGTTTTCAATTGTATTTCTATGGAACAATAACATAACTTTGACAATAATCTTAATTTTCTCGAACACGTTTGAGGCTCTGCACAGTAATTTCAAACTGTCCAGAAGAGAGAGAAAACTACGACTGACCAGGAGAGAGGGAAAACACATGGCAGGGTTGCGAAAATGGTTGGACGAAATGTAATATCTATAGAATTTGTAGTGAACGGTTTTAAATATGGAAACACACTGCTGTAGTCCTTTAAATAAAGATTAACCTGCTATTTCAGAAAAATAAATTTCTATTGCTTCACACACACACACACAAACACACACACACGGTAACCCCATGTCGTGACCTGAGCAGCCAATATTCTCCCGTCCAAACCCTCATAAACTTCTACTGCTGCTGGAAACAACGTGACCTGGGTTTACAAGACTGCAGAGGCAGTAGGCCAGTGTGTGTGTGTGTGTGTGTGTGTGTGTGTGGGTAAAACCATACAGGGTTGCAGCCAGGCCACAGAGACACAGCATGTCTGAGAGAACGGTTTGATTGACCACAATGTCTTGAAGAGTCGAGGAGTAGGTAACACACACACACTCTGGCTTACATATCATATTCACATATCTGCACATTCACTGTCAATGTTTTAAAAGAAAAACTGAATTTGTTTCTCATAATTATGACTTAGCATCTTGTATTGATAGAGATTTTGAACTTGTGAGATCTTGTGATTTACTGAGAAAAACATTACTAATAAATAATAGAAATGTATCTTTGGATTCATGGGAGTTTTTGAATTACTAAGTGATACACAATAGACACAAGGATGAGCCATAATTGTAACCCACCTTTTTAAATCTACAAGTCATAACTTCATTCCAACTTTCCAGCTGCCTCCAGGATAAAAACCCCCAGCTCAGATTATGTCAAACAGGCATCACTGGGACTCTGGTGTATTCTCAACAGGTGAACCTTCCAAGGTTAACTTGTGCAATGTGTGTAAGATCTGACTTCATGTTCTTGGTATTGATAAACACCCACAGTCAGCTTTGCCTTACTGTTTTTATCAGTTGATCAGTGTTTTATTCACATGTAGTCAGATGCCAAATGAAGAAAAATTTTACTTTGTCTCTGAGACAACAATTTTAACTATCTGGCACTGGAAGTACTGTGTATGTGTGTGTGTGTGTGTGTGTGTGTAGGCAGAATATTTAAAGAACATTGAAAACACATGTCTGGAGCTTGATAAAACATTTTAGGCACAGGGTAATTTGGCATGATCTTTACACACACACACACACACACACACACACACACACAAGCACACTCCCTTGAATCGAGGAAGTTTTACCTTCTGGCAAACAAAAGTAACATGCATGAAATATCTGGAGCAGAAACACTGAAGAACTTCAATATAAACCAAGTTAATTTAGACCTTTACTGATCTGAAACACTTTAAAACTATTCAAATGACTTAATCATGGATTTTAATGAACAAAACTAGCTTTGCTATAGATGTAACACTAAATCAAGCTTAATTTGACACAATAATAATAGTAATGCAGGCAACATTATGTAAACTTAATTAAACAGATCAAACTAAACATACGTCACTTTTCAGGTATCACAAACCTGTCCTGAAAAGCAGCATTAGTGTACAGTTGTACGTCAGAAAAAATAAAATCAAGTGACAGCTCTACCTGCGATTAGGACATCACATGATAAAAAATATTCCCATAATCTCAAAATGCATCCATTATGAACATAATTCCATATGCTGTGTGTCCTGCATAGACTGTAATCTATGGAGGACATACATTATATAATACATCTGTAAAGATAGGCAGCATAGGGATACACCTCAGTTAAAGGAAATGACATTTATTTATTGACTCATCATATGGCATTAACTGGAAATTGTTTTATAAATAAGTTTGGATGTATTTGGGTTGCACATGGCAGGCCAAAGGTACAGGGAAGGGGAAGTAGAGAGGGAGGCAGAGAGTTTGAGGTGACAGAAATGTGTCTTCTTAGCACACAACTCGTAAAGGCATGTTATTGATACATCACTGATTTGGCATTGTTTGCCTCGTTCACACTCAAATGCAAGACTGGTGTTTTGAAATGTATCCACTCTGAAGAGCGTATTTGAAAAGCTCCTCTTTTTAAAGGTGTGAAAAACACTGGCTTAGTGTGGACATGACAGAAAAAGAGAGTCATAAAAGGAGACAGCGGTGACCATCTGGCTCAGGTCAAACTCCCACAGAGAGTGATGATCACATCACAGTAGTGTGTGTGTGTGTGTGTGTGTGTGTGTGTGTGAGTCCCCTGCAGAGAATGGTGATGACCACAGCTGTGTGTTTGACCTCAAAACCGCAGGAGGCCTCCCCTCCTCCTAATCCTCTTCCTTTTCCATGTTCCCCTTTTCCTCCCTCTGCTCCTATTCTATATTTTCCTCTCCCTCCTCTCTTCTGTTTTCTTCATTCCAATCTCTTCATCAGTTCTGAATCAAAGCCACACCTTCAGAATAAATAGAGTATACTGAATACAAGCAGTAAAAGCTCTGTCTAAAGCTTAGCGGGGCAGCCATTGTGGCTTCACCTCCTCCATTACTCTGCATCAATTAGCACATCACCTCCAAGACTCCGTGTGTGCGTGTGTGTGTGTGTGTGTGTGTGTGTGTGTGTGCTGTGGGGGAGGGGAAGTCAGGGACTATTGTGTGTAGTCAAGAAAATAACAAAGATTTACCGTGTTGCTTAACTCAGTCACCCGGTCTAGCTGAGGGGTCATGTGCAGCATCAGTATTGTTGACAGTCGCTTCGGTACTTTGCTTCTGGTGTGCTGAAGAATGGATGCGCTGACAAAATTTCCCTAACTATTTATGTGTGCTGTTGTACAACTTTTCTGACACTGATACAATATGGTCAACAAACACTCAGTCAGAACAGACCTTTACGTTACCAATTACACAACAAGCACCAACCACACATTCCCATTTGTTTACACCTCATTACAGAACACAAAAATAGATACTTTAAACCCCCTCTTCTAACTATAATTCTGGCTAATGCTCACCAGTGGTGGAATGTAACTAAGTCAATTTACTTAAGTACAAATTTGAGGTACTTTAATAGAGTCTGCTTCTACTTCTACTACAACTATTTTACAGCTTTAGTTACTAGTTACTTTACATATCGAGATTTTTTTAATAGAAAATATATGCAGAGCTTATAAAAATTAAGTACCCAACAGTACATACAAGTACAGCTGAAATGATTAGTCGAATAATCAATTAGCCCATACAAAATAGTTCAAATTAGCTCCACTTCAACAAACTACAAAATCCTGCTTTCATGTTAACGCATGAGTAATTATAATCTAGTGATAATATATAAAATCAGTGTTACATCCAAAATGTAATACAATATAGATGACTAGTTACTGTCATTTGAGAGTAATTAGATATAATATTACTGTCTGAATTGTAATTCTTTACACTACTTTTGCATTACTTTTGAGTACTTTCACCAAAATAACCACGGACGTATGACTTGGCATTCTAAAATGCTAAAATGTAATTTATTGCAGCTCATTATACATCCAGTGGAGGGCAATGTGATGAACTGAAAATAATGGGAGTATGTCCATCTTGCAAATGTAGAATCCGTCTCTGCAGTCATCTCAACCATCGAATTCCAGCAACAGAAAATAAAGTTTCTCTTTTACTCACAGATTTTTTTTCTCTGGTGCCGAAATGTTTCGCGGTGTTGGTGAATTCTTAAAAAACAAAACATTGGGTTAAAATGCGTTGTAACGCGCTTTACTGATATTGTAATAATATTACGGAATTTTTATTAATAATGTGTTATATTACTGCGTTACAGCAAAAAGCATTACATTTTAGTAATTTTGTTACTTTTGTAACACGTTACTCCAAACACTGTTTATAGCATAACTGTCACAGGGGCCATTTTCTGCATTGACTACTTTTACTTTTAATGCTAAAGTACATTTTCCTGATTATACTTACGTACTTTCACTTAAGTAACATTGTCAATGCAGAACATTTACTTGTAACAGAATATCTTTACAGTTTAGTATTAGTACTATTACTTAAGTAAACGAGCCGAAATACTTCCTCCACCACTGTTGCTCACTCCCCTAACTAAGCACTGGGATTAATTTTCAACACGACATAACCTTGCTTGATCCTGTGTTGCCCAACTCTGCTGTTCTAACAATACAATTTCATGTTTAATACCACAACACAACTCTGTTAGATGATTGACTCTAGATGGGTGCTCTGATGTAGCAATATTAGCATCACACATACTTTAATAGTTCATAACTTGAGATGTAATACTCTTCTACCTCCCTTGCGAGTTCAGCACTATTATTCCAACTGTATAGTTTACATTCCACAACAAGCAGAAAAAGCTAACGGCATGGATGAACTGTATGATAACATCAATGGAGAATACCCATGCAGATGCAGCTTTCACTTTCAACAGAGGGCCACCCTGAAAAACGTTTTTCCAAAGTATTACCAGAATGTTAACATACAGTACCTACTCAAGGTGAATGCACATTCGACAACTGCAGTATAAACGTCTCACTCCATGCCTTTGGGAAAGCAGTACATCTCAATTCTATTGCTCCAAACACACAAACAATGGCTCAAACAGGACAAACCAGTTCTACATAACTGTCCAGTGTTGAGTGTCCACACTGTTGTACCTCTCTAGGACTGTTTGAGACTACAGACTAAAAGATGTTTAGGGAGTCATTGGATGGCAACATCAATATGTAACAATGACTTTTTAATAAGTTATATCACGTGCATTGATGACACTACACCAAAATAAATGCACAGTCACTCCCCAACCAAAAAACATGAATTAATGGTAAAGCCCACTTTAGTGGAGAGTGATCCACTGCCTACAGTTCTGGTGATATGGACTTGGGACTTGACATCTCCCTCTGCAGCTGGGTCTTTGACATAATAGGCCTCAGGTGGGGAGAACTGGCAACGCCACCTTCTCCTCATTGACCCTTAGCTCTGGTGTCCACTAGGACTGCGTGCTCAGCCCTCTTCTTTGCTACCTGTTTACTCATTACTACGGCACAATGCACTTCTCATGTATTATTAGCCAATTTGTGGATGGCACAACCATCCTATTCCTCATCACTCATGCCGATGAGTCAGCATACAGGCAGGAAGTCAAAGTCCTGGTGATTTGGTGTTATGACAACAACCTCTACCTTAACATCAGCAGGACCAAAGAGATGATAGTGGACTTCTGGAAGCTGTAGGGGGCAACCACTTTCCTGCTGAGACTGTCAGCATCTTCAAGTTCCTTTCTGGTTGACCTCTACTGGATACACAGAAATGGTGGTTTGAACTTTTACAGATGCACCATTGTGTGCATTCTGACAGGTTGCATCTCCTCGCAACCGCAAGGCCCTCTAGGGATTGGTAAGCAGACCACTGACAGGAAGCTCGCTGCCATTCAGGACACTTACATGTTGTCTGTGTGGAAGGCCCAAATGATAATCAAGTTCTCTTGCCACCCAGCGCACAAACTGTTTACCTTGCTGCCATCTGGCAGACAGTATCATTGTCAGACCACGAACCTGCAGGCTGGAAGACCATTTTTTACCCTCACGTTTTAAGGCTCCATAACGTTTAAGACCTGGGAAAGGCATTTTTGGTCTGTTGGTCAGTCTGTCCACCACTTTTGTCCAGAGACATAATTCATTCCATACTATTGTGTTATTTCCTAGTAGCACCCGGCCAATATTAGCATATCACAAATATATCAATATTGCCATATATTTGGGTTGATAAGTAACAAGAAGTTACAGAGCAAAAGAATGTTTGGGGTAAATGAACATCAAAAATAAATGAATACCCAACAAATGCTCTTAATAATAACTCATTTAAAGTTCAAAATCAGCCCTTAAATAGTCATTTTTTCAATTCAAATGTGTTCAAAACGTTTTAGAGTACAGAGCCCAAACAATGAAAACACTCTCACTGTCTTTGACTGCATTTTTCTGGCCACACACTCTAGTATGGAGTTTTTGTCTAAGTACTTGAGATTTCAGCCTGTGGGCTTCCTGCTGCCTGCCACTGGACCGAACACTAACTCTGTTGGTCCAAATAAATCCTTCTTTCATCACTGTGTCTGTGTGTGTGTGTGTATGAGTAGTCCAGTACTGTAGGCTCTCTGTGTTGCACTGACAGACACAAACCAGCTGCCTGCATTCCTCTCTCTCTTTCTCTCTCTCTCTGCTGACTTCTTAAGGTCGATCTCCCCTCCCCCCATTCAGACGCATACTTCTATAATGCTATATATATACCAACCCATAACTCAGGCACACACACAAGGAAACCAGGCAGGAGACAGCTTAATGAAGAAATAGTAAGTGTATGTTGCACTTTTTACAGCTGGCTTTAAAGCTGCCATATTCAACACCCATCACTCATCCTGATATGTTGCCATCCATCCTGAGTCTGAGGTGACTGACATCGCAGAATCCTCCTCAGGCAAACAGACGCCTTTCCCCACTATGTTTCAGCATGCTAGCTTCAGTCGTCTGGTCTATTTCTGATTTCCTCCATTGTTGTTGCCATGACTACCTGCTCTGTGGGTGCTAGTCTCATCTTAGCAAACCTCTTTCTATTATCCTTGAGTTTTTGGTTGGGGAGTGATTTTACTTATTTTATATTTATTTGGGATATTATTAAAACTGTAGTAACTGACTTTTTGGCTGAAATTTAAGCATCCATCATACAACACATACCAAACACCAACACAAACAAGAATATAAGCATAAAAATACAAGGTTAAAAACAGAGCTGAAGTAATACTCGAGCCACCAGAACTACTACAGCGAGCTGTCCCTAAGATAGAGTATATTAATGGAGGTAGTGCAAATATAAGGTGATTAAAAAGTAAAAATAGTACAAGAACAATGATTTTTGTGGATAATATAAAATACAAATTTAAAATAAATATATAAAAAGATAAGATGAATGCAAACTGTGCATAAGGCTGACATAGCCAGTAACTGCAATAGCCTAATGACAGAATGCAGGTGAGCATTAAATTTCAACCCGTGATCCACTATGTTCACCAGCTAGGCGCTAACAAACGAGCTCAAAACTGCTATAAGGATCCGTCAAGCTGTTGGGAGCTGCAGATTCAGGTGTAAATTCTCGGGGTTTGTCATCGCGAGCTACACTTTTACAAGTAGTCATGTGAACCACTGTAAAAAATCAAAATATTCGTTATAGCTGCTGTAATCTCACGTAACCAGACTTCAATTTAAAAAGGTCAAAGTAAGCATTCAAAATGTCCAACCTCACACCTTTGCATTTGGCGGGACAGTGTGCAGCAGACCAATGTAATAAACAATCTGCACCACGCCCGCAGAAGAAAAATGTAGCTTTACCTGAAATAAAACCAGATATGATGTTTGTTGTGAAGAATCCTTTGATGAACCCCTTAAAGCATGAGCATAAACTGACATGGTGCATTAAAATGTTTAGCTCACTCCTCAAAAGCACTTAATGCTGGTTAGACCAACTCGGTCAGCCAGCATGTCCTGTAAGCTGTCCTCAAATTTGAAAACCTCCTCAGACCAAACAAAAAGGCTTATGTTTTTCCACCTCTACTCCACATCTAAATAGTTGTTCAGTATTGGGTTTCACACGGTAGCTTGAATACTTTGCATGGCGGTCAAACTTCTGGCTATCCTTAAACTGAGCAAGCACAGTCCAAACCATGAAAATATGTTTTTTTTGTTTATTTTACCTTGGTCTACTGTAAATCTAGTTGTTGGTTGTGTAACTTTTTTTCCCCTCTCCGGCAGATGTTCAGCTGCAGCAGACTGCAGTCCAAACAGTGACTGACTGTCTGGAAACCTGTGAGACTGCCCACATCTGCTTGACCACTGCAGACACTATCTACATAAATACACATGGACAAACAAACAGCTACAGTTAAACATGATGAAGTACGTCCATTTGACCTGGTGTGGCTACTAACTGCTGCGTTTTACACCACAGGGAGAAATGAGGAGTGTGTGTGTGTGTGTGTGTGTGTGTGTGTGTGTGTGAGAGAGAGAGAGATCAAAGTAATTTCAAGCCCATTTAAAACACCATCATCTTGCCTCAGTTGTGAACTGTAAATTTGAACAAAGTGATTGTGTTTACATGTTAGTGGCTGTGTGGGTATACTGGGGAAAATTTAACAGCATTAAAAACACGGACAGTGATGGTCAGTCGTGTTTAAGACATTGAATCATCAAAACAAAACCATCTGCATGGCATTCTCTTATTAGCATAAATTATCCTTCAAATTACACTCAGTATTATTTCTACAGCTAAATGTTTCATTTTTCATTAATCTAATGTAGCTATGACAATACACATAATGTCCATGTAAATCCCCAAATTTACATGGATGTCATGGCGTCTTTTTCAATGACCCCCAACTGAACCATGACCTGCAGTTTTCATGTTTCAGCAGAATCGTGCAGTAATAAGATTTTATCATGTTATTGTTCTGCAGATTCATTATCATCATTATCAGGATGAATACAATTCTATCTTATTCCCTCTTATTTCCTCATCAATCTCATAATCTTTATGGGACTGTAGTTGCTAGGTGACAGAACTAAAACTATGTGACTTTATTATTTTGCATAATTTGAACTGATGGAAGCAGGTAAAGGTTGAATAAAAGGGGTCAAAGAACCGAGCCTTTGGGAATTGAGCATGTCACATTGATTTGCTTAGTTGTTCAATGAGGCAAAGTAGTCTCTGCCCTGGAAGACTGGCTTAGAAAGTCCAATTCACTTTTCCAGTCTTTTTGGTAGTACAATGGTCACCCGTGCCACAGGCAGCACAATGACTCTGTAGGACTAGGAATTCCATTTTCCTGAAGAGGTTTCTAGGTGAATATCACCCTGTGCCAGGTCAGAATTCCAGATTAGCCTACTGGTTTATTTCAATCTAACTTTTCTTCTTCTTTATGGGCCAGTTTTTAGAAATCTACTGACTTTTCCCTTTTGGTTCAGCTTCTCTTCCTGCTCTCTCTCCTTCTCTTTCTCCCCCTGCCCTCTTCGACCTTCTCTCTTCTTCCTGTCCCTTCCCCCACCCCAACCTAACCCCACCCTCTTTTATCTCTCTCTGGGTAGAAACACCAAATGCAGCAAGGCCACCAGGAACCTTCTGCACCTCCCACACTTGGTCGCCTGTGGGCAGATCGATCATGCGTTCAATCTAAATTACTGCTGCTTTGACTGTTGTTGCTGTTTATTCCCACAATGATACAGATCCGTTCAGGAGCTGAATCTGATTTTCTGCAATGGAACCCTGTAAGCAGTAAACAGCAACAGGTACTTGCGGCACTTGCTGTGGTCGAGTGGTGAAGATGCTGGATTCCATTTGCTTTTCATGTTTTTTTTTTCATGGTTTGCTCACTGTGCTACAACGTGTTTATATGCCCTGCACACAGTGAGTGACTGTGTTTGTAGAGTCTGTGAGGAGCTGGAGAGAGCTCAAATTCATGGCTGCACACTGAAATAGTGTAAAAGGGGAAAAAGCATTAAACTAATCAGACATAAACACAACTTTCTGTCATGAACAGAGAACACCACATGTACTGCAGGGTGTGATTGCTTGGGTAGAAGATGAAGCATGATAAAATAAGAAAGAAAATTCAAGGAATGGAATAATGAGCTTTATTCTGATTTTGTACAGGCATTAGAAACTGAACAGTTGGTCTGCAAATATGGGTAATCTGACTTTACTGTGTGTATGCCTAGTCAGGCTTAATTACCATTTCATTTCACCTCATTAACATTCAATATTTGAATCGCTGAAAAAAATACGAGACGTGAGCAAATCAGAGGTTTGGAACTATAGGGACTGTGGTTATGTACTTTATGATTTCCTAGTGTTTCCTTAAGAATCTATGGGCTTTGTGGTGTTATCCTCTCAACAACAGTGCATTCTAAATGAGCAGATTCTTACTTTAAATACATACAACACTGCACTTTCAACTGTATTGTAATGTAAATGTTAGCATTCCTTCTTAAGCATTGCAGATTGCTTTGTTTTCCAAAACAATGCATGAGCATGAACCATTCAGTAAAAGTAAGGAAGAGAAACATAGAAAGAAAGAAAGAAAGAAAGAAAGAATTGCAAAAATAATTTGACAGTTGACAAATGTGTTAAGGTGAAGTTATCCTGCTGTTTGGGAGTTACATGGTTTTTTTTCTCTTTCATAAATGCAAGAAAAGTAGGCTAATACATTGTATGTGTCATCTATGAAATTTAAGTGCTCTATAAAAACGCAACTATAAATTATTTTGAAAACCACACCAGAAAAAAATATTATTTTGTCAAATCTCTGGTGTAATGTAATTACTGTAACACATTTCCTTCGGGGAGTAAAGGCCAATCAAGAACGAGTCCTGTAGGAAAACAAATGCTATGATTGGCTGAGACGCGGCATCGGTTTCAAGGCGCCCTGCGTTCTATCGGAGGGGGCTTGTGAATGGAGGGGGCGCCTGGAAACCGGTGGAATCTGCACGGAGTGAGGAGAGCGAGCCCCTGGACTTCCAACCGCTCAGCATGTGAACCGACGCTCTGTGTGAAGTCAAGTAGGAAAACCATGGAAATATGACCTTTTTTAAGTTTTAAACTTTTCTTGTTTTGCGCTAAAGTAACAACGCTTAAGTGTTAAACGCACTGGAATATTTTCGGTTTGTAGTATTTCAAGAAAATGGGACTTTAAGTGCCCCCCTCCCCACACCGGATTGGGAGTGAGAGTGGACTGCTTGGAGTCACTTACAAAGACCATCAAGAAGTCATGACACGACGAACGTTTCACTTGGATTTATCTTCATAAAATACAAGAAAAAGACGACTACGGACAGTTCAACTCGAATTACTCGGACTACACTCTATCAGTTGGGACAGTTTATGTAGGTTTTCTTTGCTTTTCGACCGTTTTCAAGTCGCCCTACTTGGATCAAAGTTTTTCCTTCCCTGCCCCCCTCTCCTCCTCAACTATGGCGGCGGCCAGGTCCACCGGAGGCTCCCTGTTGCTGCGGATCATGTGGCTGGCATGCGGGCTGTCCTTCTCACCCACTTCAGCTCAGCATTACAACAGTGAGAGTGGAATATCCATCCCAGAACACGGGTTTTGCCAGCCCATCTCCATCCCGCTTTGCACCGACATCGCCTACAACCAGACCATCATGCCGAACCTCCTGGGCCACACGAACCAGGAGGACGCCGGGCTGGAAGTGCACCAGTTCTACCCTCTGGTTAAGGTCCAGTGCTCTGCGGACCTGAAGTTCTTCCTCTGCTCCATGTATGCGCCGGTCTGCACAGTCCTGGAGCAGGCCATCCCCCCGTGTCGGTCCCTGTGTGAGCGTGCGCGGCAGGGATGTGAAGCCCTCATGAATAAATTCGGCTTCCAGTGGCCGGAGCGGCTCCGCTGCGAGGCTTTCCCCGTCCACGGAGCCGGCGAGATCTGCGTCGGTCAGAACACATCCGAACCCAGCAGCCCGGCCTCCTCGTCTTCCCCCTATGCACCCGAACCGGTGACCCTTCCCCCAAACATAGGCCGACCCAACCAACACCCGCCCCAGCACAACCCGTACCACCAGTTCTCCTGCCCTCTACAGCTGGAGGTGCCTTCATACCTGGGCTACCGATTCATGGGGGTCAGCGACTGCGGGGCCCCGTGTGAGCCCACCAAACCAACCGGCATCATGTATTTCCGGGAGGATGAGATAAAATTCGGCCGGCTGTGGGTTGGGATCTGGTCCATCCTGTGCTGTGTGAGCACCTTATTCACTGTGCTCACCTATTTAGTGGACATGAGGCGGTTCAGATACCCCGAGAGGCCCATCATCTTCTTATCTGGGTGTTATTTTATGGTGGCGGTAGCCTACGCCGCTGGGTTTTTCCTGGAAGACAAAGTTGTTTGTCTGGATAAATTCAACAATGACGGCTACAGGACTGTGGCTCAGGGTACGAAGAAGGAGGGCTGCACCATCCTCTTCATGGTGCTGTACTTTTTTGGTATGGCCAGCTCCATCTGGTGGGTGATTTTGTCCCTGACTTGGTTCCTCTCTGCTGGGATGAAGTGGGGCCATGAGGCGATCGAAGCGAACTCCCAGTACTTCCACCTGGCCGCGTGGGCTGTCCCGGCCATCAAAACCATCACCATCCTCGCCATGGGCCAGGTGGAGGGCGACGTCCTGACCGGGGTGTGCTTCGTTGGGATCTTCAACGTGGACTCCCTCCGCGGCTTCGTGCTGGCTCCGCTTTTTGTCTACCTCTTCATCGGCACGTCCTTCCTCCTGGCCGGCTTTGTGTCCCTCTTTCGGATCCGCACCATCATGAAACACGACGGCACCAAGACGGAGAAGCTGGAAAAGTTGATGGTGCGGATCGGGGTGTTCAGCGTGCTCTACACGGTACCGGCCACCATAGTGATCGCCTGTTACTTCTACGAACAGGCCTTCAGGGAGCACTGGGAGCGGACCTGGCACATGCAGACCTGTAAGCGCTTCGCCGTACCCTGTCCGGTTCACAACTTCGCCCCCATGACCCCGGACTTCACGGTGTTCATGATCAAATACCTGATGACCATGATAGTCGGGATCACCTCGGGTTTCTGGGTCTGGTCCGGGAAGACTCTTCAATCATGGCGGAGCTTCTACAAGCGCCTTAGCAACGGTAACCATGGAGAGACAACGGTGTAGCTTAGAGGACGAAAAGGAGTTCTGGATATAACAACCATGTAAATGAGGTCAAATAGCTTTCATTTTTAATACTCTTTTGGACATTTTTTTTTTTAAATTGTGTTTTGAGGTTGTGACAGCAATTCAGGCTTTTGGACATACAACCAAACTTTATATTCATAGATCTTGGATGAATATTGGATATATTTCTTTGTGTGTTTTGCCATCTTGAGAGAGCCCTGGCTTTTGCATCTTTGGATTATGAACTGGTGTAAATGGCCGCACTGGTCCCCGGACTGTAATGCCAGACTGGTGAAGTTACTTTTAATATGAAACTCCCAACATATTATTCATTATATCCTTAATATTAAAATTTGAATGTACTTCCTGTCTGCTCTGGTGAGAATTTCTCAGTGGGAAACACCATAACAGAACAGACTGATGGGTCAAGCTGCAGCAAAAAGGTCAAAGGTTACAGCAGCAACCACACCCCATGACTTAATTCATTTATTATGATGCCTGGATTATATGCATACATTTTAAGTTACTCTGCTTTTAGCTAAAGACTGAAATGCTTTAATATGTGTGTTAGATATTGCAGAGTACAATCTCGCCTGTTTAAATCTGAGTAATAATGCATCAACTCATGAATGCCCAGAAATCAAAACGTTTATATTATTTTAAAATTTTTCGAACTGTTGAGTATTTGCTCCTGTATTGAATGTTCACTCCGAAGGTGAATGAAGTTACGTATCGGTTTGCACAGCTTTTCTAAAGGTTAAAAGTGTTTTTAAAAAAAAGGACTGATTCACTACAGGATGACCTGGATCAAACAGTTAAAGAGACCACACACACACACACACACACACACACACACACACACACACATGCACACGGGCCTCCACTCTCTGCAATGAAGACACAACAGTTCATTGTTTGTCTCTGTGTGTGGTCTCTCAACTGTTGGATCCCCATCAAAAAGGCTTTTTTAAGCTTTTAAGACATCCAAAGCACCATTTCAAGGATCCAGATTTAATCCATATAGGGTGGAAATGGTTGCTCAGGATTTTTAATGTTTTAATGTTATTTTTAATGTTTATTCTGGATCAACAGGATTGTACACATTCACGCTTGTATTCTACCCAATGTAACCGAATCTGCCTTACTCCCATATAATTTCACTTGAAGGGTTAAATGGTTTTCACAAGCAACATTTTAGAGTTTTTAATGGAATCGTTATTTTAGTGTCTGGGCTACTTTACACAAGCCTTGAAAACACAGAGAAACTACATTTATATTTCTTCATTTTGTTTGACGTTCTAAATCATGGAAATGCCAGGAAGGAGGTCAAAGTTCGCAAACTTGTGGGGACATTTTTTGTTTTGGCGAGAGTGCAGTGGAGATAGACTGTGCAGTGTTCAGCAAAGGAGGAGTATTTTATCTGGGACAGAATCACTTGAGATAATACAGCAGGTTATTACAACAAAACTGAATATGTTTGTGAAATTGAACATCCACATTGCCTCAACTAATCATTGTTAACATCTTCCAGTAAAATAGAGGGGAACCTGTTAACTAAATGTTCTTATAGTTAAAATAACACAACCCAAAGGTGTATTTCAGGATTGAGGCTGTTCCTTTATTTTCTGAAACCTGAGTAGGTTTTGAAATTTCAGTGGAAACGCAACACTCAAGTGACATTGCTGAATACATTAATGGTAACAATAGCAAAAAAGTAACCAATGAATTAGTCACATTTTTAATCCACTGTTGCATGCAGTACACTGCCTATTTGAACTGAATCAGAAATCCCAGTATATTTCTCTGACTAAAACATTAAATCAGTAGGAGATCTTGTCGGGGAACCTGAGCAGCAAAACATGGTTTTATCCTGACTGAGTCAGCTAACTGACAGATGTGCTTGTTTCTTGTCATATAGCACATTGTCTCAACATATATGACATGTAAATGATGAATGGAAACCATCTGCAGCAAGGAGGGAAAATTCACAACATTATGACCTTTTATAGACCCGGTATTCCAGTTCTTTTAAATCTCTAAAGCTCAGTACCAAATCCGCGCATATAGTGCTAGAAATTACACACTGTGTACCAATTTTCCTAGTATACTGTAAAGCAATTTGTGTACAAGAAATGTCACGTTTCCCATGTGAAGGTACTACGTACCTCAAACCCTGGTTAAAATGAGTATGTAAGAGTGCGTTAGGAAACAGGGCAACACTCCACTGCACATGATTCATCTCGCGTCCATCATGTTTTTACCAAACAAGGCAAAAGTATTCTGTGTAACTGTCTTCAGGCAGCTGAGATCTGCCAGTGTCAATGATACCAGACTGATGTGTTTGTCTTGTACTAAATCTTCAGAAGGAATATGTGTGTGTGTGTGTGTGTGTGTGTGTGTTTTTATTGGAACATATGCAACCTACCAAGTAAACACAGACTGTTTTTTACAGGCATATTGTATTTATGGGGATACTCATTTTTGTCTTTTTTACTTGTTTTTATAATGAGGTAAACCTGTTGTATGTGTACAGTTTGAATAAAAGCGATAAGGTTTGTAATGTGGTGACCCCTGTGGTTTGTGTTCAGAGATGAAACCATGTGCATGTTGAGCTTTACAGTAAATTCCTGACCTTGGAAACAGCAACTGAAAAAACAATCTCACTCTCAGAGGAAGTTGTATTTATTGTTAAATAATGCAGCAGTACGAAAGCAAGGGTTCCCTGAATATCAAACTTGACATGGACCCTTTACGTGTTTTTTGACCACTTAAACCAAGATCGGTCCTTTTTACTGTCACTTAACATCTAAACCTTATGGCACACCAGTGAAAATAAAAAAGTCTTCATGCATGGCCACACGACTTTATAGACATTAGTAATGACACACAGACATCATGTGATGCTGCATAGCAGGACATTTTGGCCAATAAGTGAACAACTCAAGTTCTACAATCCTAAATGTTGTGGATAATCACTTGATACCCTTCATTACCTGCACTGTTTTATGTTATTATTATAAATGCAACACTGTCGGCAGCTTTTCTACTTTAATCATACAAGAACAAGATAATCTGTGTAAATATGAATATAGTAAACGCTCATGTTGTTCACCAGAACCACCGCACTCAAACTGAGCAAGATAATGTTCTGGCAATAGTTCTTAAGTTTGGGTTTAAAGTGATGCTGTTTTCTGGCTGCCAAATATCTGTTTCAGGATCAAGGCTGAGCATACCAACATGTCATAAATAAAATACCAGCATTAAAGGAGAGGAGGGTTTTTTTTTTCTGCCACACATCTGAACATATTTTATTTGTATGTGGTGCTGTAGCACCTCCTACAGACTGTGAAATAGAAGTGCAGAACTGGTTAATTGTAAGGAAAAAGAAGAGAAATCTGTTGCTGTTGACCAGACGACAGAATAGATGCTGCTGGCCTACTGAGATTTTATTGAAGAAGAAGATCACTGATGTACAAATCTTTTTGAGGCAACAGCACCTCCTGAAAAATCTACTAGGGGCAAAAATGACAAAAATGACATTTTATAATTAAGACCAGGGTCTTTATGAGACAAGTGGGTTTTATGTGAATCGTACAAATCAGGACAATTTTCTTTCTACAGATAGTTCCTACATGAAACTGTTCACAACAAGGTCTGTGGATTATCTTGAGTAACCGGGTCCTGATTTCTGGAAAGAGACTTTGCTGTTTTCAAATGTATTTGTTTGGAGCTTTGAGCAGCACAAGCCGAGTGCCATATAGTCCCATTATATTCCAAAAATGCAGACATCTCTATGGCCGATATCTCCAAAGCTCGGCAACTCACACCGAAACAATCTAGATGGATAAATAGCACTATGGGTAAGCGGAAAAATATGTATTTTTGATTTTGGGGTGAACTGACCCTTGGGTCTGGTGGGCTCACTTTCTAACTCCACTCCCCCAGATTTCTTTCACTTTCAAACTTCAAACCCAACCAACAAACGTATCTTACTTCATGCAGCTGCCTATAGAGCCATAAAAGACTTAAAACAACACCCCCCGCCCCCATACATGCAGTAACGTTAGTAGCCAACTCCCCAACACCAGTAAACAGACTTTGATGTGTAAATTTGGTGGAGTTCCCCTTTAAGGACACATTCACTCTCTGGTCTGATACTGACCTCTGGCGCCCACAGCTATATGTACATGCAGGAGTCTGTTACGGTATATTAACTTAATATTAAACATTCTTTTACATTTACTTTACATTGCAGGAACAAGATGAAGAATACTGAGAATAGGAATCTGCACTCAGTCTCTGTGCTATCTATGCGATGGTTGTGTGAAAAGTATAGAGCGGCGTGAAAAGATGTAGAGAAACTGTAATGATGGGCAGGACTCACTCAGGTCGGATACTGATCTCTGGTGGTCACAAATAGAAATTTTGTTAACCAGGCTGTTTTGACTTCATATTACATCATAATATATATTATATATATTTTGTTTGTGAGTGGTGGCGACATGTCCCCTCCAACATTTTGGCCTGTGGAGATGGGCGGTTCAGTAAACTATTGAAGCTACAAATACATTGTCCTGTACTATTATTCATCACTACAAGAATATAAATCTCCTTATTTGACAGCTGCCCAGTGATTATAGGTCTCTTTGCATGGGCATTAAAATGTAATTGAGGTGACAAAGCATTGTAGTAGACATACTGCAGTAATACAGTAGTAGTAAGAAGTAGTTTAAAGGTACCCTGTGACGTTTTTGAGCACTGGTAGATCTATGTTTACTGTTGTCTGGGACAGTGCCACACTAGCACTTGGAGTCACCAATGTTTGATATTTTCAAATCCTACATATGTGCTTTTCTTAAAAAGAGCTAAATCTTGTCTGCTTCACCCAAAGATTTTAAGGGGCATAAATTCACATAAAAAGGCTATATCTACAATGCAAATTAATTTAGAGAATGTAGATAATAAAGCCACAGATGAAGGGAACCTGCCAAAATGGTAATAGCTGTATTTTCAAACACAACCCATAGGAAGCAGCATACAGATGGGACTGTGCTGACATCATATGGCAGCGCCTGCTCCACTGCCAATAAAAGCATGTTTGAAAAAGGTTTTCATGCTCTGTAACCACTTCAGCAACACACCGTTAACTGAAGTGCCAGATTGCTGTGTGCATGCTTACCTGCTGCTGGTAACCAATTTCATTTGGGAAGAAACCAAATACCATAGGGAAGGGGGTGTATGACTTTTTGAGGTATGATCTATGACATAATTAAAAGAATACATTTGACTCATAATATAAAATGACCATAAAAATATAACAACCCCCCCCCCACACACACATTTCCTGTCCCTTTCAAATAAAGTCAAAAAATCTTTAAAAAAGAAGGACGGAGACACTGCAAGGAAGCAAAGGACAGTTGAACAAACGAAATAGGACGAAAGTTAATAAGGAGAACTGCATTCTTGAGCAGTGTTCAAATCACCATAGCCTAACATAACTATGCACAAACCTATGTGGTTCTGTACTGCACATTTCCACTGTATTCTGTAATCTTGGCTCAGTTTAAGAGTTTATTAATTTTTGAATCTTTTACACACACACACACACACACACACACACACACACACACACACACACACACACACATTGTTGTCATATAGAGTTGTTATGGAGAATCTGGTCGAGATGGCCTGTTTACACATCCAGCAGGCATGGAGCAACTCTAACATTTATTTTAATTCTCTCTCCTTTTAGCTCTGTTTTGGTCTCCACCAACTCCTGAGGGAAATATCTGGCTCTGTTGCTGCGAAATGCTCCATTATGTTCCCATGTTGTTGTTTCTCCTTTCTCATAATTTCCTGGAACTCAGATGTTTGTGTGATTAAAATTGATTATGAAAAATGAATACTATATTAGAAAGAAGAAAGAGGAAATGTGGCACGAAAGACCCTAGAAATTACTGAAAGCAGCCCTGATCCTTTAATGTCTCATGTTCATCTCCATGAAGGAAAAGCTATCAAACTCTATTCCTCTCACTGTATTCTATTCTTCTGTCTCCTGTATTGTTTTGATCAGGTTTTGAGTGAAGGTAGTAAAAGTTGGAGCCAAAACCTGCTGGAAAATTTTACATAGAAAATATAAAAACAGCAAACAACAGGTGATCGTAAACATTGGTGAAAGGAAAGGAAAAATGAAAAGGAAGAGGAAGGAAGTGGTAGGAAGGGGGTGTAGGAGCAGACAAAAAGAAGGAGGGCTTGGCTTTTTTAGTCTAATAAATAAACACAGGAAACTCACAAAATGTCAAGAAAGGAAATATTCCTACACCTATTTTCCTTATTAAACATAATGATACAACCATACACCTTCTGAATTCAAGTTTCTCTCATTCACCAAACTAATTGCCTTGTTAACTCATCCTGAAACACACTTCATTCAAACTCCATTAAAACTCAACAAGAACTAAATAACTTGTCAAAATAACTTATCATAATTCATACAGATGTTTACACACATTGCTTTCCCAGCTCAGCATGAGAGGAGGTTTGTGCAACGCCTTCAGCTTTAACCTGTGTTCACCGGTATAAAATGTCAATGTTTTCCTCACACTGTGCGTTAGCCAGCGTTTGGCATATAATGAAGAATTGACAGACCTGTCAGCCAATAAGACACAAGTATTTCCATTTATTTTCCTGTAAACCCTCTGATTGGTCTTGCTTCGTGTTGCGTTCGCTGAAGATAAAAGTTTCTTTAGTTAGAAACTGCTCAGTTCGAAGACGGTGAGTAGAGAAGTGGTGGAATTATTCGTGGCTAAATTAAAAACCTTCGGGGTTACAGCCCAGGATGCTCAGGGAATAAACGCAGGACAGCAGTGAGGATGAGCAGCTGGGCAGTGAAACCTTGTAACTAAGCAAAAGTTTGTTGCCATGGTCAAACTCACCAAGCTATGAAAATAAAACTTAAATTGTAATAAACTGGGATTATCCTTTAAAGGGGTACTCAAGCGATTTTTTTTATTGCACTTCAATAAAGTTGGTGGACTTTTGAGAGACAGATTAAAAAGAGAATGTTCAAAATCAAAGCAGCAGAGGCAGAGAGATATCCCGACCTTTAGTCCGTAGAACAGGGCAAACTCTAAAACACTGGATCGCACACTTCCCATTATGCAATATGATAGTATATTTTGTTGGATCCTCCCTGCCTGGTAAATGTCTTTGAGACTCAACTCTCCCTGTATGTAATGCAGGCATTCTGTCCTAAATGTGTAGTCTCCAAGCCCAAGCCCAGTACTGACATCACTAGGGTTATTTTTTCCATATTTTGAACATGAGGTGATGAGTCAGTTGAACTTAGTGTGTAAAATCGGCGAACAGTCCCTCTAGGTTAACTGTACAACAGTTATATTATAAAGTATGAGGATGACTGTTTGGATTGTCTGGATTTAGTTACTTGAAAAGTTAATTACAAGATAGGGTAATGTAGAGGGCGGCTATGGCTTGGTGGCAGAACGGTCGCCTGCCAATCGGAACGCCAGCGGCTCGATCCCCCAGCCAAGTATCAAATGCCACAAATGCTCCCGAAGCTGCGCCTTCGGTTTGTGAATGTTCTCATATGTAAGTCGCTTTGGATAAAAGCGTCCGCTAAATGTAAATGTAGATACTACAGATAACTGAAAATATTATAAATATGCATAGTTACACTGTATTGCACCAGACTCAATTGTCATCAGACAACCTGATGTGTTCAGTCCTTAGACATGAGATAACCATGTTATTGATAAGATAATAAACATTCGCTGATGTAACTCCCATCTAATGTAATGTAATGGCACAGAGAAATGCAGAGTAAACATGATGATTAAGCCTCAGGGTCATTATTCCACTACATCTCTGTATCCCCAAGACATTAATCTATTGTTGATGTTATGCTGTGGGGTGCACGGTGGCAGAGCGGCTAGTGCCCCTGCCTCCCAATAAGGGATTGTGGGTTTCGAATCCCGGACCAGACCACGATCCCCCTGGGTGGAGTCTGCATGTCCTCCCCGGGTTCTCCGGCTTCCTCCCACCGTCCAAAGACATGCATGTAGATTAATTGGTGTCCCTAGTGGATGAATTTGAGAGTGAATGTCTGTGTCTGTGTCAGCCCTGGCCACTGTCCAGGGTGTACCCCGCCTAAGGTCCAAAGTCACTGGGATAGGCTCCAGTCACCCACGACCCCTAACGGGAACAAGAGGTAGAAAATGACTGAGTCTCCATGTTTGTTCTGCATGGAGACCAGTGGGCTGTTTGTATCTGTGTGCAAACTCCCTCTACTCTGAGAGAAGGCCCCTATTGTTAGATACTGAATGACAAAAATGACAAAATACATTTGTTTTCTGTGGGGTTGGTGATTTAGAATTACATATCTGGTATGTACATTTAGAGTTACCAAACACCTCATATTTGTATAACAACGGTAGGATTAAAACAGAGAGGTTTCCTTTCTGTGGCCTCTTGACTATATGCACAATCAATGAAAAAGTTTAAGAAACTAAGAAAAATTATCCTGGCAAAACCTTTTTCACCTGTTTCACATATGAAACAAAAATTAAAGGAACTTAGGAAGATTACCCTGACAAAACCTTTTTTCACCTGTTCTTAAGTCAGAAACACAAGAGAGAAAACAATTCAGATTTAGAAAATGGAATTGTTTTCTCTCACTACATTCTCAGGACTTCCGTGATTTTGTTATATTATATTATGTTTAGTATTATTTACATTTAAACTGACGAAATGTTTCTGAGTTATCTTATTAAAGCAAAAGTTTTCTTGAAGTTAATTTACATGCTGAGAACAATATCATGTTTTACAAATGTATAAATAAAGAAACTGTCGTGAAAAGGTCTGGTTTCTTGTTGTTACTTAGTGCAACATTGTTTCAGTATATCAAAATTAACTAAAATTAAATATCAGGCACCTTTTAGATAACAGGTGGATCAGTGTAGCTCCAATACTTCTGCCTGACAACATTTCACTGTTGGTTCAATCATTTAGTTATCTGCCTTTGATTTTTTTAGCCTATGATCTTTCAGCCAATGACACACGTGTAGTAGAGAGGAAGTTCCCTTTAACATCCAACCATAAATTTCCCACACTAACGCTGCAGCACTAAATCGTTTGGACATGTCATGGCCAACATACACAGGACATTTTTCTGGCCAATAATGAACATTTGAAACCTTTTACAGCATTATGTCTTCTAGATACTGTTCATAACTTTGAAAGTTTTGGTTTTGGAGGATTGATGCAAAATGAGTAATTCATCTAGTTTACTTCTATTTTCACTATCTGGATTTAGTGTGACAGTCACCTACAGAGTCACACTTTTCTCTCTCACTTTACTATGTTATTGTGCAATTTTGGTGGCAAATGTGTCTCTCATTTTAACCATAATCTTGGATCAAAACTTACATGAACCCATGTACATTTGTTTGTGTAACCTGTGTATCAATGGACTTTATGGGACTGCAGGCTTTTACCCCAAATTTGTTTCTGATCTCTTGTCTGATATTCATGTAATATCATATGCAGGATGCCTTTTGCAAATGTATGTCATATACTCCTATGCAATGGTTGAGTTCTCTGTTTTAACTCTTATGGCTTTTGACAGATATGTGGCCATATGTCGACCTCTGGAGTATCACTCTGTAATGTCTGTGCGAAGGACTGCTGTGTTAGTTGGTTTGTCCTGGCTTGTTCCTCTGTGCGCACAATCATTGATGATATCTATGACATCTGAATTGAAATTATGTGGCTCCCACATACAGAAACTATATTGTGACTGGTCAATTATTAAACTTGCTTGTGGTTCAACGGCAGCAAACGACACTGTTGGATTGATTGTTGTTTGTTTCTACTGTGGCCATGTTCTCTTTATTGTGTGTTCATATGTGCAGTTGGTAAAATCAGCTTTAAAATCCAGAGAGAGCAGGAAAAAGTTTACCCAAACATGTGTGCCACATTTGTTTTGTCTGCTTAATGTCAAAGCTTCTATTCTTTTTGACATTACGTATGCTAGATATGGATCAACATCTATGTCACAGAGTGTAAATAACTTCCTGGCCATACAATTTCTCTTAATTCCACCTATTCTCAACCCTATTGTTTATGGACTGATACTGACTAAAATTCGAAATAGAATTATGATGGTAGGTCAAAGGTTTAAATTGAGACTCTAGGTTAGGACTAGGTGCATGGTTGTTCTGTGCTTATCCAGACTTGTAGTTTTGCTGTCAGGCTGTTGCAATAATAATGATCCCTAAGCTGTTGTGTTGCTCTCTCATTGAAATACTCTGTCGTTAAAAGTGTCCCACAATTAACAATATTACTGTATTTATCATTATATTTTTTTGTTTACCTTGTTTGTAGATTGTTTTAAATCAGATTTAAAATCCAGGGAGGGCAGGAGGATGTTCTTGCAAAAATGGTTATCACATTTATAATATCTGCTTATTGTCTTGGCTGAATTGCTTTTAAAAGTTACGTACTTTAGAAGTTGATCAAGATGTGTCATGATTCCAAATATTCTTAACCCTCTTAGTTATGAGTTAAAAAACCTTTTAAATAAAAAAAGGTTTCTCACTTCAGATTGTATAATCTACAAATATAAGTTTAAAAGAATATAAGAGGCCTCGAATGTTTTTAAAGCAGACTGAATGGAGCATATCAAAGTATATGAGCCCTTTTTTTAACGTTCCTGAATTTACATAACTAAAGTAGCCACCTGGTCTCATGTATGAACTCATAATGTGCACTCTCAAAGATATATCACATAACATTACTTACTTAATTGTACTTTTTATTAGACCCTGGTGAGTCTTTGTGTAGGCCCTGTATAGTTTATTTCAGTTTAATAGCATTGCCATATAATTATTATTTAATACTGAAAAACATGCACACTACATCTTCCTGGAGTGTGATTAGTACGTGTCTTACTTGTATGCTTATTCAATTGTATTGTGCTTCATGAGCGATAGTTATGGTGAAACATACACAAAATGTAACAGCAATGCAAACAGCATTACAAACAAGTTTAACTTTAATGTTATGAACACTGTTCATGAAAGTGAAGAAATATTGTCTTTTATTTGGTAATAATACTTGCAGACAAAGACACGTCTTACATTGTGTGTTATATATGACTGTTATCCATTAAGCATGTCAAATAAAACATGACACCATATATTTCATTCACTTCAGAGGGATGAGACAGATTTCTATACTGTATATAACCAAAGCAGTCAGGGTGTAAGTCCACAGAATCCTAAAAATATTTTAATAATAGAAAAGATTACAACTAAGTATGAATAAATAAATAAACAAATATACATACAAATGAGCTTTCACTGAACCATTTTGGTAATAATCACTGGACATACAACTATCTATCTGTGACCTATTTTCTGTACATTTCCTGTCTGCAAAGATTCTAAAACATGAAGTCGCAGCACAATGACCCAGAAGAGACTGACTTCTCTTTCATACATGCGAACATGTATGGAACCCATGGAACTCGTATGGTATGCCATTTAATTCAATATTAAATAAATAAATAAGGACCTTTTTTAAAGGAATACTTGTATTCATTTCAGGGGACTTTTATTTCCTAATGCCACATTTGTTTCCAAGCTCTTTCTTATTTCGATTTGTTACATTCAAATGAATAGGGTGTGGTTAACTCACAGATTTAGACCAAACCGGCCAGTTTGACCAGGTTTGGCTCCTGGCACCCCTGGGATCCTGCACTGCCTAAACTCTGGGTGATTTACAGAGTTTCAATGATGGACAGATAGCTTTACTTGTTGCTAAAGTAACTGCTAACTGTAGCACCAGGTTCCGGTTCTGGTGCCCATTCCTGCACCGCTACCAGCCAACATTCCCTGCTGTGTTTCCCCGGCCCAAGCCTTGAAAACTTTCTACTCGTGGTAGTTCAAAGCTCCTGTGCTAGAGGTGTAAACATTGAGCTGACTAGGTAACAGCAGCTACAGTTAGCGTTAATTTAGCAACAAGTAAAGCTACCTGTCCATCAGGAAACTCCATAAATCACAGAGAATTGGAGTGTCAGGTGCCAAACCTGGCACTAAAACGTCCCAGGTTACATAACATATGTAACCATGGTTCCCTGATAGGGAATGAGATGCTGCATCAGCTGAAGCTATGGGGAATGCCCTCAGCGTGACCACATCTGAAACTTTGTATCAACTAGACCAATATTAATTGGGTTAATGTCAACACGTGACGCATGCCGGCGGAGCTGGAGGTTACCAAGCCAGTGTCTTCATGTGCCAGTCCCAAGTCTGGATAAATGCAGAGGGTTGTGTCAGGAAGGCCATCCGACGTAAAACACATGCCAAACTAAAAATGCGAATCATGACAATGACTTCCATACCGGATCAGTCGGGGCCCGGGTTAACAACGACCGCCACCGGTGCTGTTGACCTACAGGGTACCGGTGGAAATTGGACTACTGTTGGTCGAAGACGAAGAAGGAGAGGAGGAAGGTGTGTTCGTAGACAGAGAGAGAAGAGAAAAGCTAAGAATGTAGGACTGACAGTAGGGACTTTGAATGTTGGGACTATGACAGGGAAGGCTAGAGAGTTGATTGACATGATGCAGAGAAGGAAGGTGGACATACTGTGTGTCCAGGAGACCAGGTGGAAAGGTAGCAAGGCAAGAAGCTTAGGAGCAGGGTTCAAGTTGTTCTACCATGGGTCGGATAGGAAGAGAAACGGAGTAGGAGTTATCCTGAAAGAGGAGTTTGTGAGGAATGTTCTTGAGGTGAAAAGAGTGTCAGACAGGTTGATGAGCCTGAAGCTGGAAATTGAAGGGGTGATGTTCAATGTTGTGAGTGGTTAGTTAAAATGTGGTAAAAGTGAAGCGATGTGAAGACTTTCCGGATGCACAGCATCTACAGAGTATTTATTCCCCTAGGGAGGAGCTGAGACAGACTCTGGGTGGTCAGGAAGTGCTCCCAGATGACTGGACCACTACAGCTAATGTGATCAGGGAGACAGGTAGGAGGGTACTCGGTGTGTCATCTGGAAAGAGGAAAGTGGACAAGGAGACTTGGTGGTGGAACCAGGAAGTTCAGGAGTGTATACAGAGAAAGATGTTAGCAAAGAAGAAGTGGGACACTGAGAGGACTGAAGAGAGTAGACAGGAGTACAGGGAGATGCAGCGTAAGGTGAAGGTAGAGGTGGCAAAGCCCAAACAAAGAGCATATGAGGACTTGTATGCTAGGTTGGACACTAAAGAGAGAGAGGTGGATTTGTACAGGTTGGCCAGACAAAGAGATAGAGATGGGAAGGATGTGCAGCAGGTTAGGGTGATTAAAGATAAGGAT
>CM022488.1:19427965-19456376 GCA_011952105.1 Coreoperca whiteheadi
TTATTTGTAGTGAGCGCAGGTGGAGGAGAATCTAGAGAGATGGAGGTCTGCTCTGGAAAACAGAGGAATGAAGCTTAGCCGCGGTAAGACAGAATACATGTGTGTCAATGAGAGGGACCCAGGTGGAACGGTGAGGTTACAGGGAGCAGAGGTTAAGAAGGTGCAGGACTTTAAGTACTTAGGGTCAATGGTTTAGAGCAATGGAGACTGTGGAAAAGAGGTGAAGAGGCGAGTGCAAGCAGGTTGGAACGGGTGGAGAAAAGTGTCAGGTGTGTTGTGTGATAAAAGAGTATCAGCAAGAATGAAAGGAAAGGTGTTCAGGACGGTGGTGAGACCAGCGATGTTGTACAGCTTAGAGACCGTGGCACTGAAGAAAAGACAAGAGGCAGAGCTGGAGGTGGCAGAGCTTAAGATGTTGAGGTTCTCTTTGGGAGTGACGAGGATGGACAGGATCAGGAACGAGTACATCAGAGGGACAGCTCATGTTAGATGTTTCGGAGATAAAGCCAGAGAGGCCAGATTGAGGTGGTTTGGACATGTTCAGAGGAGAGACTGTGAATATATTGGTAGAAGGAGGCTGAGGTTTGAGCTGCCAGGCAGGAGGTCTAGAGGAAGACCAAAGAGGAGATTTATGGATGTAGTGAGAGAGGACATGAAGTTAATTGGTGTGAGTGAAGAGGATGCAGAGGACAGGGTTAGATGGAGGCACATGATTCGCTGTGGCGACCCCTAAAAGGGAACAGCCGAAAGGAAAAGAAGGCGGCTATAGAACCTCACAAAAGTGTGAGGCGAAGACCATCCCGCAGCATCGCATATATCAGAGAGGGGGGTTCCTGACCAACAAGCTCTGGAGTACGCCATACTCCGTGTGGAGTGGGCTCTTATCAACAGAGGTGAAGGCAATCTGCGCACCTCTTAAGCCAAAGCGATAGCCTCAACAATCCATCTGCTAATAGTGTGTTTGGTAGCCGGGCAACCCTTACGAGGGGGCCCGAAGCATACCAGCAACTTGTCCGAATCGTGCCACTGAGGTGTCATGCGGACATAAATCTTGAGGGCTCTGACCGGACAGAGCAGGCGCAGCCTACCTTCCTGTTCCGCCGACACTGAGGCAGGATGGAACACCTGCAGGACCACCGGCCGGGCCACCTCAGTGGGTACTTTGGGTACATATCCCGGCCTAGGATCCAGGATGGCTCTACAGTAACTGCGCCTGGAATGACATCCAGGTAAGCAAGAGCCACCAACAGGGCCTGCAGATCTCCCACTCTCTTGAGAGAAGTCATGGCCAGCAAGAATGCCATCTTGAAGACCAGACACATGTCTAGTCTGATGTCTATTGGCTCGAAGGGTGCTGTGGTAAGTCCATTGAGCACCACTATCCAACCCCGACGTTGCCTACTAAGCCCTGCCGTACTACCTCTGCTTTAGTAGGCAAGGCTTACATGGCGGCGGGTCAGGCCGGAGCATGCCTGCACACTATGAGGGTCTTGCAGGCATACCAGGCTGATCTGCTGCATGACCTTGACGACGGGGGGCCCCTCGCATCTGAGGATGTGAAGGAGTTTCGCCGTGCGATGGATTTGTCACTCAGGGCCACGAAGGATGAGGCCCGAGCTATCGGGCAGTCCATGGCCCTGCTGGTGGTGACAGAGCGCCACTTATGGCTGACTCTGTCGGGTATTAAGGATAGGGATAAGACCTTCATTATGGTTCCCCGCTTTCGCCCGTTGGTCTCTTCGGGGAGGCGGCCAGCTCAGAGACGGTGGTTTGAGTCCCGTTTTAGATCTTCATCACCTGAACCGTTCTCTGAGAAGACTTTGGTTCCGGATGCTGATGATGCCTATGATGGTGAGTCTGATTCAGTCCGAGGACTAGTTCGTCACAATCGATCTAAAGGACAAGTACTTCCACGTCTCTATCATTCCAGGACACCGGAAGTTTCTGCGGTTCGCTTTCGGGGGCAAAGCTTACCAATATCGGGTGCTTCCCTTCAGCCTAGCACTCTCCCCTCGCACCTTCACGGAGTGTATGGACTCTACCCTGGCTCTTCTCAGACTCCAGGGGATCCGCATCCTCAATTATTTGGATGACTGGTTGATTTTATCCCAGTCTCGTCTCACGCGGTACGGCATCAAGATGTCGTACTTGCGCACTTGAGGTGCTTGAGGCTCAACATGAGCAAGAGCACGCTCACTCCAACACAAAGGATTAACGTTCCTAGGAGTACTGTGGGACTTAGTCGCGTTGCGGGCACAACTGTAAATCCTGACTATGGTACTCAGGGTGTAGCTAGGCCGACATCTCACTGCACTTCAGTTTCAGAGACTGTTAGGCCTCATGGCTGCAGCATCCACCGTGATTCCGCTTGGATTGCTGCACATGAGGCACCTGCAGTGGTGGCTCAGGGACATCGGATTTTACCCGGGGGGCAATCCTTTTCACCTGATCAGGGTTACATGCAGGTGCATGCGTGCCTTAGACAGGTGGAGACAACGGGTCTTCCTGACCCAGGGCCCAGTGCTGGGAATGGTGTATCACCTTCGCACACTTTCGACGGACGCACAGGCAGGGGTCGTGGAAGGCTGCACAGACCAAGGTCTGTGGTTGACCCCGCATCTAATGCACATAAATTGCCTGGAGATGCGAGTGGTCTTGTTGGCCTTTCGGCACTTTCTTCCAGACCTCAGGGGCCACCACGTGCTTGTCCGCTCCGACAACACAGCGGTGGTCTCCTACATAAATCGACAAGGCGGTCTGAGGTCGCGCACTCTGTGGTCCCAGGGGAAGTTGCTCTCTCTCATACCCCTTTTCCACCGAGGCGGAACTGGTGCTAGTTCGGCGCCAGAGCCAAGTTTCAAATCGGTTCTTTGTGTTTCTACAGCCGAAGCACCAGCTCGGAGCCAGGAAAAGTGGTTCTTAAGTAGCACCAACTTGTTGCTGGGCTAGAAGTAAGAACCGCTTATTGCAGCGGCTGGGGGCGGGGTTACTGTGACCGACAAGACGAACAGTTTTCACTTCTGCTTCTTACACCAACGCTTAATACATTTTTATTTAACTGCAATGTGATCGTTTATCAGCAGAGTTGATGCTAGGAGGGAAGCAACATGCCGAGGCTAAAGTTGACACATTATTGTTAGAAATAAATGTTCCCTTACTCTTGCTCGTAATCTCCGTCTGTACAAACTACGGCGAACATAAAAAGCAATGCAACGTCTGCGATTGATGACTGTGTTTGTGTTTGGAGCTGCCGCGCTAGTGTTACCGGTAAAGATGTGACATATACAGTCACGTGAGACCTGGCTCTGTGCTGGCTCCTTAGCCTGTGGAAACACAAACGGGTTCTTAGATGGCTCGTCATTTGAACCAACTCGGAACTGGCTCTAGCACTGGCTCTGAACCAGCACCTGGTTCATTTTGGTGGAAAAGGGGTATCAGAGCACTTTTCATACCTGGTTCCTCAATGTGGGAGCATACATCCTGTCGAGGCAGGGGCCAAGGCCCGGAGAATGGAGACTGCACCCCAAGACGGTGCAGATGATATGGAGCTGATTCGGCAGAGCACAAGTGGACCTGTTCGCGTCCCCAGACAACGCTCACTCCCCCTTCTGGTTCTCCCATGTGTATCCTGCGCCCCTGGGGCTGGATGCCATACACTTTTCCACTGATTGCTCTGCTCCCGGGGGTTCTAGAGAAGGTTTGCCGAACAGGGGCCCAGCTGCTCCTCGTGGCCCCGTTCTGGCCCACCAGAATCTTTGGATAAAAGCGTCTGCTAAATGTAAATGTAATGCAATCTGGTTCTCGGGCCTGGTAGCCCTCCTGGACGGCCCCCCGTGGGAGATTCCCGTCTGGAGGGACCTGCTGTCGCAGGGCCAAGGTGAAATATTCCATCCCCAGCAGGGGAAATTGAAGCTGTGGGTCTGGCCCCTGAGGGGGACCATTTCTGAGCTGCTGGTCTCTCTACCGAGGTAGTTGAGACCATCTTACACTCTAGAGCCCCCTCCACGAGGAAACTGTACGCGGGCAAGTTGAAAATTTTCACTACATGGTGTCAGGAGCGTCATCTTGACTCATTTCACTGCCCGATGGCTTCAGTGCTGGAGTTCCTCCAAAGCCCGTTTTCGGCTGAACTCTCCCCCGCTACACTTAAGGTGTATGTGGCTGCAATCGCAGCATTCCACAGTTTGGTGGATGGTTGCTCGCTTGGTAAGCATCGCTTTGTTATCAGTTTCCTTCGTGGCACCTTGAGGAGGAGGCCTCCGGTTCGAGTCAGAGTCCTTCCGTGGGATCTAATAGTGGTGCTGGATGGATTGACCATAGCACCGTTTGAGCCACTGGACGATGCATCAGACAGGTGTCTGGCCGGGTGGGAGATCTGCAGGCCCTGTCGATGGCTCCTGCTAACCTGGAGATCGTTCCAGGCGCAGTTAGAGCCATCCTGCATCCCAGGCCGGGTTATGTACCTAAGTACCCACTGAGGTGGCCCGACCCGTAGCTCTGCAGGCATTCCATCCTCCTTCAAAGTGGGCGGAACAGGAAGGTAGGTTGCAACTGCTTTGAGATTTATGTCCAGAGAACATCCCAGTGGCGCAATTCCGACCAATTGCTGGTATGCTTCGGGCCCCCTCGTAAGGGCTGCCCGGCTACCAAACACACTATTAGCAGATGGATAGTTGAGGCTATCGTTTCAGCATACGAGTTGTGCGGTTTGCCTTCACCTCTGTCGATAAGAGCCCACTCCACACGGAGTATGGCATTCTCCAGAGATTGGTGGTCGGGAACCCCCCTCTCCGATATATGCAATGCTGCGGGATGGTCCTCGCCTCACACTTTTGTGAGATTTTTAAGCATAGACTGCTTAAATAAGCCCGGGATCTGTGGCTCTCTTGTCCTGAAGTGTGCCCTGCTGGCTTCACACTCTGACAGGCATCCCCTCAGTATGGCGGGTTTGGTACTGCGTTCCCCATAGCGTCAGCTGATGCAGCGTTGAAGTTCCCTTGAAAGGGAACATAGCAGGTTACATAGGTAACCTTGGTTCCCTGATAGGGAACGAGACGCTGCATCTCGCTGCCATATTTCTGGCATGCCTGTAAGCGGCTTGCTTCAGTCGATCAGAAGGCTGACGACAACAGTGATGCCGGCTCCCTTTGTACCTTCGGTTCCGCCGGAGTGCGTCACGTCTTGACATTAAACCCAATCAAGATTGGTCTAAGTTGATACAGAGATTCAGAGGCAGTCATGCTGAGGGCATTCCCCATAGCGTCAGCTGACACAGCGTCTCGTTCCCTATCAGGGAACCATGGTTACCTACGTAACCTGGTACGTTTCTTTACTAAGTTGGTGGACTTTTGAGAGACAGATTAAAAAGAGAATGTTCAAAATCAAAGCAGCAGAGGCAGAGAAATATCCCGACCTTTAGTCCGTAGAACAGGGCAAACTCTAAAACACTGGATCGCACACTTCCCATTATGCAATATGATAGTATATTTTGTTGGATCCTCCCTGCATGGTAAATGTCTTTGAGACTCAACTCTCCCTGTATGTAATGCAGGTATTCTGTCCTAAATGTGTAGTCTCCAAGCCCAAGCCCAGTACTGACATCACTAGGGTTATTTTTTTGATAATTTGTACACGAGGTGATGAGAAAGCTGAACTTGATTTGTAAAATCGGCAAACTGTCCCTCTAGGTAAAGTACTTGAGAAAAAAGGTACAACAGTTATATTTTAAAGTATGAGGATGACTGTTTGGCTTGTTTGAAATTAGTTACTTGAAAAGTTAATTACTAGATACTACAGATAACAGAAAATATTATAAATATCCATAGTTACACTGTATTGCACCAGACTCAATTGTCTTTATTAAGCACTTTCATTAAAGTGTTTATGAGACAAACAAAGACTTTAATAAAAGTTTAACTTTCAGGCTAAACAACGGCCTGAGATGCTGAGGACATTTACATTTACATTTACATTTAGTCTTTTATCCAAAGCAACTTACATATGAGAACATTCACAAACCGAAGGCGCAGCATTTTTGGGGTTCAGTATCTTGCTCAAGGATACTTCGACACATGGCTGGGGGATTGAACCGCTGACCTTCCAGGACATCAACAAACACATTTCCTATGAGACAACCTGATCAGTGTTCAGTCCTTACACGTGAGATAACCATGTTATCCCATCTAATGTAATGTAATGTCACAGAGAAATGCAGAGTAAACATGATGATTAAGCCTCAGGGTCATTAGTCCACTACATCTCTCTATCCCCAAGACATTAATCTATTGTTGATGTTATGCTCTGGGACCAGTGGCCTCCATGCAGAACAAACATGTATCTGTGTGCAAACTCCCTCTACTCTGAGAGAAGGCCCCTATTGTTAGATACTGAATGACAAAAATGACAAAATACATTTGTTTTCTGTGGGGTTGATGATTTAGAAATACATATCTGGTATGTACATTTAGAGTTACCAAACACCTCATATTTGTATAACAACGGTAGGATTAAAACAGAGAGGTTTCCTTTCTGTGGCCTCTTGACTATATGCACAATCAATGAAAAAGTTTAAGAAACTAAGAAAAATTATCCTTGCAAAACCTTTTTCCACCTGTTTCACATATGAAACAAAAATTAAAGGAACTTAGGAAGATTACCCTGACAAAACCTTTTTTCACCTGTTCTTAAGTCAGAAACACAAGAGAGAAAACAATTCAGATTTAGAAAATGGAATTGTTTTCTCTCACTACATTCTCAGGACTTCCGTGATTTTGTTATATTATATTATGTTTAGTATTATTTACATTTAAACTGACGAAATGTTTCTGAGTTATCTTATTAAAGCAAAAGTTTTCTTGAAGTTAATTTACATGCTGAGAACAATATAACTGCAACAAATATCATGTTTTACAAATGTATAAATAAAGAAACTGTCATGAAAAGGTCTGGTTTCTTGTTGTTACTTAGTGCAACATTGTTTCAGTATATCAAAATTAACTAAAATTAAATATCAGGCACCTTTTAGATAACAGGTGGATCAGTGTAGCTCCAATACTTCTGCCTGACAACATTTCACTGTTGGTTCAATCATTTAGTTATCTGCCTTTGATTTTTTTAGCCTATGATCTTTCAGCCAATGACACACGTGTAGTAGAGAGGAAGTTCCCTTTAACATCCAACCATAAATTTCCCACACTAACGCTGCAGCACTAAATCGTTTGGACATGTAATGGCCAACATACACAGGACATTTTCCTGGCCAATAATGAACATTTGAAACCTTTTACAGCATTATGTCTTCTAGATACTGTTCATAACTTTGAAAGTTTTGGTTTTGGAGGATTGATGCAAAATGAGTAATTCATCTAGTTTACTTCTATTTTCACTATCTGGATTTAGTGTGACAGTCACCTACAGAGTCACACTTTTCTCTCTCACTTTACTATGTTATTGTGCAATTTTGGTGGCAAATGTGTCTCTCATTTTAACCATAATCTTGGATCAAAACTTACATGAACCCATGTACATTTGTTTGTGTAACCTGTGTATCAATGGACTTTATGGGACTGCAGGCTTTTACCCCAAATTTGTTTCTGATCTCTTGTCTGATATTCATGTAATATCATATACAGGATGCCTTTTGCAAATGTATGTCATATACTCCTATGCAATGGTTGACCACTCTGTTTTAACTCTTATGGCTTTTGACAGATATGTGGCCATATGTCGACCTCTGGAGTATCACTCTGTAATGTCTGTGCGAAGGACTGCTGTGTTAGTTGGTTTGTCCTGGCTTGTTCCTCTGTGCGCACAATCATTGATGATATCTATGACATCTGAATTGAAATTATGTGGCTCCCACATACAGAAACTATATTGTGACTGGTCAATTATTAAACTTGCTTGTGGTTCAACGGCAGCAAACGACACTGTTGGATTGATTGTTGTTTGTTTCTACTGTGGCCATGTTCTCTTTATTGTGTGTTCATATGTGCAGTTGGTAAAATCAGCTTTAAAATCAAGAGAGAGCAGGAAAAAGTTTACCCAAACATGTGTGCCACATTTGTTTTGTCTGCTTAATGTCACAGCTGCTATTCTTTTTGACATTACGTATGCTAGATATGGATCAACATCTATGTCACAGAGTGTAAATAACTTCCTGGCCATACAATTTCTCTTAATTCCACCTATTCTCAACCCTATTGTTTATGGACTGATACTGACTAAAATTCGAAATAGAATAATGATGGTAGGTCAAAGGTTTAAAGTGAGATTCCAGGTTTCATTTGTCAACAATTAAGTATCTCTCTATAGGGACTAAGTACATGGTTGTTCTGTGCTTATCCAGAATTGTAGTTTTGCTGTCAGGCTGTTGCGATGATAATGATCCCTAAGCTATTATATTGCTCTCTCATTGAAAAACTCTGTCGTGAAAATTAACAATTACTGTACTTATCATTATATTTTTCTGTTTTAAGATTTACCTTGTTTGTACGAGTAGATTGTTTTAAATCAGATTTAAAATCCAGGGAGGGCCGGAGGATGTTTTTGCAAAAATGTTTTTCACATTTATAATATCTGCTTGTTGCCTGGACTAAATTGCTTTTAAATGTTATGTACCTTAGTAGTTGATCAAAATGTGTCGTGGTTCCAAATATTCTTAACCCTCTTAGTTATGAGTTAAAACACATTAAAATATAAAAGGTTTCTCAATTCTGATTGTATAAACTAACGGGAGCATATCAGAGTATATGAACCCTTTTTTTTCAGGTTCCTGAATTTACATAATTAAAGTGGCCACCTGGTATCAGGTATGAACTCATAATGAGCACTCTCAAAGATATATCACATGAAATTACTTATTTAATACTTTTTATTAGACCCTGTTGAGTCTTTGTGTAGGCCCTGTATAGTTTATTTCAGTTTAATAGCATTGCCATATCATTATTATTTTATAGTGAAAAACATGATATCTTCATGTCTTGTGATTAGTACGTGTCTTACTTGTATGCTTATTCAATTGTATTGTGCTTTATGAGCGATAGTTATGGTGAAACATACACAAAATGTAACAGCAATGCAGACAGCATTACAAACATGTTTTAACTTTATTGTTAAAATGAACACTAATAAAAAAATTGTGATATACATGTCGAAAGGGAAGAAATATTGTCTTTTATTTAGTATATATTTTTTAAATGGCAGTTTAATGGTATGATATCACTAAATAATACTTACAGACAAAGACACAGCTTACATTGTGTGTTATATGTGACTGTTAACTAAAATGTGACACAATGCCACAGATTTCTATTTACATACTGTATTTAACCAAAGCAGTCAGGGTGTATAAATCTACCAAGTCCACAAAATCTTCTAAATGTTTTAAAAAGATTGTAGAATGTAGAAAAGATTACAACTTAATATGAATAAATAAATACATAAATATACATATTGATACAAATGAGGTATCACTGAAACATTTTGCTAATAATCACTGGACACACAACTATCTATCTGTGCCCTACTTAATGTAGATTCTGATACATGAAGTTGCAGCACAATGACCCAGAAGAGACGGATTTCTCTCTCATACATGCGAAGATGTATGGAACCAGTATGGAATGCCATTTAAATCAAAATAAAATAAATAAATAAATATGCCTATGAAATAAATATGCCTATGAAATAAATACTGAAATACATAAATGAGGCAATACATAAATAAATAAATGTAAAATGATTGCAAATGGAATTTTGCTTGTTGACTGAAAAAAAAAAATATATAAATTAGTCAATATAATTAAATAAATAAATAAATAAATAGATGAGTTTTTATTTAAAAACGTATTCCTTTTTTATTTAAAATGCCACATTTGTTTCACAGCTCTTTTTTATTTGCATTTGTTACATTCAGATGAATAGGGCGTGGTTACCTCACAGATTCAGACCAAAGCAACAAGATCGAACACTGCCTGTGAAACTGACAGAAGCCAGAAGGAATACAGACGTACAGTACCGAGGTGGTGACTCTGGGTGATTTACGGGGTTTCCTGATGGACAGATAGCTTTACTTGTTGCTAAAGTAACTGCTAACTGATGCGAACTGTAGCTGCTATTAGCTAGTTAGCTCAGTTAGCAGTGCTTGTGACAGCAGCCAGGTTCCATTGCCCACTCCCCAGGTTCCGGTTCTGGTGCCCATTCCTGCACTGCTACTAGCCAGCATTCCCTGCTGGGTCCCCCCGGCCCCAGGCCTGAAAACCTCTTCCTCCTGGCGATCAAAGCTCCTGTGATAGAGCTGAGCTAACTAGGTAACAGCAGCTACAGTTAGCAGCAGTTAGCATTATTTAGCAACAAGTAAAGCTACCTGGCCATCAGGAAACTCTGTAAATCACAGAGACTTGAGGGAGAGCAGTATGCCAGGGGTGCCAGGTGTGAAACCTGGCAAGAAAACCTCCATTGTACTGTATTTTCGGCCGTCAAACTGACCTCCGTCAGTCTCAGAGGCTGTAGGGCTCAATGCTAACTTGCCAGGCTGGCAACCCGGCTTCAGCTTTTGGTTGCTGAAACGGAAAGTATGTTGCCATTTTCAGTCACCTTATATTTTGAGTAATTAAGATACTATGCAGTTATTCTTCTTTTCCTTTCGGCTGTTCCCTTTCAGGGGTCGCCACAGCGAATCATGTGCCTCCATCTAACCATGTCCTCTGCATCCTCTTCACTCACACCAATTAACTTCATGTCCTCTCTCACTACATCCATAAATCTCCTCTTTGGTCTTCCTCTAGACCTCCTGCCTGGCAGCTCCAACCTCAGCATCCTTTCATAGTTCCAACATTCAAAGTCCCTACTGTCAGTCCTACATTCTTAGCTTTCCTCTTCTCTCTCTGCCTACGAACACACCTTCCTCCTCTCCTTCTTCGTCTTCGACCAACAGTAACCCGGGCCCCGACCGATCCGGTGTGGAAGTCATTGTCATGATTCGCATTTTTAGTTTGGCATGTGTTATACGTCGGATGCCCTTCCTGACACAACCCTCGGCATTTATCCAGACTTGGGACTGGCACATGAAGACACTGGCTTGTGCCCCCCTGCGGTTGCATTACTATGCAGTTATATGTCAGCTTAATAATGTCCACCCTCAATTTCTGGTATACAAATACCAGCATTAGTTTGTGATGTTGACAGGTTAGTCAAACTTTTCACTTTACAGTCAAACAGAAAATTTGCTTCACCATTGTCTCTAAAACAGATGCCTGTGTACACACGAGTAAACACATCAACGCACATGCAGCGTTGTCTGGTTCTGGTTCCAACTGCAATATTTAAATATCACAAAATATTAATTATGTATATATTGATTGCCTAATTTATTTATTCCAGGATTTATTTTATAGCCATATTCATTTATCAATACTGACTTAAATGGCATTTTGGAGTAACAGCGTGACTGCAGCAAGGTAGGCTAATTGTTTATTCAAAGCTGCAGCTATTATAATGTATTAGTATATTTCTCACCTTGAATATTTGTGCCACAGACAACGTCAGAGCAGAAATAAATAATTGATTCTGTGCGCAAAAGTTTGGATATCTCACATTTTGAAAGCATATAGGTTAGTAGTTTGTGAGCTCAGATCTTGAACGCAGTTGCTGCTTCTGTTCCTGTGGTGTAACTTGTAGTTACTTGCTTTGAGCAGGTAGGTCAGGTGGAAAATAGTCTATGGAAGGCTATAGCCAGGCCTATCATTCATGGCATTGACCAATCTTGCTTTAGAGGTAGGCTATATAACCGGAGCACCCCTCATTATTAGTGCCATTCTATATTGTTTTTAAAATATCTAAGAGGAATGTATGATTAATATTACCAATACCGTATTGGTAAGGCGTGTTCTTTCAAAGTGCAATTTGTGTTAAAACACAGTGTTGACTGATCTTGTAGAAAGTGTTGTGTGTATGTAGGTTACAGCCCTATTCGGAGTGAATAGAATAATAGGATCTATGGTGGCTCTGAGGGTCAAAACACTACAACATTTCACAAAACACAGAAAAATTTCAGATTACAGGAGGGACAACATTTCTTGTTTGTGATTCGACAGAACCCAAGTCCCTGGCGACAGTACATAGGTAATTTCCTGTTTGTGTAGCTTAGCCTAGCTAGCCTACTGAGTCAGGTATGGCTGCAGCCTGGAGCCTCCTGTCTTATGCCCTCCCATCTCATGCCTGTGCATGTCCAAAGGTGAGTTCAGAGGGTCAAAAATACAAAATCGTGAATTATTTTCAAGATGGAATCACAGGTAAATTCGTGAGCATGTTTGTTGCAATTAATTGAAAAACTATTAAACTCTTAAATTATACATACAAACAAATAGTTTGCAGATTTCTGGATGTTATTGTTGTGTCCCTTATGCATATTGTTTATTTGATGAATCCTGCAATGAATATACCAAATAAAACTGCATCAGCGTTTAACGTTGACATTTGTTAGCAAATATTTGCTAACATTACCTAGAGCAATTTATGGTTCCAGACTTCACCGGCTGCCCCCTTTGCCCAACTTCAGTGTACAAGCCCTGGTGTGAGAGCAAAGGTTTTGCAGCACATGGAGGTGCATGTAAAAAATGACATTCAACATGAAGGTTAGTTCCCTAAATCAGCTTGGAGCTATGCCATTATCATTTGTTTGTTTGTAACCACTGCTACTTAGTAAGCTTATCGATAGTAACTTTACATAATAGTTGCTTTATTTTATAGGGTACGCACATAGTGCTTTTGTCCTTTCATAGATTTCTTAATAACAAAATGCCACGAGGCCTGCAGGAGTAGAAGCAGTAGGCAATTCCACAGCCCTTTCTTCCTCAGGACCACACTAAAAACGTAGGCTACACTGAGGCATTTACAGATATGTAGGCCACCTTTCCATGATGCCCAGTTGGAGGCTGATGCTGACTGCAGAGAGAAGGGCATCCCTTCCCAGACAGAGAATTGCAAAGGCCTTAATTCGCTCTTACTTTTCTGTGGAGCTGCATTGGCTGTGTTCACTTGATGCTGTTAGTTGATTGTCAGTTTGATTGTCGATTCTCTGCAAAAGGATCTGTGAACCTAACTCATCTCAGCACTGACAAACTGCTTATATCGTTGAGTATATGTGTGTGTGTGTAAAGACAACTATTTGTGTATGAATGTTTTGTGTTTTTCACAAGTGCATATTAAACGTGTGTGTGTCTGTCTCGCAGGTACATGATAGTGAACTTCAAAGACCAGGCAATCCAGCAGAGAGACCCCAAGACCTGCCACCAGAATCTTTCTTGCTATTTAGTCGTTGCCTGGACAACCCTCTCTGCAGAGTGCGCCGTGCAAAGCTGCCAAATGTACTTTGTCCTCACTGCAGTTCCAAAGAAAAAATATCAAGAAGTAGTTTTACAGAAAACACATTGATAAAGCTGCAAAGAGCTGTATAGAGGCATTTCTGCCATTTAAGTGCAGGATTTCCTGGAAACGACAATGAGGAGAGGGATACTGAGGATCTGCATACACAACAATAAAAAAATAAACATGTTACAATCTTTCCATGACTCGTTTATATTTCTATAATCTATAATGTTTTCACACTTCACAGGGAAATTGCTACACATACAATTGCTTATCAGCAAGGTGAGAGGGCACGAGATGGGAGGCTCCAGGCTGTAGCCGAACAGTCTTGAGCCTACTACTTGCAGCTGTATCTTTGCAAATATCTTACAGTAATGTGTTTTAACAGCATTTCAGCGATGTTGAAATATTTGCACACGTTAAAATATAGCCTGGTCATTAAATGCTGTTGACCAAATTTTTTAAATGTAAAATAGACATCTCTTTCTAGAATCCAAATTAATCAACAACTCACACCAAAACAATCTAGATTGATAAATAGCACTACAGATAAGAGAAAAAACATGTATTTTTGACTTTGGGTTGAACTGTCCTTTTAAGTTAAAACTTGTTTGCCTTGCAGATAAATTTTGTGTATGTTTCACCATAAGTATTGCTCATAAAGCACAATACAATTGAATTAGCATACAAGAAAGACACTTATATATAAATGATAATGATATGGCAATGCTGTTAAACTGTACTAAACTATACAGGGCCCACACAGAGACTCAACAGGGTCTAACAAAAATAGCAATTAAATAAATAATGGCATATGGCATTTAAACCTTTCGAGGCCTCTTATATTCTTTAACACGTATATTTGTATTTTATACAATCAGAACTGAGAAACAGTTTGCATTTTAATGTGTTTAAACTTACAACTAAGACAGTTAAGGATATTTGGAATCACAATGCATCTTGATAAACTTCTAGAGTATAACATTTAAAAGCAATTTAGCCCAGGCAATAAGCAAATAATTATAAATTTGGGGCGAAAAAAAATCCCAAATATCCAGCCCTCCATTACCTTTAAATCTGACTTAACAATCTGCTCATACAAATAAGGTAAATCTTAAAACAGAAAAATATAATGATAAGTACAGTAATTGTTAATTTTCACGACAGAGTTTTTCAATGAGAGAGCAATATAATAGCTTAGGGATCATTATCATCGCAACAGCCTGACAGCAAAACTACAATTCTGGATAAGCAAAGAACAACTAAACACCTAGTCCTAACAGAGAGATACTTAGTTGTTGACAAATGAAACCTGAAGTCTCAATTTAAACCTTTGACCTACCATCATCATTCTACTTCGAATTTTAGTCAGTATCAGTCCATAAACAATAGGGTTGAGAATAGGTGGAATTAAGAGAAAATGTATGGCCAGGAAGTTCTTTACACTCTGTGACACAGATGTTGATCCATATCTTGTATAAATAATGTCAAAAAGAATAGCAGCAGCGACATTAAGCAGACAAAACAAATGTGGCACACATGTTTGGCTAAACTTTCTCCTGCTCTCTCTGGATTTTAAAGCTGATTTTACCAACTGCACATATGAACACACAATGAAGACAACATGGCCACAGTAGATACAAGTAATAATCAATCCAACAGTGTCGTTTGCTGCCGTTGAACCACAAGCAAGTTCAATAATTGACCAGTCACAATATAGTTTCTGTATGTGGGAGCCACATAATTTCAATTCGGATGTCATAGATATCATCAAGACTTCTGCGCACAGAGGGACAAGCCAGGACAAACCAACTAACACAGCAGTCCTTCGCACAGACATTACAGAGTGATACTCCAGAGGTCGACATATGGCCACATATCTGTCATAGGCCATAAGAGCTAAAACGGAGTACTCAACCATTGTATAGGAGTATATGACATATATTTGCAAAAGGCATCCTGTATATGATATTACATGAATATCAGACAAGAGATCAGAAACAAATTTGGGGTAAAAGCCTGCAGTCCCATAAAGTCCATTGATACACAGGTTACACAAACAAATGTACATGGGTTCATGTAAGTTTTGATCCAAGATTATGGTTAAAATGAGAGACACATTTGCCACCAAAATTGTACAATAACATAGTAAAGTGAGAGAGAAAAGTGTGACTCTGTAGGTGACTGTCACACTAAATCCAGATAGTGAAAATAGAAGTAAACTAGATGAATTACTCATTTCGCATCAATCCTCCAAAACCAAAACTTTCAAAGTTATGAACAGTATCTAGAAGACATAATGCTGTAAAAGGTTTCAAATGTTCATTGTTAGCCAGGAAAATATCTTGTGTATGTTGGCCATGACATGTCCAAATGATTTAGTGCTGCAGCGTTAGTGTGGGAAATTTATGGTTGGATGTTAAAGGGAACTTCCTCTCTACTACACGTGTGTCATTGGCTGAAAGATCATAGGCTAAAAAAATCAAAGGCAGATAACTAAATGATTGAACCAACAGTGAAATGTTGTCAGGCAGAAGTATTGGAGCTACACTGATCCACCTGTTATCTAAAAGGTGCCTGATATTTAATTTTAGTTAATTTTTATATACTGAAACAATGTTGCACTAAGTAACAACAAGAAACCAGACCTTTTCACGACAGTTTCTTTATTTATACATTTGTAAAACATGATATTGTTCTCAGCATGTAAATTAACTTCAAGAAAACTTTTGCTTTAATAAGAAAACTCAGAAACATTTCCAAAAAAATCAGTGGCAGTAGGATCATTTTAAATATACATAATATTTAAAAACAACATTACGAAGTGAGAAGTGAGAGAAAGCAATTCTGGTGATCCATTTTCTAAGTCTGAATTGTTTTCTTTCCTGTGTTTCTGACTTAAGAACAGGTGAAAAAAACGGTTTTGTCAGGGTAATCTTCCTAAGTTCCTTTATTTTTTGTTTCATCTGTGAAACAGGTGAAAAAAGGATTTGCCAGGATAATTCTTCTGGTGAAAAAACCTGCCAAAATATTTCTTTGCACCTCTTGTCACTTTTTTTATGCCTCTGTGCCGGCGTGACACTTTTACCCAAAAGGTCAAAGGTCAACTTCACTGTGACATCAAAATGTACTGGAAAACACTTTTTTGGCCACTATTCAACAACATAACTCAGGAACAGAAGGGGAGATTGTGGGATCTAAAACTGCCAGAGTAAAACAAATGGACCATATACAATATATATAATGATAGCATATTTCTTACTTTTGTTGAACAAACACCATTTACCAAAGATGATTATTGTGCATATAGTCAAGGGGCCACAGAAGGGCAACCTCTCTGTTTTAATCCTACCATTGTTATACAAATATGAGGTGTTTTGTAACTCTAAATGCACATACCAGATATGTAATTCTAAATCATAAACCCCACAGAAAACAATGTATTTTGTCATTTTTGTCATTCAGTATCTAACAATAGGGGCCTTCTCTCAGAGTAGAGGAAGTTTGCACACAGATACATGTTTGTTCTGCATGGAGGCCACTGGTCCCAGAGCATAACATCAACAATAGATTAATGTCTTGGGGATACAGAGATGTAGTGGACTAATGACCCTGAGGTTTAATCATCATGTTTACTCTGCATTTCTCTGTGACATTACATTAGATGGGAGTTACATCAGCGAATGTTTATTATCTTATCAATAACATGGTTATCCCATGTGTAAGGACTGAACACATCAGGTTGTCTCATAGGAAATGTGTTTGTTGATGTCCTCGGCATCTCAGGCCGCTGTTTAGCCTGAAAGTTAAACTTTCATTCAAGTGTTTGTTTGTCTCATAAACACTTTAATGAAAGTGCTTAATAAAGACAATTGGGTCTGGTGCAATACAGTGTAACTATGCATATTTATAATATTTTCTGTTATCTGTAGTATCTAGTAATTAACTTTTCAAGTAACTAAATCCAAACAAGCCAAACAGTCATCCTCATACTTTAAAATATAACTGTTGTACCTTTTTTCTCAAGTACTTTACCTAGAGGGACAGTTTGCCGATTTTACAAATCAAGTTCAGCTTTCTCATCACCTCGTGTACAAAATTTCAAAATTACACACTGGTAAGCTTAGTATTCAAAACAGGTGAGAGTGTGTTGCATAGGTCAAAATAAGCAAAGGTCCTTATGCTGAATTGAGGTGATGTGTTTAAAAAGTTAGAACAAAGCTGTGTAAAGGGTGTAACCTAATGGGTGTAATTTGCCTAATCTTCCCAGATCTCTAGACCTCAGTGGATACACAGACAAAAATGGGCTGAAGGATCTTTTTAGTTCTTGAAAAAAAGTTCCTGGTACTTTTGGTCGAAAAGCAGCTTACCTTGCAGATAGAACTCAGTGTGTATATACAGATGGTCAAGTCAAACTTGTGGAGATCTCTAAGAGATAGTCAAGTCAAGGTTCAATTTTAGCCCATCTTATTTTCTATTTTTATAAATAACATTTGGAGGAATTTGCTTACAGCTAAAGTACGTCTTTATGCAGATGATACAATAGTCTATTCAGTTGCCTCTTCTCTAAGTCAGACTGCTGATGAGTTTGCCTTTCAACAGCTGCAGGCCTCATTGTATTGTCTAAAGCTGGTTTCCTAATGCTAAGACAACCAAATCCATGATCTTTTCCAGAGCTCGCCCCCAGATCATAGAACCTTGGGAGGGGACTCAATTGAAAGAGTATCATCCATCAAGTACTTGGATCTTTGGGTGGATAATAGACTCTCTTTTAGAGTGCATATTGAGAACCTAGTGAAGAAACTGAAGGTTAGACTGGGTTTCTATTATCGAAATAGGGCCTGCCTTAATTTAACAGTTAGGAAAACACTGCTACAGGCTACATTCTTAAGTGTTATAGACTATGGGGACAGTTTACATGGATGCTGCCTCCTCTAAACTTCGCTGCCTAGACTCTGTGTATCACAATACTTTACGTGTTATATTCAACTCATTGTCCTGTTCAAATCACTTTGTATTTTATGATCTGGTTTCCTGGTCTTCATTAAGCTTAAGGAGACAGCAGCATTGGAATACTTTTATTTACAAAGCCATACTGGGTAAACTCCCTCCTCTCTCCTATTTTGAGCCTTAGTCATGAAATAAACAGAAAAACACTACAGCTTAATGATTTTGTCTCCCTGGGAGAGTTCAAAGCTCTGATAAAAAACTGTGTAAGAGTGCAATTGCTATTCCTAAAGTGGATTTTACATTATGTATCTGTTGTCCCTTTTCTGTTTTAAAATTTTTGTAACCTTGTAATGAGTGCTATTTTGGCCAGGTCTCCTTCGAAAAAGAGATTTGAATCTCAAGGGCCTTTCTTGGTAAAATAAAGGTAAAATAAAAATAATAATAAATAAATTACACAAAATGAAAACCTCAGAAAATAAAAAAATAATTAATGAAATCAATGTTGAATATTATTCAAACCTGTGACAGATGGAAAGAAAATAACTTCACATATCCCTGAAATTGTATGCATGATTATGAAAATGGTTGGCATAATCATTTTTTGATGGGGATAAAAACTATGACTACAATGTCGTATTTGTTACATTTGATCAGACAGTCCATAGTAGAAACTGAGCAAGTAATGGAACATTTGTTTTGTATCATACTTGTATATCTTACTTAATCACAGGATTACTCTATGTGACCTCTTTGTCTAGACAGCTCATATGAGTTTCCTTTTTGATACTAGCTTGTGCTGAAAGTTCATCAACATCCTCTTGACCCATGTCTGACTTTAAAACTGGCACATAGCTTAAAGGAACAAACAATCGTGTATGAAACAGTCGCACCCCACATCCTATGTGCATTTAAAGCTTCTCTTCATCCAACTTTTGTGTTCCTTCTCCTTCAGACTGCATTGGAACTCTGTGTGATCAATGATACCTTCTCTGAGCAGAGAAATAAAATACTCTGAAGGCATCTTTGATCAAGGTTCTTTATTTCAGCATCCTAAAACTCAACAATAGATTTAATATAACAAAATATTAAACAAAATAAAGACTGTTCTCTTTGGTAACTGATTACTGGCTGTTCTATTGTTAATTTTTAGTTTAAAAGCTCATAATGTGGCATTAAAGTACACAGTAAATGCACCATGAATAAAGATATTGTTTTTATCTGTTTGTTTCTGAGTGCCATATGCCTTAAAGGAATGAAAGCTACAATCCCAGTGATGACATACAAGTGATGCAATTACCAATCTCTAGACTGACTTGCTTATCTTTACCATAGCTGATGAAAGGCTGCTGAATTCGGTATCCTTACTGTGACCTCCCTGGTGTGCCTCAGTGGAAGACGACAGGCCTCAGGGAACATGGCTGGCTACAGGCAGTTAATTATGATCCAATGGTCAATGTATTGCCTCATGGGATGGTTTGTTAAACAAGTGCGTTGATGCTTTGTATAATTAAGAGAGAGGACAATCTAAATGATGGAGAATGTCATGTTTTACAGTCAAAAACTGTTGTTCTTATCATTTAACAGTGACTTTACCTGTTCACACTAAAAGCTGTCAAAGAGCTTCACTTCAATAATGAATACCTCAGAGGGGATGCTGTAGCTGTTGTCTTTAAGGAGTTACATAGAGTACATGCAGTAATTATGGCAGAGATGGTCAACAGGTCATTAACTCCACTCTCCTCTGAGAGCAATTAGTAAAACAACACTACTCTGGAGAGCCAGTCTGGGCACTAATTCACACAAACAGGCTCTATAGCCAGTATCCCTTAAGTCTTACTCCTACCCACTTAAACCAGAAATAAATACATTAAACATTCTATTTGTTCTATTATACTTGAATATACTGTAGTTTGGTATATTCAGCTGTTGAATTTGTATTCTTATGAGTCTTTACTTGTCTGGCTGGTTAATGAGTCCAACCACAAAACTAACAGTGTTTGAAACAGAATGGTGTGTATAATGCAATTGGGACAATGCCACAATAAACTATGGCCTCAAAATGTCCATAGAGCTGATTCAACACTCCTCAGACACAATTTCAACTTAAGACAACAACTTTATTTATTTCAGATGTATTGCATTGGATTACATTGTATTGTATTGGTTATCATGTGTACCACAGACTGTTAAGAACATATGGTTTTCCAATCAGCCATAAATGAATTGCTAAATAGGTCTTGACACATCTTCATTCCTTGACTGGTTTCCTAGCAGATGTGATTGCACCTCACTCATCACTAGATGCTAAACTAAGCAATACCATCACAAAGTATTAAACCAACCTAACTTTGTCTACAGTTTGTGGTGTTCGGACACCTTCTTCCTCATACCCGAAAGACCTCAAAACCATAGAGCGACATTTTGTGACTGCAAGTTTCTCAGAGTACAGTCTTTTAGCATCTTACAGCCTTGCTAAAGCTGTACTTTGACTGTCCCTGTCTTCTTCTTTTCCTTTCGGCTGCTCCCTTTCAGGGGTCGCCACAGCGAATCATGTGCCTCCATCTAACCCTGTCCTCTGCATCCTCTTCACTCACACCAATTAACTTCATGTCCTCTCTCACTACATCCATGAATCTCCTGCCTGGCAGCTCCAACCTCAGCCTCCTGCTACCAATATATTCACAGTCTCTCCTCTGAACATGTCCAAACCACCTCAATCTGGCCTCTCTGGCTTTATCTCCGAAACATCTAACATGAGCTGTCCCTCTGATGTACTCGTTCCTGATCCTGTCCATCCTTGTCACTCCCAAAGAGAACCTCAACATCTTAAGCTCTGCCACCTCCAGCTCTGCCTCTTGTCTTTTCTTCAGTGCCACGGTCTCTAAGCTGTACAACATCGCTGGTCTCACCACCGTCTTGAACACCTTTCCTTTCATTCTTGCTGATACTCTTTTATCACACAACACACCTGACACTTTTCTCCACCCGTTCCAACCTGCTTGCACTCGCCTCTTCACCTCTTTTCCACAGTCTCCATTGCTCTGGAGCGTTGACCCTAAGTACTTAAAGTCCTGCACCTTCTTCACCTCTGCTCCCTGTAACCTCACCGTTCCACCTGGGTCCCTCTCATTGACACACATGTATTCTGTCTTACTGCGGCTAAGCTTCATTCCTCTGTTTTCCAGAGCAGACCTCCATCTCTCTAGATTCTCCTCCACCTGCTCCCTGCTCTCACTACAAATAACAATGTCGTCCGCAAACATCATAGTCCATGGAGATTCCTGTCTAACCTCATCTGTCAGCCTGTCCATCACCAGAGCAAACAAGAAGGGGCTCAGAGCCGATCCTTGATGCAGACCCACCTCCACCTTGAACTCCTCTGTCGCTCCTACAGCACACCTCACCACGGTCTTACAGCTCTCATACATGTCCTGCACCACTCTGACATACTTCTCTGCCACTCCAGATTTCCTCATACAATACCACAGCTCCTCTCTCTGCACCCTGTCATACGCTTTCTCTAAATCTACAAAGACACAATGCAACTCCTTATGACCTTCTCTGTACTTCTCCATCAGCATCCTCAAAGCAAATACTGCATCTGTTGTGCTCTTTCTAGGCATGAAACCATATTGCTGCTCACAAATGCTCACCTCTGCCCTTAGCCTAGCTTCCACTACTCTTTCCCACAACTTCATTGTATGGCTCATCAGCTTTATTCCTCTGTAGTTGCCACAGCTCTGCACATCTCCCTTGTTCTTGAAAATTGGCACCAGTACACTTCTCCTCCATTCCTCAGGCATCCTCTGATTCTCCAAGATCTTGTTAAACAAACTAGTCAGAAACTCAACTGCCACCTCTCCTAGACACTTCCATACCTCCACAGGTATGTCATCAGGACCAACTGCCTTTCCACTCTTCATCCTCTTCAACATCCTCCTCACTTCACTCTTGCTAATCTTTGCTACTTCCTGCTCCACACCAGTCACCTCTTCTACTCTTCGTTCCCTTTCATTTTCCTCATTCATCAACTCTTCAAAGTACTCCTTCCATCTTCCATTCACACTCCTGGCACCTGTCAATACATTTCCATCCTTATCTTTAATCACCCTAACCTGCTGCACATCCTTCCCATCTCTATCTCTTTGTCTGGCCAACCTGTACAAATCCACCTCTCCCTCTTTTGTGTCCATCCTAGCATACAAGTCCTCATATGCTCTTTGTTTGGCCTTTGCCACCTCTACCTTCACCTTATGCTGCATCTCCCTGTACTCCTGTCTACTCTCTTCAGTCCTCTCAGTGTCCCACTTCTTCTTTGCTAACCTCTTTCTCTGTATACACTCCTGAACTTCCTAGTTCCACCACCAAGTCTCCTTGTCCACTTTCCTCTTTCCAGATGACACACCGAGTACCCTCCTACCTGTCTCCCTGATCACATTAGCTGTAGTGGTCCAGTCATCTGGGAGCACTTCCTGACCACCCAGAGTCTGTCTCAGCTCCTCCCTGAAAACTAAACAACATTCTTCCTTTTTCAACTTCCACCACTTCGTCCTCTGCTCTGCCTTTGTCCTCTTCATTTTCCTCACCACCAGAGTCATTTTACACACTACCATCCTGTGTTGTCTGGCTACACTCTCCCCTACCACTACTTTACAGTCACTGGTCTCTTTCAGATTACAACGTCTACACAAGATGTAGTCCACCTGAGTGCTTCTCCCTCCGCTCTTATATGTCACCCTATGTTCCTGCCTCTTCTGGAAGAAAGTGTTCACTACAGCCATTTCCATCCTCTTTGCAAAGTCTACCACCATCTGTCCTTCTGCGTTCCCTCTGTTCCCTTCACCTACATGCCCGTTGAAATCTGCACAAATCAACACTCTCTCACCTCTGGGGATGCTCTGCATCACTTCATATAACTCACTCCAGAATTTCTCCTTCTCTTCTAACTCACATCCTACCTGTGGGGCATAACCACTCACAAGATTGAACATCACCCATTCAATTTCCAGCTTCAGGCTCATCAACCTGTCTGGCACTCTTTTCACCTCAAGAACATTCCTCACAAACTCCTCTTTCAGGATAACTCCTACTCCGTTTCTCTTCCTATCTGACCCATGGTAGAACAACTTGAACCCTGCTCCTAAGCTTCTAGCCTTCCTACCTTTCCACCTGGTCTCCTGGACACACAGTATGTCCACCTTCCTTCTCTGCATCATGTCAATCAACTCTCTAGCCTTCCCTGTCATAGTCCCAACGTTCAAAGTCCCTACTGTCAGTCCGACATTCTTAGCTTAAACCTGTCCCTGTCCCTATTTCTAAATGCTTCTTTCTTTTGCAACCTTAGCTGTCTGAGTTTAGCTGTAAACCAGGGTTTGTGATGATGTCACAGCCTCTGTGAACTCATCCAGACTGATGGTCGCAGTCTTGAAAATACCAATAGACGATGCAGTTGTCTGCTTCGCCATCTTGAGTATTTTAGTAGGAAGTCCGTGCACGCGACACATTTGTTAGAGCTCAAGGATACACACGATGTGTCAACATAACTAATTCAAATTTTAGAAAAGCTCGAAGTCTCCCAGATCACAACTGCAGATACCCAGCCATACAATGAAAATGCTTGTGCTCCCACTGCGGCCTGGAATTGCTCAAAATAGGTATGAAGGAGCAAGAAACGGTGATTTTTAAGCTGCAGGCATGTGGTCTTTCCGCATGGCATTTTGGACATGAAGTGTATTTAAGAATTTCCTTAGGTGCAAAGTTTAATGGACTTGAGGCACCAGTAGTGCAAAAGCAATGCAACGGCTGCGCCCTCTCACCTCTAAAGGTCTTCAGTACATGTCTGGACAATTCTTTAACACTGAATTTTCATACTAAACTGACTATACTCAGTCACCATTGTCACTGACAAAATCAGTAGATTTTAGCAGTGGAGCTCCACTTTCTGACCGAGAGCACCGCTGTCAAGCTCATGATACACATTACATTACTTTCTCGTTAAAAGTTTATGAAAAGACTTCGAAACCCACACACACAACCATGATGTGATTAACCTTATGTACACTGCTTGTATAGGACTAGTTTTGTTCTGAAATGAATGTAACGGCTTGAAATAGCAACAGAATGGATATTTTAATGGAGTGGGTATCTCCTCTCATGTTTATAATTATCATAAAATGATGATGTTGCCATCATAATTCTCTGGAGTAGAACAACTGTGATGACATGTCCAGAGTCAGACAACATAAAATACTCCCAACTCCTCCCATTACCTTCACTTATGTGTCTATAGATCTAACCAAGAGCAAAATGTAGAACACATTTTATGATTATAGACCCCGAGTTCAGTGAGTATAATTAAACAATTGCAATGATGACTAATAATTAACGACAGTATGTTCCAATGCTTAAGCTGAAGTTCGCTTTCATAAAACTGCTTAAATTTTCCTCACAGATGCTGCAGACTCTGCAAACCAGATCACTGATTTCTCAAGACAGAGTTTGTCCAACAACAAGGACACAAATACTGAATTATTTGTCACTCGTTTATTGTGAGTGGAATGGAAAACAGTACAGTTTCTGTTTACTTTAACCTCACCATGTTTGTGAACATTGGACACTACCGCTATCCAGCCTTTGTTTTTTGCCTCCTTCTCTACAGCTTTATTGTCTCTGCTAATCTTGTCATAATACTGGTGATCTCTTGTGAAAGAACACTATCTGAGCCCATGTATATTTTTATTGCTTTGTTATCTGTGAACGCTTTGTATGGTTCTACTGGTTTCTTCCCCAGATTCCTCATGGACCTTCTGTCTGATACTCATTTGATCTCACGTCCTGCTTGTTTCACTCAGATCTATGTTATTTACACATATGCTTCCTATGAAATGACCATTCTTAGCATTATGGCATATGATAGATATGTTGCTGTATGTCATCCTTTACACTACCACAGAAAGATGACCTCTAAAACTGTTTTAAAGTTGGCAGCATTGGCTTGGGGTTTTCCAGCCTTTGGTCTCATAGCATGCATTTTTTTGTCTGCCAGGCTCCCTTTATGTGGTAATGAGATACAAAAAGTGTTCTGTGCCAACTGGAATGTTGTAAAATTATCATGTGTTACCACTTTTGTCAACAATATTTATGGTTTTCTTTTGACCATAACTACAGTTTTCCTTCCCCTTTTTTATGTCCTGTACACCTATTTGCAAATTGTAGTGGTTTGCTGGAAAAGCTCAGCAGAATTCAAAGGTAAAGTATTACAGAGCTGTCTGCCACATCTTGTTTCATTTGTGATTTATTCCATCGCAGGATTTTGTGATATTGCCTTGAGCCGGTATAATCTTCAAGAGATAAATCCATTTGTGGCTGTAATTCTGTCACTAGAATTTGTTATCATTCCTCCGGTTCTGAACCCTCTTGTGTATGGCCTTAAGTTACCAGAAATTAGAAGACACATTTTAAGGATGTTATCATGGAATAAAATAATCTCTTGAAAATGATCAACCACACCAAAGCATAATGTATGACCCAGACTGTGGGAACACATTAGTCTACAGAGGCTATGAATGATGTGTTAATGCAAATGAAAAGCATTTGATATTTTAACTGACTCTCACAAGAAATCTTAAGGAGAATAGAGACCAGACTTAATCAGAGTGAGTCATTAGAACATACAAGATGGTCACATGATAAATTAAGCCTGTTAATTCTTAAAATGCAGACTACAATATGTGTTTTGGACATAAATTATTTTATGTTACTTCACCATCGACTGGATTAAATGACAACATGACAAACTGAACATACTATTTCACATTTTTGTAACATAAAACATTTTACCAATCCTTAACCAATGCAAACATGTTTGGTTATGCTTCAATAAGCAACAACTAAATAAAGCTCTTAAATAAAAGAAAAGAAGTTAAAAAAGTTAGAACCAGTGGAAATCTGCACTCTCTGCACTGTTACCATCCATCCCCTACCCCACCAACAACATATTACTTTTCAGTGCCACCGTTACTGTTATGACAGATAACATTTTTCTAGGGCTCAATACATAACTTATTTTCCATGCACATAACACATATTAGTATTTTATTTAAAGTGGCCTCATTTTCACTTTTCACAATTTCAGGATGTCAAGCTGAATAAGAGTGAGCAATTGTTATATAGTATATAGTACATAATAGTTTTGATTAATCTTGAAAACAATACAAGACATTGATCTTCATTAATTTGTATGGTAAGAGCTTCCTGATATTTTTTTCAATCTGTACATTGACTCAATATACTGTATTAATAATTATTTATGTTATGTGCTCAGTTTGAAATAAAATGCAATTTAGTATTCATAAATAAAATCATTTGCACTGTGGTTTTCCAGTTTAAACATTTACTGAAATGAGTCCTTTAGTGTGTTATGAGTTAAGTTTAGAAAATGCCATAAAACTTCAATTCACCTGCTCTTCCACTGACAGACATCGGAACTAGTGTACCATGTTCCACAATGTTCCACAATGTTTCTCAATAGTCTAATTAACTCTAAAGAAATCAGACATCTACAGTAGAAAAGGCACATTTTCTTCAATCCCAATTGTCAGTCTATCATGAGTGAATGAATGATTAATTGAATAGTTAAAGCTAGGGTAGGTAAGTTTGAGAAACTAGACCAAAAGTCTATCTGGTCGTAGCCTTTTGAAATTCTGTCTTCCTTTTTCTGCCTTGTTTGCCAGTGCTGACTGCAGATGCAGGTACATTTGGTACTGGGAATCTTGAATGCTCTTTCTTGGCCAAAATTGTGAGACTAACTTGATAGCTTATGGTGCTGCCGTCCTCAGGTATGAGAGTGGCGGCTGGGTGCGCGCACGTAGGCGGGTCATGTAGCAGCAGGGCAGGTAGCCATGGTAGCGAGGTAGAGTGGCAGTAACCCAGTCAAACCCAGGTTGGGTTTACTGCAGGCCTGTGACTACTACAGCCACTTGATTTTTTTTCTCTGTTTTTCAGAGCATTTAATTTTTTGATTTGTATTGGTATATAAAGACAGTTGGAACAAATATGACACAAAATGTTTTAGAAATACATTGCCTACCCTGAAGCTGCAGTGAAGACCTTGCAAAAGGTCAAAAGAGCCTACAAAGTGGAACTACTCTTGCCAACCATAGAATATATATAAAGATGGATGACATGACAGCTCCCCAAAAGTGAAAAGTTTCTGTAAGAGAAACCAACCTATGATGATCCAATGTGGCATCCCACGCAAAGAGGAAATTAATTAGCTGTGAATGTAAACGGGAAGAGCATTGTTGTCTGTTGACTCACCAAACCTAATTCATAGATCCTACAGTTTTGCTTACTGTTGATGTACAAAGGCACTCACGTAGGAACTTTCATTCATTTATATGTTTTATAAATGAAGAGTGTCTTAAGGTAAATTGGCATGGTTGATTGCCAACAAAACAACACTTAAGTGGGTCCTATATCAGTTCAATACAGAACATATCTTTTAGTTTCCCGTATTTTACGGGAAAGTTGGCAACCCTAGCCTCAACTCTTAGTGATTTACAGAGTTTCCTGATGGACTGATACCATCACCATAGCTTATTTAGCCATTCAGCTAACGTAGCCATCCTAATAGCTGACTCGGTCCGGCAGCGGGGAATGCTGGTGGGGAGCAGCGTCGAAATGGGCGTTGTAGTTGCTGTACAGGATAGCGTTCAGACACACAATTTTAGTCAGGGCCAGTAGATTTTTGTCCCACTTGACCGACCGGGCGGTGGCAAAACGCTATTGTTGGACCCTGACTTAAATAAACAGCAACATTTCAGGTAGCAGCAACCCCAAACAAAATGGTTTACCTCAGTATGTCTAGTCAACGGGAAGAGCATTGTTTTCTGCTGACTCAATATATGAAGAGTGTCTATAGGTAAATTCAGCATGGTTGAGTGCCAACAAAACAACGCTGACGAAAAGGAAATCAATTGTAAAGGTACAGACAGAAGGAAGGGGGGGGGGGGGGGGGGGGAAGAGAGACAAAGAAGAGAGAGGCAGCCAAAACCCCAAAGGATAAACTGCAAAAATGTGGAAAAAAAGGGGG
>CM022488.1:19456401-19482831 GCA_011952105.1 Coreoperca whiteheadi
GGGGGGGGGGGGGGGGGGGAGAGAGAGAGAGACAGTCTAGTAAGTGCATCCAAGCCCACATGGATTAACTGGAATAATGTTGAAGAAAAAGGGGGAGAATTAGGTAACTATTGTGAGAAACAGGTAATTTTCTGCATTTTGAATAGGCTGCAATTCCTGTAAGCTGGATGTTTTACACAACAAAAAAGAGAGAGATGAATAGACTCATAATCATAGCATGTTTCATTAGGTATGAATGTCATGCTAATGAAATTATATATACTTGACTAAGGTTTAAGTGGACACAGTTGTATACATTATGGTGAAAAATTACGGCTGAAAAAACTATTTGCATCTGTAAAGATTTGCCAGGAAATTGTAGCACCGCCTAGTGTGTTATTCCACTGGGCCTTATTTTGTTTGTCTTGGTGACAATGAAGTCAGCCAATCTCTGATTTCCACTGTATTCTTCCTATTTCTAACCCCACCATAAAATATAAAGACTTTCAACTCCTCTAACAAACTCACAATCAGGGACCTGGTCAGCAACATGTATTGAAAACCTTCTTGAAGGTGGCAAGTATAAAATATCTTGAAACTAAAAGAATAGTGATAACAAGCTTTCATATTTATTTTTAAATCGTTTTGGTCATACTTATTTCAACTTTTTTTAATTTTGCTTAATAAATAAGCTGTAAGTAGTTCCACATTTAGTGATTTGTCTTTACAGCTCAGTATCTCAATGTCACAGGAGATGATTTCCAGATTTCTGGAAACAATACTGAAAGATATCATTCCAAGAAGGATTTAAGGATTTTTCATAAGGAATCTCTGTGTGTGCGAAATGGAAAATGCCACTATAATGTTTCACTTTAACCTCTCCATGTATGTGAACATAGGGTCTTACCGCTATCCAGCGTTTGTACTGTGCTTCCTGCTGTTTGCCCTTATTATCTCTGCTAATCTTGTTATAATACTAGTAATATCACGAGAGAGAACACTTCATGAGCCCATGTACATTTTTATTGCATTTTTGTCAGTCAATGCCCTGTATGGTTCTACTGGTTTCTTCCCCAGATTCCTCATAGACCTTCTGTCTGACTCTCACTTAATCTCACGTCCTGCTTGTTTCACTCAGATCTATATTATTTACACATATGCTTTCCATGAAATGACCATACTGTGCATTATGGCATATGATAGATATGTTGCTGTTTGTGATCCTTTACACTACCACATCAAGGTGACCCCTAAGAGAGTCTGTGGGTTGGCAGCCTTTGCTTGGATCTTTCCGGCATTTTCTATTGCACTGTGTCTATATTTGACAATCAGGCTTCCTTTGTGCGGCAACAACATCCTAAAAGTATACTGTGCCATCTGGAATATTGCTAAACTGTCATGTGTTACCACTTTTATCAACAATATTGTTGGCTTGCTTGTAACCACAATTACAGTAATTCTGCCCCTGATATATGTATTGTACACCTACTTTCGAATTACGCTTGTGTGCAGGAAAAGCTCATCCGAATTCAAGAGCAAAGTGTTCCAAACCTGCTTACCACATACTATTTCATTTGTCAGTTATTCCATCACTTTATTTTGTGATATTGCCTTAAGTCGTTTTAATATTGAAATGCTAAACTCATTTTTTGCTGTAATTTTATCATTGGAGTTTGTAATGATACCTCCACTTCTGAACCCTCTTTTGTATGGTCTGAAGTTACCAGAAATAAGAAGACACATTTTCAAGATGCTGTCATGTTTAAATACTCTTTCTTGAAAACACTCTCTGAATAATAACTTTGTACTAAATATATTCATACTATGCTGTCTATGAAGGATTTTGTGTGCAGTATGTCAAATAAAAAGTTCAATCAAAGTGAGCAGAGCATCATAACTGTAAAACCTATGGCACAGTCTACACTGAAATAGATGGGAAACCAGGTAATTGTTAAATTTGACATCGTAACTCTGATCTTAGCTTCCCTGCATAGGCTACATATTCATGCATTAGAGTACATTGCTCCTTAGAGCTGGAGGAAGTGTCTCGGGAGAGGGAAGTCTGGGCGTCTCTGCTTAGACTGCTGCCCCGGCGACCAGGCCCCAGATAAGCGGAACAAGATGGATAGATGTAAATTTTGTCATAATATTTGGAGAAAAGGCTGACACCAAGAAATACCACGATGACTCCCATTTAAGTCTGTTGGCAACCTTTTTTTTTCTCTCTCGCCCATCCAATTGTTGTCTCCACTATTTTATGACTAGTGCTGCATTTATGCAATGTCTGCAGTATGGTAAAAACCTCTCATTATTCCAACTGGGGAGCGTTCACGCATCCTTCCATGATTGTTAGTTCCATTGCTAGCCTTAGTCACACCATGTCAGTAGTCTAAACCAGCTGTCTTTATTGTGCTACATAGTTGTAGAAAGTAAGTGAAACCAGATACAAACAAACCATGTATAGTTCCTTTTTAATGAGCTGAATTGATTGAATTAGGGTCATTATTGCTTCAATGTGAGTGCGAGTGATAATGGCTTTGCTGCCATTTTGCCAATGGTTTGCTGACACTTCACTTCTGTAGTTCTTTTCACCAAGTGTAGCTGTCAAACTTTGTACATTTTTCCCCACTTGGCTGTTTTTTCAGTCTGAACGATATGACGTAAAACACAGCATAAGAGACAGATAACATTAATTCACTGTTCGCTGAACCCTATGCTGAATAGCGATTTTTACTGGAAAGAGACATGGCATGAATGTCAAGCTCTGGATTTCTCCACATGCCACAGCAGTAATAGGAAGTGCGATATAAAGTTATCAAAAGAGTTAGTTTGGAAGGCGGAGTCTCTTTTTTAGACCTTTCAAAACCAGAGACATAAGAGCAAAAACTAACTAGCTTACTACCACAGTAGCCTAGTATTTTAGTGTTGCATCCACAGACTGTATAAAACATGGACGTAGTTTCCAAGATGTCACCCATAGGTTTGTGAAGCTCAGTGTGTCGGCTCCGGATGACAGCATCTTGGCAGTGCCTGACTCCACCTAACTCAAAGCTAATCCAAAGATGGACAAACAGGTGGAGCGTGGGTGGAGCAAGCAGACAGCCAGATGTGTAAACACATCTGTCAGGGTACCCACCAGTCACTCAAAGCGGCCACACCATTAATTCTGCATAACTTTAAACCTTAATATAATATACAGGGGCGTTATATAAAAATTCACCCCTTGTACAGCTGTCACGAAGGAGGAAATTAGCTATACAACTGTTTCTTTTACCAAGCTGTAAACTTGGTTTATTTCTCCTGTAAAGTTGGGCATTTTAACATGGGGGTTAGTGGGGATTGACTCGCTTTTGGAGCCAGCCTCAGGTGGCCATTTGAGGAACTGCAGTTTTTGGCACTTCCGCATTGGCTAAATTTCCCCCCACAGGAATCAGGTGGACCACAAAGGGGGACGACGTGATAGGCACAGCTGATTGTAGTGCAACAGTGATCCAAAATATTTTCCTCCTTTGATAAACTATCTGTATCTGGGGAGTTCGTGGCTTAGATTACATTTGTCAAAGTTGCTGAGAACAAGAAGTAAGGATTTGTCCGCTCCACACACAGTATCTGGTCGACGAGCAGGCGCTGTGCCTCCTGCACGTTGGCCTGCGGTGGAGTGTAAACACAGACCAGTATGAATGAGACAAACTCACAGGGGGACTAGAAATGTTTACAGTTTATGAAAAAAGATTCCGGATCAGGAGAAAAGTGCTATGGGATCACTGCTGAAGAAATTATTTGCATCTGTAAAGATTTGCCAGGCAATTGTAGCACCGCCTAGTGTGTTATTCCACTGGGCCTTATTTTGTTTGTCTTGGTGACAATGAAGTCAGCCAATCTCTGATTTCCACTGTATTCTTCCTATTTCTAACCCCACCATAAAATATAAAGACTTTCAACTCCTCTAACAAACTCACAATCAGGGACCTGGTCAGCAACATGTATTGAAAACCTTCTTGAAGGTGGCAAGTATAAAATATCTTGAAACTAAAAGAATAGTGATAACAAGCTTTCATATTTATTTTTAATCGTTTTGGTCATACTTATTTAGACTTTTTTTAATTTTGCTTAATAAATAAGCTGTAAGTAGTTCCACATTTAGTGATTTGTCTTTACAGCTCAGTATCTCAATGTCACAGGAGATGATTTCCAGATTTCTGGAAACAATACTGAAAGATATCATTCCAAGAAGGATTTAAGGATTTTTCATAAGGAATCTCTGTGTGTGCGAAATGGAAAATGCCACTATAATGTTTCACTTTAACCTCTCCATGTATGTGAACATAGGGTCTTACCGCTATCCAGCGTTTGTACTGTGCTTCCTGCTGTTTGCCCTTATTATCTCTGCTAATCTTGTTATAATACTAGTAATATCACGAGAGAGAACACTTCATGAGCCCATGTACATTTTTATTGCATTTTTGTCAGTCAATGCCCTGTATGGTTCTACTGGTTTCTTCCCCAGATTCCTCATAGACCTTCTGTCTGACTCTCACTTAATCTCACGTCCTGCTTGTTTCACTCAGATCTATATTATTTACACATATGCTTCTTATGAAATGACCATACTGTGCATTATGGCATATGATAGATATGTTGCTGTTTGTGATCCTTTACACTACCACATCAAGGTGACCCCTAAGAGAGTCTGTGGGTTGGCAGCCTTTGCTTGGATCTTTCCGGCATTTTCTATTTCACTGTGTCTATATTTGACAATCAGGCTTCCTTTGTGTGGCAACAACATCCTAAAAGTATACTGTGCCATCTGGAATATTGCTAAACTGTCATGTGTTACCACTTTTATCAACAATATTGTTGGCTTGCTTGTAACCACAATTACAGTAATTCTGCCCCTGATATATGTATTGTACACCTACTTTCGAATTACGCTTGTGTGCAGGAAAAGCTCATCCGAATTCAAGAGCAAAGTGTTCCAAACCTGCTTACCACATACTATTTCATTTGTCAGTTATTCCATCACTTTATTTTGTGATATTGCCTTAAGTCGTTTTAATATTGAAATGCTAAACTCATTTTTTGCTGTAATTTTATCATTGGAGTTTGTAATGATACCTCCACTTCTGAACCCTCTTTTGTATGGTCTGAAGTTACCAGAAATAAGAAGACACATTTTCAAGATGCTGTCATGTTTAAATACTCTTTCTTGAAAACACTCTCTGAATAATAACTTTGTACTAAATATATTCATACTATGCTGTCTATGAAGGATTTTGTGTGCAGTATGTCAAATAAAAAGTTCAATCAAAGTGAGCAGAGCATCATAACTGTAAAACCTATGGCACAGTCTACACTGAAATAGATGGGAAACCAGGTAATTGTTAAATTTGACATCGTAACTGTAATCTTAGCTTCCCTGCATAGGCTACATATTCATGTATTAGAGTACATTGCTCCTCCTAATAATGAAATTTACTGCTGTTGGCAACCTTTTTTTTTTCTCTCTCGCCCATCCAATTGTTGTCTCCACTATTTTATGACTAGTGCTGCATTTATGCAATGTCTGCAGTATGGTAAAAACCTCTCATTATTCCAACTGGGGAGCGTTCAAGCATCCTTCCATGATTGTTAGTTCCATTGCTAGCCTTAGTCACACCATGTCAGTAGTCTAAACCAGCTGTCTTTATTGTGCTACATACTTGTAGCAAGTAAGTGAAACCAGATACAAACAAACCATGTATAGTTCCTTTTTAATGAGCTGAATTGATTGAATTAGGGTCATTATTGCTTCAATGTGAGTGCGAGTGATAATGGCTTTGCTGCCATTTTGCCAATGGTTTGCTGACACTTCACTTCTGTAGTTCTTTTCACCAGTCAATCAGTTTGTAGCTGTCAAACTCTGTAATGTCTTCAACATGGAATAACAACAGTGCGGCAAACGTTTTTCCCCACTCGGCTGTTTTTTAAGTCTGAACAATATAATTAAAAACAGATATGAGACAGGTATGGCATGAATGTCAAGCTTTGGATTTCTCCACATGCTACAGCTGTAATAGTAAGCGCAATATAAAGTTATCAAAAAAGATTTTTTGGATGGTGGAGTCTTTTTTTTTTTTTTTTAGACCTTTCAAAAACAGGTGTGCTATCTGGCACATTTCCTTTTAAAGACTTTACCTGCTGTACAGTGGACAATATTCAAATGCAATAAGCGAGATAGAGCCCCCAGTATATTACGTCTACATTTACATGTCACCACGCTCTTTTGATGTCAAAATGTAAATGAAAATGCAATTTGTCAGTCCTCTCGTCAAGGCGGGTCTTCAGTTAGGACGTCACTTCCTCGTTCAGTAACATTTAATAGTTCTACCTATCAACCTGAGCGGAATCTGCCCGGACTGGGAGCTTGGAGGGGGAGTGTTGTTTACACTGCTAGGAAAGGAGCTTTGGACTGCCAGGAGGAGGAAGTTTCAGGCCCAGGTCGGGGGTGATCCAGCAGGGAATGCTAGTGAGGAGCGGCGCCAGAATGGGCACAAGATCCGTGGCCGACCAAGTGGGCAACATAACCGGGCTCAGCAGCCTCTCAGTGAACACTGTCGGACCGGGACTGGACACAGCCTCCGAGACCGACGGAAGCCAATTTGACAACAGTAATACAGCAATGTTACCAGGCTGGCTTTCTTGCCAGGTTTGGCTCCTGGTACCCCAGGGCTGAACCAGCCGTAATCCCCGCTAAGACCTCTGGAGGTGGGTGCTGACTGATGTCTGACCTCCCTCTCGCTCCTCTCCCACTGTCGCTTAATGACTGACGGATTACATTTTCATTTTGACAACAAAAGAGCATGTAAATGTAAATGCAATAGACATTTGAATACTGTCCACTGTAGTCATAGAACACCAATATGAGTACGTGAAAATTTAAATGCAAATGGATTATTGCATTTTTATTTTTAGTCAAATAACACATAAGTGGAAATGTATAATGCTATTGTGGAATTACATTTTCATTTTCAAATGTATGTGATCATTTTAATGTCATCCCGTATGCGCTTCCATACACATACATGAGAAAGATATACATTCATCTATTTGCAGTTGACTGCTCTTCAATGAAAGCTACTGCCACGTCACTGACTGGAAGTCCCATGATAACAACGTCATTGAGTGTTACGGCCATGAACGAATATAAACAAATGGTAACACATCATGTAAGGGAGGGGTAGACACAGAACAGAATCCCCCTTTTTTCCTCCCACAAGTTAGGTTGGTTGATTAAGTTGTGCAAATGCAATGTATCTGTGCAGTATTAGAATGACATCTAAAACAAGATAAACTGTAAAATGTCATGATGGATAATGAAACAGTAATTACTATGTTAACTCTTTCAGGCTTAAGTGGGACAACAAACTACAGAGTTATTCTCTTTGCTCTCACTTTACTGTGTTACTGTGTGATTTGGCTGATAAATGTGACCATTATTGTGACAATCATTGTGGATAAAAACCTTCATGATCCCATGTACATCTTCCTCTGTAATCTGTGCATCAATGGACTTTATGGGACAACAGGCTTTTACCCAAAATTCCTCAAGGATCTTCTGTCTACCACTCATGTTATCTCTTATGCTGGATGCCTTCTGCAGGGTTTTGTTTTACACTCTTCAGCTTGTGCTGATTTCTCTCTTCTGGCTCTAATGGCCTATGACAGATATGTGGCTATATGTCGACCTCTGGTTTACCACTCTGTGATGACTAAACAAAGAGTTTGTGTGTTTGTGTTTTTTGCTTGGCTTGTTCCCTTTTACCTGTTGTTCATGAGCACAGTAACGACATCAACATCAAGGTTATGTGGCTCACACATACCAAAGATCTACTGTGTTAATTGGTTAGTTTCTAATCTAGCTTGCTCTGCCTCCATAGCAAAAAATGTCATTCCAGCTTTTAATTATACTTTTTATATTGGCCATGCTATTTTTGTTGTTTGGTCTTATATATACATGATCAGAACATGCCTAACATCCAGAGAGAACAAAAGAAAATTTATGCAGACATGTGTACCACATTTATTCTCTTTAATCATTTTTGTTGTATCTTTGCTTTTTGATTTGTTGTATATGAGATTTGGCTCAAAAGAGATATCACAAAGTCTCCAGAATTTTATGGCAATGGGATTTCTCCTTATTCCTCCAATTCTCAATCCCCTGATGTATGGTTTCAAATTGACCCAAATAAGAAAGAGAATTCAAAATTTTTTGTTTGGTAAAAGTTCAGTTTTCGCACTGAAGTCATGAGTTTGTCTGCACAAATAGCACAATAGCTATTGCTTTGGGACCATTGGTCAAGTAAATCACACCACAGTCAAAACTAGTTGTCCAGTGTAGCTGTTGTAGATACAGCACACAACATTCAAATGCCCTCTGAAATTATTAAGTAACTGTCTGAATATCTGAGGCAATGATTATTTACCTTCTACAATATTGTTGTTACTCTCATAGCTCTTACTGCAATTTTTTCTGGGACAATATTACGGTCCAACCAAGTAGTCATTGTAAAAGGCCTAACTGTCCGTTCTGTTTGACCTAGGAAGGGCTTATTTACAATCAGAGACCTAGCCAAGGATGTCTCGTTCAGTTTGACACATTAATCATTCCAACACACTTTCTTTGACCGCATCCCTCCAGTCTCTACATCTAAACACCTGAGGCTTGGCGTAAGGAAGTTTGTTCTAAGATATCTGATGAATTTTGGGATTAGGGGATGAAGCGAATTAAAGACTGTTACATTAATGCCAGACTTCAGTGAGAACAGTTTAAGGTCATGCTTCGCATTCATTTTTAAAACACCAGACTTCGTAGGATCTTCCCATTGGTTTAAGTTATTTGTGATAAATAAAAAAGTGTAAGCTTATAAAAGAAAAAGAAGCTAGAGATGCAGCTTTAGCTCAGCATATACCCTCCATTTCAAAATTTTTCACTAAAAAACTGGTGGAAAATAATGGTATTGTGAATGTCAGTAGTGGTGTAACAGTGCTGCCTCCAGTGGACGACCTGATGGAAACTAATACCTGCAATGCTAGCCCAAGCGCACAGCGAGATGGCAAAGGAAAAGTTTGACGTGGAGCAGCACTGCCTCCTACAGAGCCTGCAGTGGATGCTAATGCTAACACTACAAACTCAGTCTCAGACAGAAGTTGGTTAAGCTCTTTCACATTGCCTGCAGAAGAAAAAGATGCAATACCAGCTGCCAAAAATGAACCTGTTCAGATTACAGTGCATTGGAAAGAGGATGAATACTACTCCTGCTGTGAAAGTGATTCTGCACTGTGGGGAAATATCTCCAGTGACAAAATAAAAATGAATCTCATTAAAAGAGGGGCCTCTTCGTTTCAAAACAGACGAGCTAACTACTCTGCATCAGCAAGAGACTGTGGTCTAGGTAGTTGGGACCGTTCACTAACAAATAACATGCTGTGCAGTTGTTTGCCAAATGGACAAACAGCTGGGAACTGGACATGTTTTCTGCTTGACTTGCAAACTTTTTTTTTACAAAAAACAATGCATTTGTGGATAGATCTTGAAAGTGGAAACATCTGCACCACATTTCCGGACATGAGAGGAGTCCAGACCATATGTCCAACATGCTAATACACTGATGCAGAGGTTAAGTGCCACTGGGGAAATTGACTAAGCCCTAACACAACTTACTGCTTGTGATTAAGTGCATTTATTGGACTTTTAGTTTCATTTGTGTTCATTTCTAATTTCAGAAACCATTATTACAAAGTAACTCTTGAAGGATTAGTTCTGCTTGATAGATTGATTGATATCACTCATATCTGTTCATTGAATATGAAGTTAAAGCCTGCAGCCGCTTAGCTTAGCTTAGTATACAGACTGGAAACAGGGGGAAGAAGCTAGCCTGGCTCTGTCTAAAGGTGACAAAATCCTACTAAAATGCCTACTAGCACCTCTGAAGCTCACTAATCAACAAATTACAGATGTTTGATTATTCCATGCAAAAACAGAGGGTCAAAACAATAAATTACACTGCACATGGCCAAGAAATAATCCAGCACATTTGTATTGATGTTTTTTAAGAAGCAGCAATGCACTGTGATTTCCCTTTGGGGACAATAAAGTTTAACTTAACCTAACCTAACCATTTGTGTTGTGATGCTGGGGAAGTAGAATTTGAAGAGACAAATGAAAATGTGTTCTCTGATAATGGATAATGCTTCTATTGTATTTTCTTGTGCTGGACAGATCAAGCTGCTGGTTTCTTTAATTACTTCTCCACAGGTGTTACTGGACCAACTGAATTCCCAGTTGTGTTGTTGTAGTCAAAGCTGTTATTAATAGATGGTGTGGAGAGAAACCATAGTCTACAGACTGCACTGTGTAAACAGTGTATGTTGTAACTCTAATCATGAATAATGTTTCTCTTGTAAGAATGTTCACTCTCACAGGGTTAAATGAGACAATGAATTACAGAATCGCTATCTTTTCACTCACTTTACTATATTACTGTGTGATTTTGTTTTTAAATATCTCTGTCATTATGATCATTATCTTAGATGAAAACCTGCATGAACCTATGTACATCTTATTGGGCAGCTTTTGTATTAATGGACTTTATGGGACCACAGGCTTCTATCCCAAATTCCTTTTAGATCTCCTCTCTTCTTCTCGAGAAATCTCATATGAAGGATGCCTTTTACAGGCTTTTATCGTGCACTCATTTGCCTGCTGTGATTTGTCTATTTTAGCAGTCATGGCCTACGACAGATATCTGGCTATTTGTCGACCACTGCACTACCACTCTTTCATGATTAAGAGGAGGCTCTCTCAGCTGGTATGTTTCTCCTGGCTAACACCTTTCTGCATTTTCTCCATTAATGTTGTGCTCACATCAAGACTAAGGTTATGTGGTACAACTATTCATAGACTGTTTTGTGTAAACTGGGTAATTGTTAAACTTGCTTGCCCTGAAGCTGACACTTTTTCAAACAGTGTAGTTGCATATATTATAATTTTCATGTATATGTGTCATGGCTTTTTCATAATTTGGACTTATATGCATCTTATTGTAACTTGTGTAAGGTCCAAAGATGACAGGGTAAAGTTTATGCAGACATGTGTGCCTCATTTGACCTCTTTAGTCATTTTCATAGTTGTAGTACTTATTGATTTGATGTATCTGCGATTTGGGTCCACAGATTTACCTCAAAGCCTTCAAAACTTTATCGCTATAGAATTTCTGCTTATTCCTCCTGTTATGAATCCTCTAATATATGGATTTAAACTGACCAAAATCCGAAACAGAATTCTGGGTTTACTTTATGTTGAAAGAAAATGATCTCTTCCATTAATTTATGTAATTGAATTTAATGTGACAAGGAAACATCCAATCTTTTTGCTTTACCATCATAATCTCTGCATTAAGGTTTACCTGACAATGTCCCAATCTGTTCTACACGGCTGATGAATACAAGCCTCAATACATGTTGCCTATCAAAGCATTAAACTTTTCAGTTTTGTTAAAGATCAACCAACAACTGCATGTTGTGTTTAATTTGTTAAGTGTATTTCTGGAATGCTACACGTGACATGTATGAATAAATTAACCTTTTTTGCTCCTGCATGTCATGCATTTAGACTATTGTAAACCAGGAATTTGTACCGACATTTCAAGGGGCAAGAGCTCTGTTAAAAAAAGACCACATTATTAAATATAATCATTTTAATAATATCTTATAATTAAAGGCCCTATAGACCCATGTTTCACCCACACAGGTGTTGTCACTTTATTGCCTAAAGACTGTGATGGAGTGACATCTCTCTGTCCCTCCCAGTAACTGTGTTGCCCCTGTTTGTGTGGAAGAAGTTAGAAATGAATTTTTATTGGTTTGTAAAGTTTGATGACTTCATGTAATTCTAACGTACTCCATTCAACTTCAACCTGATTAGAAGTTTATTTGGCCAGAATAAGTAAAAACACCTAAGTGGATGTGCAGGGCCTTTAAAGAGCAATTTAACACCTTGTTCTAGCTTGAACACCCCCCCCCCCTTAACATAAAAAAAACGCAATCTGAACCCTGATACAAACCAGTGTCCAGGGCTGTACTGGCCATCTCGCATACCGGGCACTTTCCCGGAGGGCCGACATGCCTTTTGGGCCAACAGAATTGTCTTTTTTTTTGTCTGACCGACCCATTAAACAGGTAGATCGGTCCATTGTTTTGTTTTTTTATTGACACTGGGCTGGCCCAATCACATATTTAAACCCCCTTCAGCCTAGTGAACCAAAGGCACTGGCAGCAGAGAGAAGATAGAGCAGCGAGAGCAGCCTACTGAGATCAGCGATACCACTTCAACTGTTAGTAAAGATTTTGCAGCTGAAGAGGAAGATAATAGGGATGGGATAAGCAAACTCTGGGTGTGGCTGCCTGGCTATTTAGCTATATCAGGTACCTTTTGTTGAAACGTGTTTAACTTTTCATAACAAATTAAGAGACTGACCACCATGTTTCTTCCACAAGGAATTAATGAAGGAACCAAACCGCTCGGAATCGACGCAACGTTTAAATGCCTCTATAACATCTGGCAGTCATTAAGAATTTATTAACCCGTAGTTACATATGTGACCCACACTAACATCTAAACCAGCCAGTAACGGCTTGGGTTTCACTCACCAGCTGAAATTAAAAACAATAAATATGACTTCAGTCCTCCTGAGTCTCAACTTTTACTGACGGCAAAGATGGTGGTTCAGAGCCGTTTAAACTGCTATCATTGCCCAGTGTTGATATAGCAGAGCTAGCAGAGGCAGTGGAGAGTGGCAGAATAGGGGATGTGAATGAATGGTAGAGAAGGTGCAAATGTCTCGACAGCTGCCTCAGTTGTTTTTATTTGTGCCCATTCTGTCCCTTCCTTCAGCCACATTCCCACTTCCCCAGGCCCCTGCATTGCCATGAATCTTTGCAGTCAATGACATTCTCTTTTGTACGTGCTACGCCTTCTAACTGGCTTTACCTTTGGTTTACCCCATTGAGGTGCCGCCTCGGCACACTGAGACAGATCTTTGCACTCACCGCCCAATCAGGAGTTAGGCCAAAACAGGTGCCTTGGTCAATGCTGCCTTTAGTGCATCAAAAGAGCTCTGACACTTTGGGGACCATGCTACCTTTTGAGTCTCTGTCTTTTTGCCAGCTGGAATCCCTGTCAGCAGTCTATTCAGGGGTCATATGATTTTAACAAATGCAGACACAAAGTACCTATAGCAACCTGCCAGTCCAAGGAATGCACGCACTTGTCTTATGATGGATGGGATGGGTCAGTCCTGTACAGCTGAGATTTTATCGGGGTCAGGGCTTACCCCATTCCAGTCCACCACGTGGCCCAGAAACTTCACCTCGTGCTGTAAAAACTTGCACTTGTCCAGCCGCAGCTTTAACCCGTGCTGCCAAAACCGCTGGAACACTCCATCTAAGTGCTGTAAATGGGAGGATAAATCAGGTGAGTATATGATGATGTTATCCAATTACACCATTATGCACTGCTACATCAGCCGTTAGAACGTCCCTGGGAAATTCCAGAGGCCAAAAGGCATGCGTTCAAACTCATGCAACCCCAATGGGGTTGTTAAGGCGGTCCTTTTACAGTCTTGCACGACATCCCAATGCCGTAGTGCAGTGAGACGAGCCTGGGATAAAATCAACCAGACGTCTATATAATTGAGGATGCGGACTCCCTGGAGTCTGAGAAGAGCCAGGGCAGAGTCCATACACTCCGTGACAGTGCAAGGGGAGAGTGCTAGGCCGAAGGGAAGCACCCAATATTGGTAAGCTTTGCCCCCAAAAGCAAACCGCAGGAACGTCTGGTGTCCCGGAATGATAGAGACGTGAAAGTACGCGTCCTTTAGATCGATTGTGATGAACCAGTCCTCGGACTGAATCTGACTCACCATCATGGGGATTGTCAGCATCCGGAACCAAAATCTCCTCAGAGAACGGTTCAGGTGACGAAGATCTAAAATGGGACGCAAAACCACCGTCTCTCTTCGGGACTTTGAAGTACCGGCTGTAGAACCCGGTATGCATCTCTCAGGTGGGGATTTGTTCTATGGCCCCATTGTACAAGAGAGAATGTATTTCTCGCTCCATCACCTGTGCTTGTACCCGGTCAACCCGTTTCCAAGACCAAGAATCTTGGGGGTGCAGACTGGAACTGAAGTTTGCAACCTTGTCGGATGGTGCACAATCTCAGTGCAACACGCCGGGTCAAGCTTCCCAAGCGGGCAGAAAAGTCCCTCAGGGGAACCAACTGCTTGAGGCTGGTGCCTGGGGGACTTGGAGTGGCAACCTCAGTTACCTGAAGCGCTGCAGTGGCGGTAAATCCCCGAGGACCGGCATATACATGCCAGACCACCCCCCGAACCTGCAATGCGAGAGCTGCGGTATCTCGAAGCGCTGGTACGGCGGGAGTTAACCGGAAAGGAATGTCTACAGGCCAGGCAGCGGTTGCACGGAACTCGCCACGCCCCGAAGCGCCACCGGCGGCGGAGTTAGGAGGCTGAGCTCCCAAGGGCTCGATGGGGGAGCAGCCATTTGCTTGACCCCTAAGGGGGGGCTCCCTCTGAGGTCTGACGCTCGCATCAGGGCCTCTTCTGTGAACCCTGTCGGGCGAGAAGCACGGCCCTCAGGTCCGTATTCTCCCTCTCAGGCCTTTGCCGAGCGGACGAGAGTGAACCCCTCAACCGTTGGGGAGGGGTACTCTGCGCCACACTCACTTTCTGAGACAGCATGTAGGAGTTGCGAGATGTTGAAAGCTGAGGTGGTCCACCCTCAGCTCCGGCTCGAGACCTCTGGCAGCGGGGGACTAAACCGCTGCCGTAGCACGGCGGAGCTCCTTCCCATCTTCGGATGTGAGAGCTCCACCGACGTTGAGGTCTTAGAGCACGTCGGCGGGACATGCCTGCACGACTGCCATGGCGTGCAGACATGCCCAGCCTGACCCACTGGCATGTATGCCTTGCCCACTAAAACAATGTAGTGTAGCACAGTCTACTAGGCAATGTCGGGGTCTTAAGGGAGGACGCAGCCTCCGGCGATGAAAACGCCGCCAGCGTCTCCCCGCCCTAGCCGTTCTCCTTACACCCACTGATCGACACAGATTGGGAACCAGTCGGGCTAGAAAACCGTGCTATATACGGCCTGGACCAAGATTTCGACACCTCGGTGTGGAGATCCAGAAGAACCGCAGGTCCCGGCGTGGGCGTGGAGGTGTGGCTAGAAGGAAACACTCACCGTGCTTACTCTGGCGATGAGTGTCCTGCTGCTCCGCTGGCCAGGCGATATTGAGCCTAGCCACCATTTTCCACTCTTCGGAAACCGCCTCCAGCAGCTCCTCATGCTGTGGTGACTGGGCTGATGAGCCACCCACGACACCGCCTTCCGCGTTCAGGACATCCAGCTCCTCGGAAATAGATCTTCACGAGGAGATGCTCACGCTGCTCGCGGTCAACCTCGAGGGCTGACAAAGCGAGCTCTAAACCTAAAACAGCTAACCCAAACACGTGTGTGTTGCCGGTGGGGATAACGCGTGGGCAGGGAGGAATGCACTGCCAGAAAAGCTTCACACTCGTCATTTTCACAGAGACCCAGCGCGCTTGCTTAATAGAGACCAGAAGACTGACGACAATAGTGAAGCCGGCTCCCTTTGTAACCTCCGGTTCCGCCGGCGTGGGTCACATGTTGACGTTAAACCCAAACAAGATTGAACTAGTTGATACAGAGATTCAGAGGTGGTCACGCTGAGGGCGTTCCCCATAGCGTCAGCTAACGCAGCGTTGAAGTTCCTTTGAAAGGGAACCTCCCATTTCCATCATTCTTTTTCACCGAGACAATGGACCTACAGCTCTTTTTAATGACTCCTTTCTCCAACATACCTGCCAGCAAGGTTTTTAACTCCTTGTACAGTAGAGATTGCAACGGTTGATACCTCTCTCGGATGGGTGCCACGTCCCCAGTGTGGATGCAGTGCTGCACGAGGTCCGTTTGTCCAAAATCCTCATGTTTTGCGAACACTTTTCCCCACTTCAGCGGCAGGGTGCATATAACTCCTTCTGTTGCTGTTCAGACAGATCAGATCAGTAAGCCAACTTGCATCACTGTCCGTCTGCAGTTTTCTAAAATTGGAGGACTGTGCATAAAAAGGGCTACAATTTATACAAAGGGTACCAAAAGTGAACACTTTAACGTCATTTGAAACACAGTCTGCTGAAGAAAAACAATGAGGAACTGCTTTAGCAAAACTGCATTAATTTGGCTTGGCATACACAGTCTCTGCCCTCACCATTTCACCAGTAGCTATGTGCGTATGTGTCATGTGAAAATGGCAATTCAATCTAGGGTCAGTAATTTATTTCAGAAGCATTTTGTTATTTGCTGAATTTCTCTCAACATCCTGACAGAAATCAATAAATAATTTTTTTTTAAATCCGGTATCTGTGGCTGATGCAGGCCTATAATAAATCTATAATAAAATCTAGCTGTCTCTTGCTAGTCTCTCCTATGTTAACTACCCCAGCTGCAAAGGTCCAGTGTGAAGGATTTAGTGGCATCTAGTGGTGCAATTAAGGTGGCTGAGAAACTTATGCAAAACGGGAAAGGCCATATCTAGCCAGTGCTTTGGTTTGTCCGTTCTATGTAGATAAAAATGACTTATTCTAAGGTAATGAAAACACAACACTTCCTATTTTCATGTGATTATACATTCATTAAAATACACTTATAAATATTATATTCCATTTCTGCCAATAGCACCTCCTAAATGTTAAACTCTGGACCATTTAACTAATCAATTAATTTTTTACTAAACTAGTCAATTATGAAAATAATCTGTGTTTGCAGCCTTAATGGCTTGTATATTTTGCCTTTGCAATGTAACTGCAGATTTTTTGACAGCTGATCCAAAGAGTGTGATTTTTGTTTATGCCGGTTGTTTTAATTGCTTCCCCACAGTGTTACTGGACCAGTGATCAGAGTTTGAATTCCCAGCTGTTTTGTTTTTTTGTCGTAGTCAAAGCTGTTATTAATAGATGGTGTGGAAGAAAACCATAGTCAGAACAGACTGCACAGTGTAACCCCTTACTCTGTAACCACCTACTGTATGTTGTAACACATAGATTTGAAAACTGTGTAAACTTGTTCGCTAATCATGAATAATGTTTCTCTTGTAAGAATGTTCACTCTCACAGGGATAAATGAGACAATGAATTACAGGATCACTATCTTTTCACTCACTTTACTATATTACTGTGTGATTTTGTTTTTAAATATCGCTCTCATTATGATCATTATCTTAGATGAAAACCTGCATGAACCTATGTACATCTTATTGGGCAGCTTTTGTATTAATGGACTTTATGGGACCACAGGCTTCTATCCCAAATTGCTCTTAGATCTCCTGTCTTCTTCTCAAGAAATCTCATATAAAGGATGCCTTTTACAGGCTTTTATCATGTACTCATTTGCCTGCTGTGATTTGTCTATTTTAGCAGTCATGGCCTACGACAGATATCTGGCTATTTGTCGACCACTGCACTACCACTCTTTCATGACTAAGAGGAGGCTCTCTCAGCTGGTATGTTTCTCCTGGCTAACACCTTTCTGCATGATCTCCATCGGTATCCTACTAACATCTTCATTGAAGTTATGTGGCTCAAAAATTCAGAAACTCTTTTGTGTGAACTGGATAATTGTTAAACTTGCTTGCCCTGACACTGATACTGTTTCAATTAATATTTTTTCCTATGCAACAATTTTCATTTATGTGTGTCATGGCTTTTTCATAATTTGGACTTATATGCATCTTATCATAACCTGTGTGAGGTCCAAAGATGACAGGGTAAAGTTTATGCAGACATGTGTGCCCCATTTAGTCTCCTTAATCACATTCGTCATTGTAATAGTTTTTGATGTGATGTATATGCGATTTGGGTCCACAGATTTACCGCAAAGCCTTCAAAACTTTATCGCTATAGAATTTCTGCTTATTCCTCCTGTTATGAATCCTCTAATATATGGATTTAAACTGACCAAAATCCGAAACAGAATTCTGGGTTTACTTTATGTTGAAAGAAAATGATCTCTTCCATTAATTTATGTAATTGAATTTAATGTGACAAGGAAACATCCAATCTTTTTGCTTTACCATCATAATCTCTGCATTAAGGTTTACCTGACAATGTCCCAATCTGTTCTACACGGCTGATGAATACAAGCCTCAAGACATGTTGCCTAACAAGCTTTTCAGTTTTGTTAAAGATCAACCAACAACTTAACATGTTGTGTTTAATTTGTTATGTGTATTTCTGGTATGCTACATGTGACATGTATGAATAAATTAACCTTTTTTGCTCCTGCATGTTATGCATTTAGAGTTTTTTTAAACCAGGAATATTTACTGACATTTCAAAGGGCAAAAGCTCTGTTAAATAGCACATTCTCCTTCCCCATTGTAATGTCTCCGCTCTTCATCCTGATATTTTCTATATCGTATTAAATAGTTTAGAGTATTCAAGTTTCAAGTTTTTATATGTCACATACTCAACATATCTCTACATTGTGCAGCTTTGTTGCCCCCTCCAGTACTGTGCTTAACAAAATATAAAATATTCCGAATACAATATATAAAATAATATAATATACAATATATATCTAGCATCATAAAGGCACACCTGGAATCATTTGCCTGATTAGGACCTAGTAGGGTCAAAACGATCCTTATTTTTCAGTCCAATAAAGGAGTGGGAGCTTTAATCCAGTGTGTGGATACTTACTGAGACTCGAAAAAGCATCTCCAAAGTCACAGAAGACATTACACAACTGCTTTCAGTCTGAGTAGTCAAAAACAACTAATCTGATTTTGATGTCCTTACAATCTCATCATATTTAAAGAACACATACAGTACACCCACACAGATGTTTTCATTTATTTATCTGCTCAGACCTCTTCTTAGGATGGTGTGGGCATGGACAGACCTTGTGGTGGATTCACACTGAAATTAAACAATGAAAGCAAAACAACAAAACAAATACTCTAAACTCAGACATTAAGAATTAGTGGCTGCAGTGCAGTCAATTTAATCTCTCCCTTTTACATTCAGTGCTTACACTGAGGCCTACTGAAAACCCAAACTCTGATTTAACGGTTTGACAGACCGAGGAACAAAATAGTTCTTTAACCTGTTCAGTCGAGCCTATGGGACTCTAAATATTCAGTTTGATGGCAAAAGCTGATATTTTCCAAATAAAATAAGAGATGGGTCTGATGTAATATTACCAGCCAGAAAGGTCCTTTTAGCATACACGAGTTTTAAATCTTGACTCAAGTGTTTGACCCACAATCTTCGTAGCAGTCTAGCCTGTCTTGTTCCATCCTGCATAACACTCTGTATTATAGATTGTAAAAACAAAAACAGAATCTGTTTGTTCGCTAAGAAAGTAAAAGCGTTATTATACCTTGCTATGTTATGTAACTGCTCAGTGAAATCATATAATCAACAGAAAATAAGGACTATTGCTTGGTTGTAGTGAGTGTGACGACAACGATAGAGGTCATTGACAAAGTGTTTAATAAGAAGCTGTATATTTTAAAATGCATGAAATGCTCTTGTTGGCTCAATCATTTCCAAACATTTCTGGGATTACAAAATCTGATCCATAACCAAAGCATTGACAGATAGATAGACAGTTTAGCTAAATGAGCTCCCGATACAGTAACAAGTAAGTGCACATGTGCCCGTATCTGTGCATTTAAATATGGTGGTCATCGGTCCCCCCCCCCCCCAAGCTTTATCCAGACACTCTGCTAGTAATCACAAACTTTATGTCCATGATGCCTCAAAAGATATCTCATGGTAGAGACTCACTTGCTGTTGGTGTCTGACTCCATTTTCCTCTGCCGGGGCCTGGCTCCTTGGACCAGTAAGCTGCCCAGCAGAGCCCCGGCTGCAGCCCCAACAGCTGACCTGGTACTCAACCCTGTAGCCACCTGGGAGGAGCCAGCAAGGGTCCCAACTGCAGCTCCCAGCGCAGCGCCTCCAGCCTTCAGCCATGACGGAGTACAGTCAGAATCAAGTTGCGACACTTTGTTTGCAGTCTCCCTCTATGGACCCAGAAACAGAATAAGAATCACGGTATTAATATGCTATCTACTACTACTATCCAACCATTCAGCAACATCAAGTTCAGAGTATCTTACAGTTAATTAAAATATGAACTTATGTTGTATGTAGTAACAGTTTTTAAACTGACCAGTCATAACATGTCTGACTCTATTGGATCAGCTGATTATCTCATGTTCCTAGAATGTGTCTCCAAAACTTTGTACCCGATCTGAGTCGGACCCCCTGAAAAACTGACTCCAACCAAACCTGCAGAAATTATTTTTTTTCGGTTAAGCGTGAAATATCTTTACAGCTATTGTATTACCATGAAATTTGGTAAAAATGTTCATGTTCTTCGGATGATGAGTCCTCGTGACTTTGATTGATCTCCTGATTATTTAACCAGTGCCAACTGCAGGTGTCTAGTTAATGACAAAATGCTTCAAAAATTAAATGAATGAATCCCAATGAAACGTGGATATTTATGGAATTGAAATTTTCTGTAGCATCACAGTTGGGCAACAAAAAACCTTTGATGTACAGAGGGAGGAAACCCTCCAGAGCACAGTCTTAAAATGATGGTGTAGGCTTCACAAAACTTACTTCTCTTGTTAATATTAATAAAGTTGGGCTTTGCGACCTAATTATATAACAAATTTCACATTTCCTCGCCTAATGCAATTTTCAACCAGGATTCAATTTATCTGTTTGGGCTTATTAATAATTTTGCAACAATTGAGAAAACAGCCATTTTCCCCTCACCTTCTTATGTAGCATGATGTCATTGTCCAACACTACCAGCCTTTTCTGTTCTGTCTCTGTAACTTAAAGAGGTTAACAACATTTACTTAGAAGGTAACTGTCCATTTTAAATAACTACACCAGACTCAAAATCATTTCACTCTGTATCTGTGCTGCAGATTGGGTCGTACTCACTAGGTTTTACTCTGTCTCCACGATGTCTCAGCGGCACTGTGAATGCCCATTTTTGTTGCTGGCCAAGCTCCTCCAGTGACTTGAGGTCTGTCATTGTTTTCCTGTGGTGGTTACCTTTGTTAAAGTGTGCAGTGTTCGTCTCATTTGTTCCACTGGTTTCTTTTTTCAGATAGTGCCTCTGAAACCCTTCGATTGTGGCGTTCAACACCATCTTTGAATCGTCATTTTCTCTCTTCAGCTGTTCAATCATCTCTTTAAGCTCTTTTGCTTCTCTTTTGTGATTCATCATCATTTGGTCCAGCTCTTTATCTTTCTTCTCACACTTTTTCTTAATGCCTGCTGTCTCTTGCTCTTGTTCCTTTACTCTTTCTTCTAGCACTTCCTTTTCCACCTCACTGCTTTGCTTTTTAGCGTTAATCACATCATTTTTCACAGCACATCTTTCACTCAGGCCTGTTATCATTCTGTCTTTCCCCATAATGACTTGTTTGAGCTGGTTGTTCTCCCTCTCAGCCTCCACTAAGCTTCTGCCAGTCTCTTCTTCATTGTCTTTATTTTTCCTCTCTGTCTCCCTCTCCCCCGTCGCCTTCAGAGCTTCAATCTGCTCATCTTTGTCTTTAGCTGTCTTAATCATGTCCTCTACTATCCTCTCCTTCTCCTCAACTGTTTGCCTCAGGAGATCATTGTCCGTCCTTGCCTTCTTGAGCTGTCTTGCAATCTTTTTGGATCTTTGACCCAGCTTCCTGTTGCTTTCTTGGAGTTTCATAAAACTACGCAACAAGTGTCCAGTATCATTCCCCATCTCAGTTTCCTCAATCTTCGACAGCAGTTCTCTAACCTGAATGTCTCCGACCTTGTTTGAGTTATCAAAAACATGATATCTATTTCCGCATTTGTCCACCAACCACTGGAGGGCAGGCCATCTCTCTATGTGCTCCTCAATGGGAGTGACTCCGAGTTTGTCTCCCCAGGTGAACAGCACGAGGGTTCGAGTCCACCTCCAATCTCCAAGCAAGCTCAAGTGTTCCTCCACTTTCAACCGGTCGGTTTCAGTGAAAGTCTCATCGCTGCGTATGACCACCAGGACAGCATGGGGAATAGGGGCACACAGAGATGCACTGTGGGTAATCTGCTGTTGTACCTCCTGTGGAGTATCCTCTGAGCAGTATCTCCCATGCCAGCCAGGAGAGTCAACCACAGTGACTCGCTTTTTGTGAACCTCACCCTGTCTCTCGGTGCACTGTGATGTTGGCTGTCCAAAAGGAAAGACTTCATCACCAAGAATGGTGTTTCCAGCCGAGCTCTTCCCAACCTGCTTTTGTCCCACAATGAGAATGCGAAGCACTGAAACCGGAGGAGGCTCTCCTGGATTTAAAAAAAAAAAAATGCAGGATTTAAGCAACAATATTTCTCAGGAATACATTTTCATCTTGGAGAAATCTCATGTTTGGATGAACTTTGAAAAATGACAGTGACATAGGGATCAGTTAGAACAGGTCAGGGATACTCAAACTCTTCCAAAAGGGGGGAAACGTTGGTTATTTGATATAACTTTTTAGAACCATGAAATTGTTTTAGTATGAGAATAGTCATATTCAACTGTAATGTTACCATGTTATCTTAAACCTGCAATTACTGAATTTCAGGCCACTTGGGGACAGCAAAAACAATCTGTGAACACAACACTCACATGCCTTTTAAGTTTATATGGCAAATTTGCTAGTATTGAGTTGCCTATTTAAACATCTGGCAGATACGAAGCAACGAGCATTCAGTTGGAGTTGTAAGTCAATATTCACTCTCCTTTTAGCTCAGTTTTTGGTCTCCACCAACTCCTGAAGGAAATTACTGGATCCTTAGCTGCTAAATGCTTCACTATGTTCACCATCTAGTCACAAGCTGTCTGTCAGCTGTTTGGTGCTGTGCAGGTAGCATGCAGTGAGTTCTGCGTTTTTTTAATAGCTTTTTTGTTGAAAACAGATTCCTGCTGTGGCCAAAAGCTACACTATGAGAGCGGTGGGAGTGAACCAAAACAGTACATTTGAGGGCCTGAAAACCAAAACAATGACCTGGATGAAGCTAAAAAGCCAAGGGGAACTGTAGTCAGGTGATAATTCTCTGTTGGTTCATCACTACGAGTGACCACTTTCACATTAGACATGGTCATTTGATCCAGTGTTGTTAGCAAAATATTGATTGTACTGCTTTAAGTGATGCTTACCCATTAGAGATCTGAGTGTACTTCTGGCCGTCTGCACATTCATTCGCCTCAGAATCGCCCTCTCTTCTACCTCTTTTCTTTCCTTCTCAGTTCTTCTCGAGACATCCTCATTTTTAGTTACATAACCAACTCCTCCTGCCTTTATGTTTCCTGCAACCATTGCATCAATCTTCTCCAAAAGTTTTGCAACCTGAGTATCATCTTCTCCCCAAAGGCTGGTGTCTAAAAGGTGGTATCTATGTCCACACCTCTCCAAAACTGCTTTGAGAAACCTGCATCTTGCTGTGTAGCCCTCTACAGCTGACCCTATCAGTCTCTCACATCTGGTGAATATTACGATTGTGTTTCTCCACACTGTGTTATTAAGCAGCTCAAGAGGTCCCTCTACTGTCCACTCCCTGCCTCGGTGACAGCTGATGGGTATGACCATAAGGAAGGCATGAGGACCTGGAGAGCACATGGCTTTGCAGGCTGACATGTTGTTTTTCACCAAGCCGGGGTCTTGGACAGAGTAGTGGATCCACCTTTCAGGGCTGTTGATGACAATAACTCTACGGCCATCTTCAAGAATGCACTGCCTCCTAACACACATCTTCACATCTCTCCTTAAATCAAACATCTTTCGGCCGAGGATGGTGTTTCCTGTCAAACTCTTCTCCAGCCAGTCGTGCCCCAAGAGGACAATCCTCAGCTCCTGAAGATAGTGTTTGCCCCCTGGCAGTGGAAAAGATTATTCAGCAGCAGTGCAAATATGTGATCACAGTCCTGCTATAATGCAGGTCCTGTAAATGATAATTATGCTAAAAACATGATCTCAAATGCAAAAATAAAGCTTTTTAAATATATATTAAATAAATAAAGATTTATTTAAAGATTTTTGGAAGGAAAACATTTTCCAATTAACTTCAAAGGATCTGTGTTCTCGAGACTGAAAGTTCATTCTGGACCTTGGAAACAGCGGTTGATGAGGAAGATTGTGTGACATGATTGATAGCTCCAGAACAGCTACCAAATGGACTGAGATTGTTTAGTTGTTTTCCAAGGTCAATAATGAACTTTGAACTCAGTTCGTAAGCTGACATGGATGAGAAGTCCATGAGACGTCCATGTCTTCGTATTGAAGGCGATTTATTAAAGTACTCAGAAAAGGATGGAAATCTGAACATGACATCTGGGCAAACTCAATCTGAGGAAGATCATTTGATGCAATTGAAAGCTCTGGGACAGCTACTAAATACAACCTGACTAAAAAATTGCGAAATTGTTCATACTCAATAAAGTGTTAGGACATTAAAGGTAAGAGTAAATGTAATGCATACCTTTCCGTGTCTGTGCTCTGCAGCCCAACGACAAACTTTCTTCCATCTTTTATTCTGTCAAATATTTTCTCAGAGCTGATATTTATATTACATTTTAAATCAGTATTTTACCCAAACACAGAGAAGTGAAAACACATTGTCAGTCCTCACTGTCAACCTGCACTTTAATGTTTGACTCTGGCTTTCTGTCTGATAAGCAGTCAAAGTCCAGCCAACCCAACCAGTCATATAACTATATCCTCTAAGAAGAGACGTCAGATACAATATTCACAAACAGCAGACAAATTTGTAACTTTGTGATTACACGAAGTAACCGCAATACTTATTAATATCAGGGTCTGAGTTCACTGTGTGTATAATTTACTGTAATGGTACGGCTTATTGAAGGCACTGTGAGTGATATAGATTACACACCGTTCTGTCAAAGTTTGAAGTGGACGGGACTCAGTTGGAAAAAGGTGATGTCATGTATTTCTGTGCATCAATTACTGGGGAGTACCATTGGAATCAAAATATGACAGTTGTGGGTTTTTCGATGTTGCCAAACCACTGTCAATCAAATCTGATTAAACCACACCCACACAGTCCTGATGAGGAAGATGAGTTTTTCTACATTAAACTCCTAATAAATAATACCTAAGGATGTTTTTTGTTCTCCCACACTTAAGTTGGATTTTTGGTTATTTAGTCATGAACATTTTACAATTGCATAGAAAAACAAAAGTCAATATATTTGAACAGTAACTATAGCGTTAAGAGAAAACAAGAATCACACCTTTTCAGCTTCCTCAGAAAGCTTTTTTATTCAGGTTCAAATTCAGAGTTAATGCCACAACCATTGCATTGTTAGTCTGCAAGAGTCCCTGAGTCAGAATTAACTCGATTCAGTGACTGCGCAATAGTCCACATCATGCAAAACGTAATGTACTACAGTAAGAAACCATGATTAATTACAAAGTTCAAAAAATGCTTTATAAGCATCATCTGTGACTACAGGCTTCTGTCTGTGGCTTTAATTAGAAGAGAGGCATCTTGAAAGGTATTTACAGCTCCAAACCTGAATGGTGAGATAGTGTTGAGTATAACCTTTGCAGATAATTTCCACCAGAGAGGTCAGCTCAGTTTAAATCTTCTTCTGCTGTAGCTTTTCCATCAGTGGTACAGTTGGTTGTAGCCTGAATGCATGGCCCATCATTCAAAAGAGCTATTGCAAAAGAACAGAAGAACATCTCTGCCATTTCTAAAAGTGATCATACTCATCATTTACATTATGTACACAGTCTATCAATATCCTGTGTATCCAAGATGTCCTCAGGACAGTTGGTTAATGGGTCATTCAAAAGGTCTACTGCAAAAGAACCACTAATTACATGTCTACAATTTCTAAAAATGAATGTGACATTCATTAGTTACCTTATGAACATATTTTCAGTTTACACACAGTCGCTTTATACTGTCATACTTGTGTGACTATACTGTATGTTAATGGGAAAGTGTGAATGTGTCACGATGAATGAAGGAGGATGGATGTAAATGTGCCTCTGCGAAAACGGTTTCCGACTGAGAGAAGATCAAAAGAGGAAATGGTTGATTCAGCTACCCCTTTATTACACTGAGCTATATTCCTTTTATTATGACTGCTGTGCAAAACAGAGAAACTCACACAAATCCAAATAAGTCAAAAGAGTAAGTGTGGCTTTGTGATTAAATCCTTTAATATTCTCAAGTGTTTAATTGAAGAAAACATAAAAATAGCCTTAGAAAACAAAAGAAAAGCTGGCAAAAGAGGTGCCATTAACTGAATTATCTT
>CM022488.1:19484477-19537198 GCA_011952105.1 Coreoperca whiteheadi
AGATTGGGGAAACGAGGCCTGCCCCCAGGCCAGGGGTGCCGATAAGAGGGCCAAAAAAAAAAAAAAAAAAAAAAAAAAAGGGGGGGGAGGGAGGGAGATGTCCTGCATGCACTGCCCCTGGATGGAGGTTAAGATTGAAAAGATCAGATAGAGATCAGCTTGTGTTCTGTGGGCAAAAAGTATGCACACGTCAACACTCTCTGATTGGCTGATGACTATGACAGGAAGTGGAGGTAGGTAGCGCAGAGCAGGAAATGGCTGTCCATGTGACCTTAGACAGGTTAGGAGCATAACCTCGGTTGTTACCGGAATTTAATGAAGACTTGGGTGGGGACAGTGGGTCGCTAGCTGGATTAAGAAAGATGCAGAGGAATAAAGCACTAAATCTCCGCCTCCTTATGTTCTGTGTTACACCAGAGAGCTTGAACCCCAGACCTTCCATGCTCGCTCTTACTCTAGTGCCATTAGTATTTCTAACTCTGGTCTCTATTATGTTTTCACAGCTGGGTCTCCTCCCCGGCCTGCCAACTGACTCAACAGTAGGCGGAAGAATGGAGTTGGGAAGGGGTGAGACACCACAGGGCAATCGTACAGAAATGGCCTTACACGGAGGGAGGGGGGGGTGACACACTTTAGTTTTGTTTCTTTGTCTCCTGGTTGCCGTAACTGGAGCCTGTTTTCTTCACCTCTGTGACCCCTATGAGGCGGCGGATAGCGATGGAGGCTGGGGAGAGAACAAAGAAGTGGAGTGAATGAGGACAGCAATTCAAATGTTAAACAGCACTGGGCCTTCAGCGCTTTCAAGTGCTTTGAATTTTATTTCTTTTCCCCAGGTAAAGTCAAAGAACCACTGCCTCCTGTTCAATCCCCAAGACGAAGAAGCGGTTTCTTCCCCAATTCTAAGGGTCACTGGTGCAGAGTTTACCTACCTATGATGAGGAAGATGATAAAGCCAATGATGAGGAGGGGGGAGCCACTGACTACCACTCCACAAGCAAAATTGATGAGGGGTGAAAGCAGCAGGGTGGCCCAAAACAGGAAGTTCAGCAGCGTCCATGGCCTGCGACGCGGGATAATTGTGGATCCGGGGAATTTGCCTTCCTTGTTGTAGGATTCCTGCAAGGCATCCTGAGCAGGACAGGAAGAGGAATTGTTTTGCATGGTTTTAATTGATCATGTGTGCCATTGCCTCATTTGACCTGAAACAATAGTAATGTTTGTGAGTTTGGGTTTATTTATTTTTATAATCAAAAATTAATTTCACCTGTGTGCGCAACCATGTGCTTTGTCATCAAATTATTTCGACTTAACTTGCTCCCGCAATAACAATAAAAATAATCAGTTGTTTTTGGTCTTAGAAAAAACCTCTTACAGCACTAGATGACACGAATAACGTGTTGCTAGTTGTAGCTTGTGTACAATAAGACCTGCCAAATCACTTTAAGAGTTATAGGGGTTCCAATCTTGTGATTTTTAAATTTGTTTGTGGTGGGTCCTGTTTACATTTTGTTTACAGATTGTACTTTTGATGTCCGCTTTCCTCGGTTTACCTTCTCCTGGTAGAGCTTGTGCAGCCAGTTTGCACACTCTCTCTCATCATCTGGTATATCATCCACAGAGAACCTCCTGGTTGGAAAAGAGTAAAAAAAAAAAAAGATATATGAATGAAATATGTATTTTTAGTGCCATACACAGAAAGGTGCACAACCACCTAGTCTGGGAACAGACCGTAGGATTCTTGAAAGTACAAAGATTAGACACTCCACACAGAACAACTAGTTTAACCAACATTTACTAACAGTCAGAAATAAACACACAATGAACAACTAAGAAAAGACAACACACCGGATGACAGGTTGCGGTGTTACTAAGCAACCACCAAAGTCTTGTGAGAACAAGAGTTCAGGAAAAGCATCAATGGACTCGATAATTTATGCTGCAATTTGTGCAGAAAAGGACCAACTGACCAAGAGTGGAACAGACTTAGTCCAACTTGGTCAGAGCACTCATGATGCCCAAATCATAACTATACATTGGTCCGTTAATTGTAATGTGTGTCCCCACCTTTAAAAGGGCATATCTATATGACATATTCAGCATATCCGACATATATCCAAATCAGGACCAGCCAACCTAAAATAACCATTTGTAATTTATACATACAAAGTATTCACACATAATTTATATGCACTAAAACCTAATTTAAAAAATCCTTTTCCAACAAAGTAAAAAAAATAACTTACCTTATCAGACATAACAAATTACGACATTCAGCAAACACTAGATTAAAAGAGTACGACTCTCAAGATGGCACACAAGACACTTCCAACCTGAATCTGGTCCTCTCAGAGTGCAACAGAAAATGTTTCATGATAATATAACGTAGTATATCTCGTGTGGACGGTTATGTCAGTTTCTCACCACCAGGGGACCCCCTCGCCTAAAACTCACTTCCATTCTGCACCATAGATCATCTATTTTTGTGTGGAGTCTCTGAACCCACTGGTATGTTTAACTGACTCCAGTCTGCTCACCCCAAAACTAAAACAGTATCCTCTGGTATTCTCCTTATTCTAATTTTATTTGAGTTAAATGAAGAAACACTATTTCTTTAATTCAATAGTTCGGTCCAGACAGAAATCATGCTTTTCCCAGCCATTTCAGCGTGAGCCATCCCAATCTGTTTCCATTTCACGGCCAGCTCTTTACTCAGTAGGAGTGTCCTGGCTATCAGAGTTATTGTTCAGAAACCGTAAATGTGCTGGGAAACCAGCCAACATTTTGAGTGCACTCGCTGTCTTTCATTGTTATGGGACAAAAATGCAGTTGGTGGGAGGCCAAAACGTTTAAAATACATTCCTCATTTTCCAATTGAAGAAACTCAGCACAGCTGGCAGTGTAATGTATCACTATTACAATAACTGATGATTCAAAAGTAAATGGAGGGTATCAGTGGCACTCACCTTACACTCATGTCAGCTTTGTATGTCTTGCCGTTGACGATGCCCAGGAGAGTGGGAGTTTGGTTGTCTTTGAAGTTGAGAGTCACATCATACACAGCAGTTACTGTAAGAGACAAAAATACAGATTATGAATAAAAGACCAAATGTGTTTTGAGCATGATGAACGGTGTGTGTGTGTGTGTGTGTGTGCCCTCGTACAGCCATCTTTGTGAGGACCAATTTGCATTTAGACCTTGGGAGTGAGGACATTTTTGGAAAATGAGGATATTTTGGATGGTCCTCACTTTCAAAACACCTTCAAAAGGGCTGTTTGAGGGTTCAGATTGGGTTTTAGGGTTTGGGTTATAATTAGGTTTAGGGTAAGAGTTGGGGTTAGACATTTAGCTGTGATGGTTAAGGTTAGGATAAGGGGCTGGGGAACGCATTAGGTCATTGAAAGTCCTCACAAGTATAGAAGTACCGGGTTGTGTGTGTGTGTGTGTGTAAACACAACCTGTCCCCTTAAGACACTGCAGTGTGGTGGTGAATCCTTTGGTTCGGGGTAGTAGGTGGTATTTGAGCTTGGGCAGGCCTTTACTTTCTGCAACCTGCATACTGATTTCATGCTTCTGCTCTGTAAAGCGGGTGCCCTCACAATACAGCAGAAACTGTGGAAGGAGAAGAGCTGTGTTAATACAAACGCATAAAAAAAAAAAAGAATCACATGAAATTGGGGTGACCCTACTTCAGTTTGGCTGAATTACAGATAAACCTCAGTGTAACACAATGCTGAAATAATGATCTTATCTCAATAGGCAGGTGGATGCCAACTCCTCTCCGAGTTTTTAGTTTGTTTATCTGGACAAATAAAAACTATGTAAGCTGACGCTTGACTTAAGGGGTAATTAGATCAACTGCTGATCTGCCTAATCTCAGTTGGTGAAATGGTTGACTCAGGGTGAAAATCTGCAAAACAAGGTGCTTTACACCTTCAGTAAAGAAGTACAACAAAGAGCAGGACCTGCTGCTGACAGGTAAGATGCCATGAATGTAAGCCACTTGCTTATGTAAACAGAAAAGAGATGTTTTGCCTCCCATAGCAGGGTGAAAGCCTCCTCAGACTGTCTATGCACAGTGGAAAGTCCAGCTCATGAGGTTTCACAGAAGAAAATAAACACACACCCTCCAGTTAAGAGATTTTAAATGCAGCTGGTGCACTCAGAGAACTTGTGAGTGTATTTCTACGGAGATCAATCTACATAAGAGAAATTGGGTCAGCATCATATTTTTTCCCCAAAGTAACCTGAAGAACTGCCATTCAATGATTTAAGAATAATTATTCCAGTTTATCACAACTTGGATCTTATTTGTGTAGTTTTGGCCAATGTTTGCATTGTTAGTTATCGTTGAGATCTGGGAACACAGACTGTCACACAATCATACAGGTTTTTAAACAAGCTCCCAGGTTAGTCAAACTTGTTTGAAAGAAAAAAAAACGATGGCAACCCATAATATTATTACCCAAACTGCTCAACGTAGATAGCTTAGATAGCCGACTTTCTGGTTGACCTTTAACCTAATTTACTTGCCATAGTGCCCCCACGCAGTTTTCCTGTGCAATGAGGAATTTTTACTCAATTTATGGGAGCACACACAATTGATTTTACCTCCAAATCAATTGGTTTGACTGTCTGACCGCTTGTGTCTTGCCCTGTAGGACTTCTTTTTAGCCATCTCTCAGTGTTCTGAGATATCTGCAATTGCCTTAGTGAGTTGTAAGAAAAACAGCGGTTTCATTTAAATAAGTAAACTGCTTTATCCACATTATGCATTTCTAATCCTAAATGGAAAGCATCATACCTACACAGTTCACTGAAATGATGTACTCCGGTACATGTCTGTTTGTTACGAAGAAGTCAAGTCTGACAGGATATTTCACAATTGTGATTGGGCTAGTGTTAGTGTAATTTGTGCAAATGGATGTGTAGTAGCATAGAAATTAATTTAAACACCCTTACACACAGCTTACTACTGCACTTATACACTCATGCCAGAAGACAGACAAACACATTATGACTGACATGTACCTACCCACATACATTCAGGATAGTCTTTGAGCCTGGTCAGTCCTTTGAAGACAGTCTTTCTGTCCTCCTCCCACCTTCTTTTGCAGAAGACTATTTCTAGGAAGTACCAGGTCCAGCCAATCAGAGGAACCTTCAATAGCTCATGTTTGGCTAGCACCTTTGAACTCTAGAGGGGGATGACAGGTATATGTTTTTAAAGATGAAACTTAGATTTCTCACAATCCGTACTGAAGTTCAACCAGGTCATTAAGAGCAAGATCTGATGCTGACAAGCATTCATTCAATTATGTAAAGATGAGGGTTTGAGTATCTTTTTTGAGCCGCAAGAATTACGGTCATATGTTTCTACACTACTGACCCCTAGGATGCCAAATCTTTCACACATGGTCCAGCCACACAGGAAGTCAATCTCAAAGTTGTGGTTGAGGATGACGATGACATGCTCTTTGCCAAACTTGTCCACCGTAGCTTGGTCGGCGTATAGGGTGCATTCTGTGCCCGACCACCACTCCAGCAGCATCACCAGCTCTGCACAGAGACGACAACGCATCATGTGCATTGGGAAGGTATTGACAACATTTATTTATAGTACTGAATATAAGAACTATGCTTTAAAAGTACCAGTTTATGGTATTTTCTTCTAAATACATGTCAGGTTTGCCGACTAGACAATTTTGGTGTCTGTCTGAGCCTCAGCTGCTCTCATTAACCCAAGTAGGCAGCCATTTGCAGAAAAAAAGCACTGATAAACCCAATGTACGTTACCCGCCCAGCACCAAATGGCAGACAGAAAAAGTTAAAAAGGGGCCTGGTGACATTGTGGAGGACCTAGGAGCTAACATAAAAGGAGATTGAATACTAGACATGCATTCGGCAGGTCGAGTGTGACTACACACTACCTGGTGCCTTTTCTCATTTACATTTTTTGAAACATGACACTTCCTGGGTTTAAAGAAAAATATAAGTTGTATAGGAGTAACATCTACTCACGACTCCAGAGGGAGTAGGAGAGCCGGCAGTTGATTCTGCGATAGAGCTGCTTGTTGATTGGCCAGAGGATGCAGCTGCAGAGCTGAATGAAGTTTATGATGAGGCCGCTCACCACAAACACAAAGCCCATCAGCAACTGCAGGATGAACAGGCTCTTCAGGTAGTCCAGCAGAGCCATGGCTGAGGAGCCTGGAGAGCGGCGTAGGCTCCTCTCTACACACTACGACCAACCTGAGAGAGGTCAGAAACAGAGGACATAAACAAATGAACAATTTGAACTGTATTTCACCTGTGCCATTATTAAAATAATCCAGTAATGCCACAGCAGTGAAGACAACTGTACTGAGAGATGTGGAAACGAAAGAGCACGAGGGAGGAGGGTAAAAATAATGGGAGGGCAGGGTGGCAAACAAGTGATAATAAACTAAAGCAGAGATTGATGGAACAGTGTAGACAAAAGGATGTGGCCTATTCAAGTCTGTTGTTCTACGGGCAAAACAATGCTTTCAGAAATTCAAAAAGACAGCAGCGTTTCGTACCACGGTGGGATCCTCTTACAAGCCGCGTTTACACGGACCTTCAGCCAATACTACGGACCTGATAAAGACAGCAGAACAGAGGTTGAGGTAACAGTGGCAGTACTGGCATTAAACATAGAGCTAAATACAAAGGCTACAGTACAGTGTCATTACAGTCAAATTTAATAGAGTGCACTGTGCATGTTCCATCAAACAGGTTGAATTGTGTTAGCTAATGACACGAGAAGGTCAGAAACAGTCTCTTGTGTCAGCATTGCTTATACTGTAGCATACGCCTTGGTAAGCAATGTGGCATTATAATTGTGTCAAAAAATAAATAAATCACATAGGTTTGACAAAGAGCATGGTTCATGATTTTTTTTTATTTTTTTTTTACTGTGTGCGTGTCTGTCATTTTGAACTGAGCATGACCTTTCACAAAGGCTGAGACAGAAGAACGGCATTCCAGATTTTACACAGAACCACAAATTTCAATTAAAAACACATTACTCGACTACAGTCAGTTCCATTCAAATAATTCAGGGTTTCTATTCCATAGGTCTGATTAAAATAAAACACAAGCCTACTTATCTGTATGGGAAAGTGAAGTTTGGTTTTCTGAGGTCTTTCACTTAACCCCGGGCACTGCCATACTAACAGGACCCTGAGTAAGATATTAAATCCAGTCCTTTCAACTTGCGGCTGAAAACGACTTATTCTTGTGGATATCACTAGCCCTGCCACGATAATTACTTTATAGACTTATCGAGGTCAGCAAAAAATGTTTATTCTCACAGCGCCTAAGTCCGAATGTAACAGGAAAAAACAGCTTCACCATGGACGGGGCTCAGGCAGCTTAAAGGTTCATTGCTCTCAGTGGCATAAAATTGTCTTAAAATTACAATGATATTGTTTATTACAATTTTTCTGGGGCATTATTATCGTCCAACAAAATTAGTTATCGTGATAGGGCTAGGCATCACTCTTGTTTATAAACAGGGATGTACCAATCCACAGGGTCTACAGCACGGCCGATCAATACATTTAAGTCATCAGTATCAGCTGTGTGAAGCCTGATCCATTTCTGATGGTTCCAGCTTTTAAAATAACTTTCTGCTTCATAGTATAATTATAAACTGAGCCTGATCCTTTAGATTGTCCTTCGGACAAAACAAGCAATACGAAGATGTCACTTTGGACTGAATAATCATCCGCGTTTCACTGTTTTGTAAAATTTTATAAACTAAATGATTAACAGGAAAAATAATTGCCTTATTAATTAATCTCACAAACGCTCTTAGTTGCAGCTCAAGTGCACCATATTCCACCTATGACGCTGCCAACCATAACAGACCTATTGCCAGTGTAGAGTTTAAGTCTGTGCTGTGAAGATGGATCTGTATTATGCAGGCACCTGCCACAGACAACATATTTAAATACGGTTTGTATTTGCTGTGACCAGGTGACCATTAGATGTTTTGTTAAGAGTCCCTCTGCTTGTTTGATCAATGTCACCGTAATACCGTTCACAAAAATATGAAGCATTTTTGTAAGAAGTGACAATTACAATAAATGAGTACCCATCCGCATGACCAAAGGCTGGCCGGCCTTGAATGGACTGTTCCCACATCTGCACCAAAGCCCATTAAAGTGTAGGTTAAGCCAGCTTTAATCTGTTCTGAGAAACATTTCTAATCTGAGTTGTTCTTTGCAGATCTGTGCAGCGATCTGTGGACACTCAGTCCACTTCAGGACTGTCGACTGGGCCTCCATCTGCTTTGTTTTACATTATAACTTTTTTAGTGACCGCATCAACTGTCAACATCAGAGAATATTGCTGAAAATCAAATAGTTTAAATGCATTTGAGTTTGTTCTAAAAACATTTTAAATAAAGCAAATCTAAACGATCATTAAACTTTGTGTTAAGGTATTTGTGTTTGCTCCCAATTATTATATGACAACTGTTCAGATCCAACAACACTAATAAATGTACAGTAACCTGCATTCTCTGCTACAACTGCGTCAGCAAACCAGCCAAATAGAGGCCATCTGGTGTTTCCTTTTTAGAACAACAGCCTGCTTGGTAGACAACCAGGGAGAGACAGAGGCACTGTGTGCCTGCGTGTCGCACTGACATAACAGTCTTCAACCACAGGCGCTGTCTTGTTCAAACATAGCATCTGTAATGACTACGTTTTTGGTTCTTCAACTATTATTGACTTACATATTGTTTTCACAAGTTCAACTACATGAATGGATGACAGAGTAAATTCCTAACACAGCAGAAAACATACTGACAGATGATTTTAAATTAAGCCTCTTAAACATAGATGACCAGAAATCAGAGACGCCTTAATTATCAAGCAATCCAAATATATTTACAGCCATCTTTTATCTCAAGTCTGCATCATATTCCTTAAAGTTCTATCTCAGTAAAGGAAAACCAAGCAAACCTTAAATTTAGCCACCTAGTTGACACAAGGCCAGTTCATTGTGGGTAGGAAAAATGTCTTATCCAGTGCAATCAATCCCTCTCAAACACTGTAACACAAGAGACAGAATAACAAAGTGCCCTGAGTGTGAAGAAAATGAAATCTTACATGCACACAGAACTTTAGCTCAGTCTTTTGGGCTGATGAACATTTAAATGTTTCTAAATCTCTGTAGTTAAGACACACTGAAGTGTTGAAATATTGGCAGTGTGTTTATCATAGATTACATGATGGATCTGATTGTCATTTCACTTACATTTACATTTAGCAGACGCTTTTATCCAAAGCGACTTACATATGAGAACATTCACAAACCGAAGGTGCAGCTTCGGGAGCATTTTTGGGGTTCAGTATCTTGCTCAAGGATACTTCGACACATGGCTGGGGGATTGAACCACTGACCTTACGATTGGCAGGCAACCGTTCTGCCACCAAGCCACAAACATCCACAGTTGGTTCGGCATTATGTTACAGATACGACCTTTGTTCCTACTGGGAAAGAATGACTGGTAGGGGTAAAGTTACACTATTACACTTGTGGCTCCTGTTGCATATTTTAGAAGGGTTAGCAAGCTACAACACTAAAGAATCAAAGAGGGCAGTGTGTAGTAGTGTGATGAATGGAAGTAGGTCAATCTTTTTATTATGGACAATACAAAAGAAAGTCTAAAATGGATAGTGAGGGGGAAATTACTCAATCAGTTCCGAGAAAGTTACTCAACCTGACAGTTAATCTGTGTTTGTTAACACTGCTCATCAATAAACTGACTGCAGTATTTATTCACAGTATAAACTTAACCTTTTCTCCAGGAATGGTTGCTCACATCTCCCCTATAACTTCGAATGGTCTCTAATTTATACTATTCTGTTTCTAAAGTAGTTAACAAATTTCCTGATGAAAATTACTGGTAAATGTTAGTCATTTAGGTGTATTACATTGTTGTCCCAAGGATGATGTGAAACATGGATGCTTGGTGTATGATTATACAGCAACGCACACACATTTGTAGTGTGTGATTGGATACTGCAATAACCTTGGTAGGTATTTTTAGGACTAAACTTCTTAACTTTTCCCTTTACAATCAGCTGCTGGTTTCACTTCATGTCAGTAATCTATGAAAATCGACTTGTGGAGACTTGAAATGTGCTAAAGAAAGTGAAAACGTTCAACTTTCAGCCTGTGTTTGGCCACACGCAGCTAATGGAGAAGTTCCCCAGCCAGCTTTTGCTGTGGCAACAAGCAGGAACTGTGTGTTTGATTTCCAATCATGCCATGAACTTTATTATCCTTTTCCCACCACATTCTCTTCTTTCTGCTCCTGTCTCTGTGCATTCATGGAGTCATACAACCACACATTTTCACTCAAGTTGAAATGGAGGTCTTGATTCACAGTGCGACTTACCACTGACTTTTTGTACATTCATGCCGCCTCTAAATGTATATTCAATTTGCAAAATGCAACTAACCAGCAGCACTCAATGTTTTTGATTTGGGAATTGGTTTGAAGAGGAAAACCAAGGTCTTGAGAGGATGTTAGTCTGACCAAGTCCATACATTTTATTCTTCATCTTCATGACTACTTTCTTGTATTAATATTTTATTCTTTGGTTTTATTTTGAACACAGAACTGCTGGTAGCACAATGAGATTTCTACATGCAGCTCTGGTGCTAACTGTCAATGAAGTCATCTAAACTTCTTTTGAGCCCGACACTGGTACAACCTCCTCTACTGCTGTCCACTATTTGTGTTTGGCAGACAGCTCTGCTGGAGACACTCCGTGGTGCACTAGGATTTTAGAACTGAAGTCTGTCCAGGACACACCTTTTAACTCTCTCCGACTGTGTGGAAATCTGATGTTTTCACATCACAGATGATGAACAAAGGAATTAAAAGGTGGGTCTCTCAGGTAAAACATGAGACTAATGTAGGAGTTTAGTGTGGGGGCCGAGATCTCTGCAGGTGAGTCGAACTGACACCAACTGGACAGGGGAGTGAATAATATAGTTCTAATAGTTGTAGTTAAGGTGTATTGAAGAAAATACTTCAGTAATCATCTTGAGTGTTTATAACATTTTAAAATATCTATAGATAAGAAAAGCATGAACCAACAACAACATGTCAAATTAATATACTGAAGACAACCCTCTGACTTTGAAGTGCCGACTCCGAGTCCATATTCTGATTCAGGAACAGCCCTAACATTCATGTAAGAGAGCCTATTGTTTGCATTTTAGATAGAGGACATAATAAAAGAAGTTCAGAGAAAAGATATTGCCCATAGAAACAGCCATTGGAATCCAACTCCCTGTGGGTGCAGGGTCCACCTGTGACCCTACTCAGCCTTGAGGAAACATTAGAGACACTGACTGGGTTAAATATGCTTTTATATATATATATAAAATACACAAATAATCACTGCTTGGATTTGAGAAAGGATACTAAAAGACACCAGCTAAATACTGGCAAACGTCAGCCACTTATTCGCAGGTACCACACCTTTGTCAAGTAATTATTCTTCTAGAAACTTATTATGGCTTGCAAAGATCTGCACTCAATTTACCCCTGAGAACGGACGAGTTATGCCCTGAATTGCTGTGCCTTTTACAAGTTCTAATAAATCTGGTAGGGCCCATCCTAGCCTAGCCAAACCACCTCTCTCGCATTAACTTACCAGTAGACATAGTAGGCCATTGCCATGACCACCAGCGCCCCACAAATCCCAGTGAAGATCATCACAGCGCTCTGGTTCAGCATTTTGGCTCCTGGTGTCTCACCAAATTAAAGCCAGAATAAAAACATAAAGAAAAGGCCTACAGAGAGCAGTGGACAGTCACAGGCCGTCCTGCTTCACAACCATGATAATCCCACAGAAGGAAAGCGGGAGATTATGATGACAGCAAGAACAGAGCCAGATCCCAGATCCTGTTGGAGGAACTGCCTAATCAGCGCAAGAGTTTACTGAGGACCAAAGAATTTCCTATCACCAGAAAAATTACAAAAAATAATGGATCTCCATTGAGAGCAAGTGCAAAAAGAAGCACAGAAAACTCCCAAAAGCCACTGTGGATGCTTAGTGGACTAGAGTCCACTAATGAATGCTAGGAAGCCTGAAAGATGGCTCACTTCTGAAAGGGGGGAGGCACGCACATACTGTAAGCAGTGTCTTACATGCATACCCATCCTCTAATCCAGTGGATCAGATTAGGGCTGATTAGCAGGCTATGGGCACCCTGGATATGTCACATTTCATTAACAAAGAAGAAGGCAGGGCTCTCCCCAGCCAGGGTGGAGTAAGCAGAATGACATCTGTCAGGCTAAAGGAACCAATCACAATGTCAAATTTCTTGCCTCATCTTGCCATTGGTCACCTTTTAGTAACACCCAGCATTAGGCAGAAGTGATGGCCTCTTCAAGGGTGTTGCCAAGCTCAGTGATGTTGCTAGATACACGTCCTGCATCTCTGACGTGTTGAAATCCAAAAGGATGCAGTAAACTCGCTCTTGATGCTTCCAAGGGACGCACACTTGATGATGCGACATTGTCAACAAAACATTGTGTTCAAATCATAGAAATAAAAGAAACCGCGCTGTCAAAACAACGGTTTCTCACCGTCTGCGCCTATACTGTAGCCTCTCTCTCCCCAGCACCAAACGGGAAGCAGCTCACACACACGATAGACAGGGAATTAACAGTGTTGTGAGTCGGTGTTTAATTCGGCGTGTATCTGATCCACCAACTAGCACGTACTTTAGTGAGAAATCCTAGCTTTTGAAACGTTCGGCTCTCACTGTCCTCTCCCACTAAAATAGCGCAGCTAAACAACGGAGGCTGATAGCAAGCTGAGGCACAAAATCCAAAATGTAATGTTCGGAAATTGTGTAAGTATGGAAATACAATTTCTTTTTATGGATTATATTGATGCCAATTTGACAAGACTGTTGACATATGACGCCTTTTGTCTTGAGTTTATAGAGTCGTGTTTTTGCAGACAGATAAGGAATTGTTAAAATGTAATATTTCTTAAAAGGGAGTTTGGTGTAATATTTCCCCGGAGCACGCAGGGAGCTTCAGTTTAATTCAAACTGTTAATACTGTATGTAGCCTATATTTTGAATGTTTTGTCACCAGAAACACTAGGCAACAGCTAAAGTATGATAAGGTTGTCTGATATTGGCTGCAGGTAATTATTGGTTTGATAAATGGTTTACAGTAATAATTTTGTGTAGCCTATTGATTACTGATAATTGTACTCTGTTTCTAACGGCAGTACGCAGTAAATGGTTGCTCTTTCCTAATTAAACATGATATGCTTGATGGTGTCGTGACTCCTGATGAGACTTGAAAGCTCAGCATTCTCGTTGCCCTTTAGCTTCCCTTTAACATTTATTCACCCAGAAAAAGATAACATTTCTGTGTATAATATGACCTCCAATTTCTGTCAGCTGCTGTGTGTCAGCAGTGTATTTACAGATTTCGGATTTGTTTAATTTCCAGATACATTTTTCAACATACATGAATAACCATAATTAGAACCATATAAAGATAAAACACTAGTTTTAAACTACAATTTGTCAAAAAACACATTGGGGATGATTTTATTGGGGACCCACTTTATTTCCTTGGGAAACACTCCTGTGGGGACTCACTACATTGAAAACCTATCAACATCACTGCAACCTGTGCAAAAGTGTAATTAGGTATGAATTAACCCAAAGCCTGGAAATAAGTGAAGTTCATTCTTCATCCTCTGTCTTCTTGACAGTACCTTGGGTACTGAAAATTATTTACAACAGATCTGCATAGCTAAACCACACAGAGATGGCAAACAGGGCTAGTGGGCAAGCCAACAAAAGCCTTTGGGTTCCTACACAGAGCTAATGTCAAATGTGGTTCAGTCAAGCTGTCAGAGAGACGCAGAAATAAACTCAAGCGTTTACTGAAGCAAATAGGTCAAAGGTTAGAGTACAGTCCTGAGGCCTTGCCATTGGATGTTAAAGCCATATATAACTAGAGATAAAAATACATTGTGATAGTTGGACAATGAAGGTCATTCATGTTTCAAAGCATGACGTGCTTTCAGTTCTGCACATAGCACCACTGTACTGCTGAACTTCAGTTATACACTTTGTTTTGACATGTGGGATATTTTAAAGCCACACCACTTACTCTTGGTAGGTAAAACAACATTGAAATTAAATTCCTTTGATGAACATTCACACATATGCCAGAAAGCAAAAACTAACATGGAGGATGAAAATACAGCAGGAGATATTTAACTTGCCCTTGACCAGGCTAATATTGGATTTCACAGTTTATGAGATAAACTGAAGTTAACACTGTCATGGCAAAGTCACGTATGGCAATAATACAACCAACATGCACAATGCCGTGTTATAATAATGATTGAATTTGTAGTGAGACTCCAGGATACATAAAGCTGGCCTCCTTCTAGCTGTAGTCAGCAAAGTAATGGGACTACTGACAAAGAGGAGGTGGAGTTAATGGGTGAAACTGCCAGACTGCTTGAGTGTGAACATTCAAAGTTAATTTGCAGTTAACCAGATTTCACAAAAATATTAAGAGGTTAATAAAATTATACATTGCCAGTGTGAGATTACAGTGCTCAGGTATAGGCTTATCTACATATGTATGACTCAAAGTCCTATAGGACAATACTTTGACTTGATTAGCTGATAAAGAGTTCAGTAGGTTGCTACGTCAAACAGTCATGTCACTGGACTTTTAGCCAATACTATTTGTTCAATTAACAAGTGCATTTGTACGACTCCGATATGCAACCTGAAAGATTTTCAGGTAGATGCTTCAATTTGGTCACCATTACAACACATGCCTGTCGTGCATGCGGGACATTGTAATTAGTTAGACACTTATGTACATTAAAAAAACAAAAACATACAGGGTTTTAAATACTATAGACTATCACAGAATTATTCAAATTAAATAAGATCAATTTTGCTTATTCTTAAGAGAAAGAGAATCACTGAGGCTACCAAAGAATTGGGCATATAGCCTACATAAGAAGGCCAGAAATATTTCTCAACAGGTTGAAAGCTTAGGCGCTTAACGTTACATGATTGCAGTTTTCTAACTTACTGAACATTATAGTCAGAATTAGCGTTTGCTACACGTTTGATCTGATTAATTGAGAAATGGCTATTAGGACTCCCTGGTCAGCAGGATGAAATCATGATTACCATCAATGTTGAAAAGATCAAAGGCAAGTGGTAATTCTCTCAACAGAAAAATCAACATATTGCATGTTAGATAAACGAAAATGATACACACACCTCACATATCAACTAATAGATTATAACACTAATCATTAATCAATAGTATTGCCCAGCACTAAAGCAGTCTACAGATCTCCCTGCCAAGGTCTGTTGCATGCAGACACACCTAACAAGTGTCTCAACAATATCAGTGTGGAACCAGTGAGTCAATATTCATTTCCACTTAATATTAATTATTGCTCTCTCAATCAAGCCAAATGCTTTATCAATCGACTGCCCATATAAAAGGCTGTGGTCTAACTTAACAACGTGGACAGTATTGTGAGCTGCCGCTTGCACAAAGCATGAACAGTCACCGCATTATAATGATCCCAGCTAAACAACAAGGCATCCTTTTAAAAAGCACTGCTAGCGAAAAGGGAATGATCACGGTAACATTACTTGCCTGTCACGTACTGCTCGCCTCGTTGGTTAAAATCAAGGTTCAAGCCTAAAGTTAGCGCTGGCTTAGAGAGCCGCAGACTTGAATGAACTGTAGTAACCTTACGTCTGGTGTGGTGGTAAGACATCGTTACGCAGGTCAACTTGGAGCCAGCTGGCTCACATGACGTACCGCGGTGATAGTGTTTTTAAATGAACACACAGATACTTTGCCATCTACTCTGGCATGCTGTTTCAGTATGTATACACACACACACACCCGGTTTAGTTCTGCAGCCCCGTGGTCCCTGCATACAAATGCACAAACAGCCTTAGTGCGGCTAGCGGTTAGCTTAAATGCTAAATAACCAACTAGCCAGCATGCACCTTGTGTGCAACCAGTGACTGGGCTCAACGCTGCCGTCTCGCACGCACGTCTCGGCTGCGGCCGGGGACGTAACGTGAACGCTAAGCTAGCTGCGCAGTGAGCCCAAAGTTACACACGCAGATCATTCCACGTCTGTACTTGAGAAAATAAAATTAACCAGTCCGTCCTGCTACTGCTGACAGAGACAGCACATACGATAACGCCAGCTGACCGGAGCATAAACCAGACGTGGAGTCTGCAACTCAACCATGCAACACACGGACACTGAGCCGCTAGCGGCACATGCTAGCAGCTCAGTTAACAAACCCAGTGTAACGTTAGCTAAAGAGATAACCGTATGTGAGGAGGAGAATGGAGTCGGCTACTTGGTTGTTTTGTGTCAAATGTCCCACATACATTATCTGTAAATAGTCAACTGACCTGCGTCGCTTGCTGACGTTATGCTATGCTAGTCCGCCAGCTAACGCTAGCGGTCAAGTGTCAGTAACTAACGTTACGTGGGCTTACCTGAAAATTATTCACTTGGGAGTCAAAAGAGGCGAGTCGGTAGATTTCGCTGCTTTCTGACCTTTATGGGCGTAAAGTAACTCTGCTAAAGAGCCCTTCTTACTTCTTCCGTTTCCTGAAACACAATAAAAATTACTTGAGATAACGCGATTTGCAAGAGCGCTATTGTTTGTCGGTTATTGCCCGACATTTCCTCAAAGCCCATCTGAAGGTAGCATGCCCGACATCCGGTCCGGCCCCTCATTCATTCTCACAGAAATAATTAAAATACACAGTCTTTTTAAACCACGGGCCTCTCTTCGCAGCCCCACGCCTGCCGATCCAAGTGGCCTACAACAAGTAAAGGGAAAAGCAGCAGACGTATATTTACTGAAATAGGCTATGTATTTTGTCGTATGTCACTGATTCCCTTGTGGCCAATTCTAATACCTCAGTTCATAGAGCAGGCTATGGCTTGAACTATTAAGACTTTCTGTCGTATACAAATGAAAGTTTGTAATGGAAAGTATCCCTTTTGTCTCAGAAAGAGAACCTGGATCCCCAAATATTAAAAACATGCACAGTATAAATCGCATGTTATCCACAAGTACCATTCTTAGCATTATGTGAAACACGACAGCCTATATTGGATGCAGGCTATATTGATCAAAACCTGTGGCAGAGTTTGGTCTGTTGTGGTACAGTGCGGAAAATATAATTATTCTAAAACATTTAGCCTTTAATCGCACTTTTTAGTGAATTATTGGAATCCATTTTTCCCCTGACCATACACGTGTAATGGTACATTCACTTTTTAACAGACATTTTTTCTCCTAAATCTCAACCTTACACAGCCAGTGTCATGTCATTGAAGTCACTTGATCCCCTGAATAGGTGTGCATGCTTGATCAACGTTAGACCTCTTTAGCCCTCTGCTGGTGTTTTTGCATAGCTGCAGCACAAGTTGGAAGTGAGACAAGCCCAGGGATCAGAAACCTGTTGTGCACATAAGCCCACGAAGCCTTTTATGTGACCAATCTGGCATGGCTGTTGAGAACATAAATTCATCCCTTCCCTTTCACAATGAAACCTGTAATTTCAGGTTACCTTGAAGATGTTGCCCCCTCTCAACTTTGCTTACTGTATCCAGGTTGCAGTTGGGCAGACATATTGGCCTGTCTCCTTATGTGGGTTAATGCTGGCTATACATGCAGTGGATTAGTGTTGGCAAAACATTGCTGTCACCTGGCCCTAATCACACAATATAGTAAGCACTCGGCAGCTGACTTGTTTGCCTTTCTTTCTTTTCGTACCCTTTTAAATTAAAAGCACCTAGTCTGATTTCTCCTTTTGTCATCTTCGCAATACATGAATAAGATCGAATGCAATCAAATATTTTTTAGTAGTTCATTAACATTTATTTTGGATACTTGACTTTTTCTGAGGTACAAATAAGTGGTAATTCAAGTTTATAGGTTAAATTGTATTGTTTTCGTATGAATTATGCTTCACTTGACAGCTCTGTATTCAGTGTAAACCTTGACAAATAACACAGGTTTCGTTTCTTTTTGATCCCCTCTCATTATTACCCCTATTCAAACTGAACTTGTTTGTGGATTATGATTCTATATCTTTCACATTTACAAAAGGGAAAAAGAGTTGTCATTTGTATGCAGACATAGTAGAATAACCCCAGGGAACAATTAGCTCCCTTGTGTGAAGACCGTGTAGAACAGTGTCTCTAGTATGCTCTTTTACCCAGACTTAATAGACCTGAAAGAAAAAAGGAATATCACACACTTGGGAGATTCATCTTGAAACCTAGTAATAAATAAATATTAAAAATCAAATCAAAACCGTTTCAGTAAAATATTCATCATTTATTATTTCTGTTCTTCTATATCGGAGCATTAGCTCAAAGTTTGGCACTTGACTTTCTAACATTATGTGTTTGGATCAACTATTACATTGGTACAGAAAAACATTCATAACCAGCGTTTTTCTTCCTAATCCTTAAGGCTATTATACAGCATGGTCTCGCATACCGACTCTTTTGTTGAGATATGACAACAGTCAAAAATGAAAACAATGATCAGTAGTAACTATATTAAAGATTATCTGTGCAAATACCTCAATTTGAGATGTTTAAGACACGGGTCTAACATGTTATACATCTGCTAGTTCAATGCATAATTAAAAAAGGAGGTGAAAAACATTTTCAGAAATGTTAGACATCAACTATTAACATGATTATCATTTAAGCTACAATTTGTTCAAAGTAATACAAATTGGGGCAATGAAACTGTATAGACTACATAGTATTGCATAAGATGTTTGACATTTTGGTGGGAGTTTCAATGCACATCTCACCACTTATAATGCATCCAATCTGCATGTACAAGCTGGCAATAATTTACGTAAAAGGGAGAATGAGTAGGATTTTCCTAAAAAAAACAATTCCTCTTAGTCATCACTTATGACCCACTAGAAGTGTGGCAGTGTCTGTATTTGCAGAGACCCTGCCCTCTGCCTGCAGGGTCTTTTTTTTGCTGCGTTCAGGACGTTTCTGGGTGTCAACCTTTGGGCAGTGGGTGTGTAGTCCCCAGCCAATAACAGCGTGCAGGGTGTGAGGGCGGGCCTCTATAAAACTTAGTGATCAGGTGTCAGATTGTAAGCATGCATCCAAGAGATAGCTACAAAAATGTCGGACACAGCGGCAAAACAAAACAAAACACACAACTATAGCAAGGTGAAATGCCAAGTGGACAAAGCTCATTCCATAATGAGAGTGAAAACTCACAATGCAATAAAATGCTTTGTGAACCTGAAATGCATTAGGTTTTGATTATATTAATGATAGTATATTGATGTGCTTATAATGCCTTGTGAGAAACACAAATTAAGTACATGTGACTAGTCCTTACTTACTATCACAGCCAAAACAAGTAGAGGCATGGTCATGCATGCATCACTGGTTTTGTGTTTTTTCTAGTCAGCTTAATTTGAGATGAGTTGTTTTACAGCAAGAAATCATTTTCACCATGTTACAGGAGGATTCAAGTACACTTACACTATCTTTAAAACTAAACCTAGTAAGGCTAATGTCCTTTTTCCTTTTGGAGGGCAGATGATGTCTACACAGGCCATAGTACAGACACATACGGCAGTGATTCCAGTGTGGTTGTGAGCAGAATGTACATACAATAAATCCTGCTGACTCCTCTCATGAAAACATAGTTGTACTCCCTCAGAGATTCTGTAAGGCAGAGACAAGTGACAGTCTTTAATGTGAAAATCCTACATGTGTCTGGCGGACCGCCCAGATTAGAAGACGATTTGTACCAGCACAATGTGAATGTTCATGAAAACGTTACATTGTCTTCAGCGTGAGGACTTCTGTATAACCTTAGCTTCCACTACGATGGCAGGGTTCTCGATGTCGGCTTTGCTCTGAACCATCCTCAGCTCCAGCTGTGCGGGACTGGGCCTTTTCCCTGGGCCAGCCATCTCTGAGCAAGAGAAGAGAAGGAAGACAGCAGGTTTTTGGATTGGTCCACTTAGCAGTTGAAATGGTAATTCTAGACATAAAGGAACACAGCTCCCTTCTGCTGTTGATACTATATCTACAAAATCAATAGTAAAATGTCAACCGGTAGTGTGCATTATGTAGAGGCCGCTAGCATCATCTTAAAAAGAAATCATAGAGAGACACATCTTAGTTGATTACATTATTCTACATAGTTTGCCATCTCAGAGACTTGGTTTTGCTATGGTTAAGTATTGAGTAAGTACATTACATGTAGATTTAGGCACACAACTAATGTCATAACTGTTTCTCTTTTGACTGCACGTAAAAAAGGCACAAGCCTTAGCATTCACTGAGACAAGTAAACGACTTCAAGATGAAGTAGCGAGACCACATGACAAACAGAAGTCAATAAACACACACAAACCCTACCCTTGGCGTAAGCAATGGTCCTCTTAATGACATGGTGCATGACTGAAACAGTCTTTTCACAGGCAGTCTGTGGAAAACAGAAGGAAGTTGGAATTCATTTATTAAGCAGTGGGACAACATAATTAGCCAGATACCATCAGCTTTTTGATTGAAAAGTCAAGTGCGTTACGGACCTTCAGGTCTTTGGGGTGATGGTGAGTCCAGGCTAGCAACAAGGCGGCAAACAGGTCTCCTGTCCCCACAAATACTGCATCGACTTTGGGGATGTCCATGCAGATTTTCTGACTGGTGTTGGTCCCATCTGGTTTTACTACAGTGAGGACACACAGTGTAGTGATATCATCACTGCCACAACAGCTACAACTGCACTAGACAAGAGCATCAAATCCCCATTAATCACTATCGTGTAGTTTTGACCCCCCCCCTCAAGACTTGCAAGTGCAGATACATAGTTTCTCCCACCAGAAATGAAAAATATGGTTGAATCCCAAAATGTCTTCTAAACAGCATCAAGTAGACTTTCTGTCTGGAGAAGGTTGTTCTGGGACTTTACCTATTTTTTGGCTCCCAAGGGCCACCAGGAACTGGTCCCCATGTTTCGAGGGCAGGTCTGTACTAGTGAGGACCACGGTTTCTGGACCCATTTTATGAAGCAAGTTCATCACCTGGAGAGTAGGAGGGGTCGCATCCCTTCAAGCTTTGTACTAAAACTAAATTAAATTAAACTAAATTAGATACAGCACCATGAGAAATACGCGTGATACTCACCTCAAAAGCATCTTCCTCTGTATTGATTTTCCTCCCAGTTAATAACCTGTGTAAAAAGGGCAGTAGTCATAGACTGAGAGAAAGTCACACACTCTTTCCCTCACCCACATAATGTACAGCCATTTATTCAACTGGATTATTATACACATTATCAGATGCAGCAACTGAGATCACAGTATTTACCTGCATCAAATAAGGATCCATGACTTATCTTATATTTATTCCTATTAGCTAATAATGCCAAATTAGTATCATCCCCTAATTGGCTTTTATGGATGTTCTTCAAACAATGCTGTATGTATACTGCACTATTTTGTTTATGATGATTGGAAATGCACTCACTCTGCTTCAAACTGGTTGGGGGTGAGGATGTCGGCCAAAGGCACTACTTTGTCCCTGTAGACTGGCAGCAGGTACTCTGGAACGTACTGAAACAGACAGCAAAAACAAGAATGTCATTCCATGTTTTTTTAACTGGGTCTGCATGCAGGTTTTAAACCTCCTTACAAGTGACACCTACTTTTTCAAAATGATGGATTCCCAAAAGTGAAAACAAATAATTACAATATGAATGAAATATAGAATATCCTACTGCCACAATTAGTTGTATAGACTAAGTATTACATACATTTAAATGTATATAGTTCTTTGAAAGTTAACTTTTTGAACTGCAAAATGTCCCTGTGTCATACAGTAAATCCTCATCAGCTATATAGTGTGGAAGAAGAACATACCATAGCACCGTGGTCTCCCATAACAGGATCACAGACTGTGGGAAAGAAAACTCAAAATTAAGCTTTGCAACATTAACCTTTTTACAATAAGAGAAAAAAATGTACACTCAGTTAATCAATCTGCTGATTGTTTCATCGATTAACTGTTTGATCTGAAACATGTCAGAAATTAGGTAAAAGTGCCCATCATCATTTCCTCAAGCGTAACGTCATCAGTTTCCTCATTTGGTTCGACCAACAGTTGACACCCCACAGATATGCAGTTTACTACCACTTAATACAAAGAAAGCAGCAAATTGTCACAACAGAGGGAAAACGTTGGTATTTTTGCTTAATACGACTATCAAAATAGTCCATCGATTCATCCACTAAAAAATATTGGCAATTCGAGTTTGAAACGTAACAATATGCACTCACCATATACCAAGCTGGGATTGGCCTCCTTCAGCTCCTGAATAATGTCAACCACCATCTCCAGGAAGGACGTGTCCCTGCTGTACCCTTGGGAGATGAAAGTGTAGTGACAATGACCTGTCTGTTTTACTTTGCTCTACTCCAATTACTAATCCAAGTTGATCAATTCATCTATGGCAGCCCAGGGAACCAAAATGGTCAAATTTAATAGAGTGAGTCGGTCAAAGCAACGCAGGTACACATTCTGGTGTCAACACATCACTGACTTTGGGGACGAAACATGCCCCTTCATTGAATTAATTTAGAGTATATATTCTAATATAGGGCAAAACAAAGTCCAAGCTACCATGTTTGGGCTGCCTCATCTCCACGTTTCTTTACGCTACATTACGGATACATTGCTTAGACTCACCTGTGAGGATGTAGTCATAGCGGTTCACCTTATTGAGCTTAATGCCCTCATACAGCACGTTTAGCTCCTCTGCTGTCAGTACTTGCCCTTTCCAGTGGGCATAGCCTGGGATTCAAGAGGGAGAATGGAGATTTAAAAAAATACATGACATTTTAAAAAGACATTGACATGGAACTGTTTTCCATGCTCCGTGGTCCCATCCCCTCTCTCCCTCTGTGGTGTCCCGGGCCACACAGGGTCCCCACACTGACTAAATGGGACGCCTGTATCCTGGCTGCCAGTTTCCCCCCTTTCTTTGTGCCCCTTTCACCATTAACCTAGATTAAACCCTCAAAAGCTGTTCTGACTGGAAATGATTGGACACACACATTGGCGTATTCTTCATACTGAAACACAGAGTTCACACAGAGCCAAAACCTGACCCTGAGCCAGCGGAGGCACCTCCTACGGTGAGGACTTAACAGAAAGCTTGAGGCCAAGTAGAGGCATGTACTGTGGTTAGAGGGGAAGGTCTAGATTAATGCCTTTTCTGCCATTTATGAATATTAATGTTGTTTACACATACTAGAAGTAGGATTACAATCTACACAGTAGAATAGTTTGGTCCATATGCTCAACACTGACCAGTTTCCTCTTACAGTAGAGCAGATGTTCCAATTGTTTCTGTGCAAATGTCTCCTGCCCCCGTGGTGAAAGCACATTCTTCACATGCTTTGGCACATGAACCCCAGATTATAATCCTATCCTCCTGCAGGTGGTTCAGCCATCAAGTTTTCAATTTGAGAAATAAAGTTTCATGTTTTCCTTAATGGAGCAACATTTTTACGGTCCCATTGCACAAAATGACTCATTATATGCTTCATTATAGAGTTGTTGTTGAGAATCCTGGGAAACGTATGGTGCGCAATCATCCTCCGACTTCTACTTCTGGCCACAGTTCAGCAACAGTTACAAAAATGCACTTCCAAAGTATTTGAAGATGGGACTTTTTTTTAATCATTTACACAACTGCAATAGAAAGGTATTTTTACAAAGTTTGGCATTTTCATGTGAATTTTGATTTTTTTGACATTGACATTTAAAAAAGAAACAAAACAAAATTATTTGAATCTTGCCATATAGACTTTTATAGTAACGAGTATTATTTATGTAAAATGTAGGCTATTCTATGTTATGTATGTTTTTTGTTTTGGAAGGTTAACCGTAGATTTAATTCCCTAATAAACTCGATGTAAAAGGGGGAAAAAAAATAAATCACACTAACATTTATTAAAGCCCCAGTGTGCAGATTATTGCATCTTTTAAATTATTCTAATAACTGTCTTTTGATCAATTGTTCTTTAAATGATTAAATCGTATACAATACCAGTGATGTTGCCCACTCCAGGGGATGCTGCATATTTTCCCCCTGATAATGCTAATGTAGCCTACATTGTGAACAACAAATTCGTGTTGAAATCAACAAAATAAACCTCGCTGTCAAAAAACCTGTTTGTTACCGTATGACTGTAGCCTCTCTCCCCAGCACCAAACGGGAATGGTTGACAGACTAATAATTTGTGTGTAGCCTATTGATTACTGATAATTGTACTCGGTTTCTAACGGCATTAGGCAGTAAACGGTTGCTCTTTGTGTGCAGGTTTCCTAATTAAACATGATGTGCTTGATGGTGCTATGATTCCTGATGAAATCTGAAAGCTCAGCATTCTCCTTGCCCTTTAGCTTCCCTTTTTAACATTTAACTCTTTCTGTCAGCTGCTGTGTGACTGCAGTGTAGTTGCAGATTTGGGATTTGTTTAATTGTCAGATACATGCATAACCATAAGACATCAAACACTAGTTTAACACTACAATTTGTCAAAAAAACACACACATTTTATTGGGGACCCACTCAAATGACCACCTGTGGTTCCCGGGTCTCACTACATTGAAAACCTATCAACATCACTGCAATACAGTATTTATACTAGGCAACATACTCGCACTGATATACCCAATGTACACTGGAGTTATTGGTTCTTAGAAAACATTAACTGTTTGAGTTAAACACAGTACCCCAGTCCCCTCTTCTAAAACAGTATGTATGCCCATACATACAGAGCTGCATCCAAGTATTTCTATGCAGGCAAAGCGAAGTACAAGAACTTAATCACCGGCAGTGATTAACTCTGTATATCACACCTTTGACCGCACACCGTAGCTATCTAATTAAAAACAAAAATGGCACACAGTGGAATCTAAGTAAATCATTTCCAAAGCAAATTTGTAATGTTTGGAAACCGGCATGGTCTTTTGGGGCTAGAGGTCTTTTTGTGTGTGCTGGTAGAGCACAAGATGCAAATAAAATGGCTGCTAGTGGTCAAAGTCAACACAAAGAACCTTTCGGATACTGTAGGACACCACATGGTCTACAACTTCATAGTTTGTTTTTTTTTATGACTAAAGACTTAAAGCTTTCCCACTCCACACCAGCAAAATATACATAGCTTCATATCTGAATAAAAAGATTTTTTTTAAAAAGGTCTAGTTGTTAACAAAGTGGAAAATGACTCAATCTGCTCATTGAAACTGAATACAAATCACTCCGATTTCTCACACGGGGCAATTTAAAACCACTTAGCCAACCTGTGTGATTGGAGAACTGCACAGAGTTGATAGAGTCCACTTCAAAGCCCAGCACCTGAGGAAAAAAGAGTAATGAAGCAGCTGTTGAACCAGAGAACAATGACGCCTGTACAAGACAAGGTCTACACGAGCTTGTGTATTTCAATGTACTGTGGGAACAGTATGGTGAATTGCTGCGAGAGCTGCTTAATGCACAGGTTTTTCTCCCCTACAGATTCAGTTAAATGTCCCACAGTCTTTTTTGATCATTGAAAGAACCATACCGTAGTTGTGGCCTATTTTAGTACACTTCATAAATAAGAATACATTTTGATGCGGTCATACAATGCTGTAAATTCTGAATGCTTTCCCCTGCACTTAAAAAGGCCATTTCTGTGGACGGTTTAAGATAAGGACCATAAAATATATCATCTTGTCAACTTTTTGCTGTCTATGTATGGTCATGCAATGCAGATATTTCAACTCAATCAATTCCATCACACAAAGTAACACGGACGTAACTCGAACGACACTATATACAAACATGATGTTCACTATAATGGTGTTACTAGCTCAAGCTTGTTGTAAGTCTCAGACATTTTATTTAGACGGAAATGAAAATAAAGCAATGGCTGCTTAGAGTGGGAAATTAAATCCAAAAATCTGAAAGGCTTCAGTGCGCTTTTATAAATTGCCACCTATAATGTAAAATGGTATTTCTGAACGCATTGGTATGGCGTTTTCTTATTGCCTTCTGCATGGGGGGGACTACCACTGCCATGTAGAAGAGGACGTTAAACAGTTTAATAAACACAAACTTATTCAACTGGTTTGCACTGCTTACAGTGTGTTTTCTAAGGGGCGGAAATAACTGGCAACCAGACTCTCTAACTCATTCTCAGGTTTCAGATTGGAGAGTGGCTTTTGTCGTATTACAGCACATTTTTCAACGAGCGTGGGGATATTTTAGTATTTTTGTTTGGCAGCCGTTGGTGGGTAAATTACATACATTGGAGAACGGCCTGTTTCGCCACGACAGAAAAGATCCCTAACACAACGTCACAATAAATGCAATCCTCTCACAAAGCAGGAAGTCACCCTCTGTACCAAACGCATTTTTCATAGCCTTTTCTTTCCCTATTCATGCTTTTTTAAAAATCTTTCTTGTGCCCTGATCTGAGACGTTTTATGGAGCCACCTGAATGTGACGTCCAGTTCTTACCTGCAGCGGAAATGTTGCCGACTTGTTCCCGACGTATCCCCTGACAACATGACTCTGAACGGACAGTACACGACACTCCATTGCCGCACTTAACGTTACACTGACTGCGTTTACAGGGTCCAAGCAGAGACAACAGACGCGATAAATCCTAAAGCTGCATTAAACATGCGTACAGGCTCTGACACGCTGAAACTGGGCATGTGAGCACTAACTCCGGCTTTGAAGGGCAGGAGCAGCGACGCCGTTTGTGACATTTACGGTTTTTCTTCAGGCAGCATAAGGACACCTAAACTGATGCCTTCAAGCCTCATGAGGAATGTGGGAGACACCAGCCTCCTGTCAGAAAAAAACGTTCACCTCAGCTTTCAGTTAGTTAAAGGGTATGTTGCCCATATGAACATTGCGACATGATTTGCGTGCTGTAATCATTCCTCCTGTTCACATTGGTACATTAAGACAACCATTCCTAATGCCCTTTCAATGTAAGTGATGGGGGACAAAATACACCATTTATCTTAATATGAGGCCTCAGCAGTCTGAGTTACACAAATCAAGCGGATATCTTCTTAAGTTACAGTCTTTTTAATGTCCCCCTTCGTGTTCCCCTGAACTTTGCTTTTTGTTGTTGCTGAGCTGCTGTGGAAGGAAAGGAACACACCTGGCTATTTTGAGATATTTGCAAGCACATTAGACTCATGAATAACCCTTTAATGAGCCAAATGCTGATTAATTGAGGTAAGTAATTCGGTTACCACCAGAGGGCACAAGATAGCAGATATTTGATTTGTACCTGACTAAATAAAAAAAAAGCTGAAAAAGCATGTGTACATTGTGAAGCACGATCACAATGTTCCAAGAGAGGATACTTTTTATATCTAAATTTTAGGAACATATCGCAGAGAGGGACATAAATAAGGACATGAAGTGAGGAAAAATAATTGACTCACTTAAAATACACCTCCTTTATTTGAACTCCCTTTAAGGGTTTAATGTATGTATTTGTTTGTCTTTGTCTATTAAGGGAATTGGCCTGACAGCTGAAGTGGGAAGACTGTATAAAAAGACGCCGACCCTGATGCTGCTCAGGCTGTGTGGGTCAGAGCTCCAGGGGAGGATGGAGGTCTCAGTGAGATGGGTGAGATCAGGGGCAGGGAGTTTCAGATGAGGACTCAAATAGACCACAAAGCACACTGCCCCTGACATCTGGGTGAGGAGAACAGAGGCCGGAAAGAGAACAGCGAGAGCCAGGTGGATGGGCTGAAAGCTGAGCTTCTGGTGCCGACTGGTTACTCGCTAATAATGATGTTCTTGAGAAATGTGACTGAAGTGTGTCAGTGCATTATTGCAATTCTTTACTTATAATAAACTGTGGTTTTAATCCTTTAAAAAGTAACGTGGTATGGGTAGGGTAATGTAAGGTAAATTCAATTTTAAAAATGGGTTTCACATTTTGTGATTAAAGTCCAACTGGTTTATAAGCCTGTATTATTTTTAATAATTCACGAGACGCGCACAAAATACAACCTTCTTCTCTTTTACAGCCCAAGGCAAAACAGTGATATCTCTGCAAGCTAGACCTGACTGCCAGCAAGAGAAAAACAAGTGACCTGGAAAAACAGAAAAAACTTAAGTATATCATACAAATGATACAAAATGTATTTGTAGGCTACAGTCAGACTGGATGTGCATCTTATGAGCGCTAAAAAAGATACAAGATATGTAACATATTTGTATTGTAATCACCATTGCTCTTTTCAAGATGAGCTAAGATAGACCTTTATTAATCCAGACAGACATTTTGTGCCAAATATGCTCAGTACACATAATATACAGTCTATAAATGTATAGATATATACTATCTACACATAAAATAAAAGATACATACATAGTAAAATAAAATGGAAGTAGAATAGAATATATATCTATATATGTATGTAGACAAAGGAGGTGCAAATTACAAATGATGTGCAACACATAAATGAGAGTGCAGGGTAGCGGTTACAATGTTATGAATTATGAATGATGTAAACTATACTGCAGAGAAAGATTACAATATTATAAGGGAGATATAATACTTTCATATATACACAAGTGATTATTACTGATGCAATAATGTTTAACTAGCATATCACTGTAACAATGGGTCAAATTTATTAAGCTCGTATGTTTTGTGTGTAAAATCTTAATATGTGAAGTAACTAGTAACTAGAGCTGTCAGATAAAGGTAGTGGAGTAAGACGTATTTCTCTCTGAATTGTATGGGAGTGTAAGTATTAAATGGCATGAATTGGAAGTCCTCAAGTAAAGTACAAATACCTCCAAATTGTAGGTGGTATGTCAATGGCAAATTTGATGGTTTAATAACTTTTATGGTGTGGTGGATTTTCTGACATATGTAATCATGTTCATATAAACCTATAGCATATCCATGTTTATATGTCAGTTATCATAATAATATTCATAACTATATTCTTTAATCTGTGCATCAAAATGCTGTATTTGAGCAGTCTGTCTGTCCTCATAAGTGAACTGTGTCCTAGTTAAGAATAATATCTTGTGTAACTGAAAAATAGCAGATATGGAAAGTCTGGAAAGCTGTAACTTGTTTCTTGGCTTGTATGCACTTGATTTAATGCCCAAACTAAGTTGATTGAAATCATGTTCTCTTATTCTGAACTGTTAAAACAAGCTTCATGTACACACACATGGGTTGAGTGTTTTGCTTAATATCAGGGTTATGTGGAGGAGGTCACTGTGACCCTGACTAATGTGTTTTTCTGTGATAATTGATCAACGTGTTAAAGGGACATCTAATATCATGAGTGGTGAATGTGAGAAGAGTGATGGGAAATGTAAAAGTTGGCCAGAATAATCGAGCAGAACATGACAGAACATCCCAAAAGCCTGAACTAAGTGGTCTGGCTTTCAGGAGATGATTCGGATTGAAGCGAAATGATATTATTGAGCAAGGGGATTTTACTAAAGTGATTTCATTATTGCAAAATGACGCAGAGACATGTAAGACATCACAAGGGTGTAATGGACATGAGGTGGTCTCAGCCACCCTCAGGGGAAGGGCTGAAAGAGTATAGTATAGTAAGTCATGTGTAATTTTGTATGATTTAAATCTTCAGCAGAATCTCTCCTCATCTCTGTCACATCTCATTTTTTTCACTAAAGTATATCTATAAGAAGAAGACCCTTGGCTCATCGGCTGAATCGTATTTCCACAACAACGGTTTGTCCTTTTCCATGCCTTTATTTTCAGCTCTATGCTGAAGTTTGGAAACGTTAATAGCTGTAGGTCATTTAAGTTTCAGTTAAATCATAAAAGAAAAACAAAGCACAAAAATGATGAAAACATATTGCGATTCGGTAAATGTGACAGCATTTATGAATAGAGGCCTTCTCCTGGTGTAGCGCATAGACTGCATAATGTATAATAACTGTACAATAATAACTGTATGTAAACAGAGGGACTCTGCTTGTGTTCCAGTTCACATTTCCCTGCCGCCCTGCGCGCCTGGACTCATCCGCTCAGTCTGGAACTAGTCCCGCCTCTGACGCTAAATCTGGCCGGGGAGGAGCCACGTAGCAGCTACACTGACACGTACGAATCCTGCGTGAATTTTAAGGAGGAAGCTACATCTTTTCCTAAAGCTGAATGTCGATAGGGCTGCCTCGCATCAGACTTGATGCATAGTTGACCCGTCAGGGACCAGAGGCCTGTTTGGACGCGACGCGGCACTGTCCCGCAGAGGAGCCGACGCACACGATGAGATTTTCTGCGTTTATTTCTGTCCTGCGGTCGCTCGGCCCCGTGGTAATCGGTATTTCTTTGGGGTTCACGCTGAGTTTATTGAGTGTAAACTGGATGGAAGAAGCGTGTTACCTGGACGGCAAGGAGGGCGAGGATGTGACTCTGGGTCAGGAGGGACAGCTCAAAGGAGCCCGAAAGCCCAACTCCATTTCGACTAGAAACGATGTGGAGCCCGAAGACGACTTTGAACCAAGAATAGTCCCTTATAAACAAGTCCAACAGAGTGCCCCAAAGAAAGTTTTCAGGTAATCTTTGTATGGCCATTTACTTTAACTGGTGAACACATTCTGTAAGCAGGTTGAAAATATATGGCTTAAGTACACGTTTTGAACACATTGTTATAGATATGCAACATCATTATAGGCTACAGTACAGCAAGCTCAAACTCATTAAATGACTGATAAACCCCTCATTGTGTTTGCAGACACAATGCTGGCTGTACAGGTGTCACTGATTGTCATGTGGGTATAAGATTTTACACTGACCACATGTTGAATGAGACTACTAATACTAAATGGCAGGCATAACTTAGTGTAATTCTGAAGTACTTTTTTTTTTTTTTCTCTCTCTCCCTGGTGTGGTTGGCTTTAATCAAATTTCCACAGAAAGTCTGATAAAATGGGATGTCTACAGCCCCACTTCCTCTGCTTGTTTCTACCTGCGAACACTCCCTGCCATAGAGCTAAGATTAACTTCATATTTTGTGCCAAGTCTCCATGCTGACGGATCTCTGCCCCACATTTTCTCTGTAAACAGGCAGACATTTCCAGGAGTTCCTGGATAGACCGACCTTGTTTGAATGTTAGCCCGCACTGGTTGCATTGCATTGCAATTCTGACAAAGAGACTTTTCCCTGTGGAAAAGTTCTGCTGAGGTTAGACCTTTAAAGCATTTAAGCAGCCAGGTTTCATAGGCAACCCGTGCCATGCAGTGGTTTGTACAATAAGAGGGATGCAACTAGCGATTATTTTCACGATCTATTAGTGCCAGTTTTGTTCTCGATTAAATGAGCAATCGTTTAGTTTATGGAATGTCAGAAAGTGGTGAAAAATGCTCATGACTGTCCACAGCCCAAAGTGATGTGTTCATTTGTCCGAATAACAGTCCAATATCCAGATATAGGCTATTTAAATTACTATCATATATGACAAAGAAAAGTAGCAAATCCTTATATTTTGAGATGCTGGAACTAGGAAAAATGGTTGTGGATTAATTTTCATTGCCTCTGCTAATTGATTAAGCCACAGATTGTTGCAGTTCTAACAAGAGGCATAACCCATGCCATTAACAGTAAAATAGAGTAATAAAAGTTAGGTTAGGTCTTGGTTGCAGTGATGAATCACAATTCAAGTTCTTGCATGTTTACATCTCCAAAGAGCTCATGGTTTTTCTAGTTAGTCAGTAACCCATTCAGTAGCTGTCTGATGTCTTTTTCAGGGCTAAATACATAAGCACAGAGTTGGGGATGCGAGAGCGTCTGTTCGTCGGGGTCCTGACATCCAAAAACACCATAAACACCCTGGGCGTAGCTGTCAATCGCACCATTAGCCATCACCTGGACACCGTGATCTTCTTCACCGGCATGCGCAACCGCAAAGTCCCTCACGGCATGTTTGTCGTCTCTCATGGAGACGAGAGACTGATATGGAACATGTTTCAGAATATCAGGTACATTTTAGACCATTACATCAATGAATACGACTGGTTTTACTTTGTCCAAGATGACGCCTACACAGAAGCTGACAGGATCAAAGCGCTGGTGGATCACCTGAGTATGGATCGAGAGCTTTACATGGGCAGTCCTGAGGAGTTCATAGGTGGAGAGATGGAAGGGAGGTACTGCTACGGAGGCTTCGGGTACCTTCTGTCACGTTCCTTGCTCCTCCGACTCCAGCCCTTCCTGGAAAACTGTAGGAACGACATCCTGAGCGCCAGGCCTGATGAGTGGCTCGGAAGATGCATCATTGATTACGTGAACACAAACTGCGTCAGTGAATACGAGGTAGGTTTAGTGTATTCTTAAAAGGGGCACATGATCACAGTGTACTTATTCAACACCATACATCTCTTATTTTCAATAATACTTACATTTTCTTAATCAATAAGACAGTTTCTCGGCTGGTTAATGTTTGATTTCTAAAGGGAAAAGAAAGAGGCAGTTTATAGTTGAAATGAATGAGCAGCCACAGAGGAAAAAATGCTAGAAGACTGTCTTTCAGTAGTTGTGAGACCGGTTACAGCAGGGGTCCTCCTCGACAGGAAAAAAAAAAAATGTCAGGGCAGAATTATGCTTTGCCCCTGGGACAGCACTTAAAACTGACAGACAGCTATATAAAACTGTAATTACCATGCTAGCACAGAGGTGGTATTTGTATTACAGAGTAGACTGCTAATACCCTTTAGCCTTCATTTTGTTTTCACAGTTCCAGCAGCAACGTGGAATAGGTAAACAGGCAAGCAGTGCACAGCTGACTTCAACCTTGCTTAGGTTCAATGGTGTTAAAATCCCCTGTGGGTCAACATGCACTGCTCCTGTAATGTCATTAGCATTTAAGGTCAAACAAGCTCTGTGGAGCCCTGATCTGTCCCAGTGCCCTTTCAGGCGATTGTTTGTTGCATTCAGCTCAGTTTGCTTCATCCATATTAAAGTTTGTGGTCTTTGGTCAACCTATTTAAAATACATTGTTAGAAGGTTAGGAATGTAAATGTATCCGTACTATTTTATACAATATACACGCGGCTCAATATTTTGTAGTTGACTTATTCCACGGTCTTTTGCTTCCATTTTCTCCTCCTTGGTCATGACCCAGTGCTGGAAACCATCTTGTTACACAGTTGAGAGTGACTTGCTTGGCTAACTAAAGTGCCCTGAGTCAGAATAGCTCCAGCAGAGCCCCCTAGATAAGGCAGAGAAGTGGGGGTGGGGGTGGGGAGCTAAAAGAAAACGGCTTGAACACAGAGCCAGACAATTTATCTGTTAAGAGAGAACATTGATGACAATTAGACACCGACAATACTTTAGTAAGTGTACCACTACAGGCTGTAAGCTGTTGGCAAACATTTGCAACAGATTGGCCTCACTGCTCAGTTAAGCAGTGTCTCCATTCTTTGTTCTTTTAATAGCTTGATCAGATTTGATTCACTTTTTTAAATCACCCAAGCTCCTTAGGTGGCTACTCTGTTTTCAGCTTAAATGACTGTCTCTTTAAGTGGGATTCAGGTGCAAGTTTCAGCCATTTGTTTTATAGGTTTCACCTTTGCTTTTTAATCTGATGCTGCAGTGATCATAATTTATTGATATAAACATAATTAAGATAAAGCATCTCTTAAACCTCATATTCCCAGATACAAATCTAGTCCACAAATTTAGTTTCGTAAATGACCAAAACTCTGTTGTATAACAATAATATTCTATTCTTACAAAATGAATCTCTGTCTTCGCTGCACTGTATAATTATGAAACCATGCTGTTTACAGTGGAGATGAGTCCAAGATGCTGCCTAGATAGCATGTAATGTTTGTTTGGAAGTAGTACAGCATTACAACTATGCATAAAATTAGGAGTGTTTCTGTCATGCCGGATTCAAGATGTCTCATGAAAAGACCTCTCTGTTTCTTCTCAGGGGCTTCAGTACCACCATTATGAGTTGGGAAAAAACTCTGATCCCAGTAAAGAGCAGAGTGAACAGTTAGCAAAAGCTCTGACTGTCCATCCAGTGTCTGACCCTGAACAGATGTACAGGCTGCACAGATACTTCACTGAGATTGAGCTCCAGAAGACCTACGATGAGATTGCTAAACTGCAGGTAAGCTGTTTTTCAGGTGTCAGAAATCACCCATGATTCAATTGACAATAAAAACCTGGCTACTGTTTTGCTTAGCTCTATTGTAGTTTAAAAATACCACAATTTTAGTGTTGCATTAGTTGTATAATTGGCGAATCGGCAACTGTCTAGATGACAACATTTCTTGTGTTTCCACAGGCAGAAATAAAGAATGTGAGTGTGGTTGCTTTTGAAGGCAACCGAACTGCCCAGTGGCCCGTGGGGATCAATCCACCTTTTGAGCCGAAATCTCGGTTTGAAGTTCTGAAATGGGAATATTTTACAGAGGAGGAGATTTATTCATGCATTGATGGCTCTCCAAAGTGTGAACTGCACGGTGTTGACCGCATGGATGTGGCTGATGTCATTGACGTAGCCATGGGAGAGCTGAACAAAAAGTACAAGCCTGTCCTCCACCTGAAGAAGCAGCAGCTGATTAATGGCTACAGGCGGTTTGATCCCATCAGGGGCATGGAGTACACCTTGGACCTTCAGCTGGAGGCGGTTAACCAAAAAGGTCATAGCCGTTCAGTCACCAAGCGGGTCCATCTGGTGCGACCTCTGAGTCGGATTGAGATCATTCCCATGCCCTATGTCACAGAAGCCACAAGGGTTCACATCATTATACCTCTTAGTCTGCAGGACCGGAGCAAAGTTGACCAGTTCCTGGAAGTCTTTGCCTCAAATGCTTTTGAGACCAGTGAAAATGCCATCCTAACATTCTTGTTTATTTATGACCCAGTAGAAGCACAGCAAGTTAGCCAGAATGACATATTTGCCAGCGTGAAAACTCAGATTAATGCTTATGAACGCAAATACCCTAAAGTAAAAATCCCATGGATAAGTGTCAAGACGGAAACCCCATCCCAGATCAAATTCATGGACATCATCTCGAAGAAGCACCCGGTTGACACTCTGTTCTTCCTGGCTAACGTCAACACAAACGTCAATTCAGAATTTCTGAACCGCTGTCGCATGAATTCCATAAACAACTGGCAAGTGTTCTTCCCCATCCATTTCCAGGACTACAACCCTGATGTGGCCTATCACAACCAGCAGCGTCCAGCCACAGTCGATCTGGTCAAGGAGGCAGGCCATTTTGACATCAGGTCATTTGAAGAAGCGTGTTTTTACAACTCGGACTATATGGCAACACGCACACGAATGGTGGCAGATGTCCAAGAGAATGAGGAGATTCTAGAGACCCTGGACATCTACGACATGTTCATTAAGTATTCGGCTCTGCATGTATTCAGGGCAGTGGAGCCAGCATTGCACCAGCAGTACAGCTACCAAGCCTGCAACCCACGACTTAGTGAAGACATCTATCATAGATGTGTTCAGAGCAACTTGGAAGGTCTCGGTGCCCGCTCCCAGCTCGCCATGCTGCTGTTTGAGCAAGAACAAGGCAACAGCACTTGAAAACACCAGTGAACTTCTGCTCCTGCGTGTGTTTTTAAATGGATGTTAAAAGCTGTGTGTTTTTCGTAATAGCCTCCTAATGCAAGCTAGAATTTGGGGTGAACAGGAGCAACACATGTAGTACCTCCCATAATTTAATCCTTATATTTGCCCTAAACACAACCCATTTCTGTGGCTTAGGTTACACATGTGGCCCTGCCTGACATTCTCCGTCTTTAAGTGTGCATCAAGGGTTATTTGTTTTTTTTTGTTTTTTTAATTTTTAGCTAGTTTGGAAAAACGAATGCAGTACATTCCTAATGAAACCTTTTCTTAAATGTTTACAGTACTTGACCATACAGATGAGTTGCTACAACCAAATGTTTTCGCTGCTCTGAAGATTCTGAAAGCTGCGTTAAGTAATTTTTGACCACTAGGTGGCAGAAACTTACACCAGCAGAGCCTTGCCTAGTGCTGGCTTATCCAGTTGATATGTTTTAAGGTGTCCACTACACATCTAGTGGACGCAAGGCTACATCGGTCACCCATTGGAGTTGTCTTTCTCTCCACGTGTCCAGTGTAATTCTAATATTCACTGGGATTTTATACTGTTTGGTACATTAATTCCTGGAAGAAATATCTTTCTTTCGACCATTTTGCATTGGGGAGGTAGCGTGCAATAGACTAATGTGAGAAAATGCGCTGTGTACAGCTGCTTATAGTTTTGTTTGGGGGGGATTAAATCAGTTTAACCAAAACTATGAGTTGAAAGTAGCAACAAAAAAGTTTGAACAAAAGTACTAGCAGCAACACTTTCAAATATATAGACTGTCATTTAATTAAATGTTAATATCAAAGATTTTGTTAAATGGAGCTTCAATGTATAGCTCTAATAGATAATACATTAGTATATTGCACCACAGGTTGTGTGCCCCTTCACATAAGGGCAATGAAATGTGGAGCTTTTGATATTTACTGATTTGAGTATTTACAAAAGCACGTCTTTGTATATGTGCCTTGACACTGACTTTTATTATATTAACTGTTTTGAAATGATCTTTGTTATACAAGGTGATGCACAGCTGATGTTTTTCATTAGAATTTTGGTATTGTTACAGCATGAATAACCGTTTTGGATGGGCGGGAGATATTATCTTTCAGTGTGGAGAAAGTCTGTTTACAATGCTGGGAGAATTGAATAGGTTGTCAGTTAACCTTACATTTAAAGGTGACTTGGAAATATCATGATCTCAACCATCCGTAGGTTGTAGGCTGCCTCAAAGCAGGGAGACGGCGTTTCTAGAAAGCGTCTTCCTTTGGACTTCAGAGGTCGTAGATGAAGACTATTGTATTCCAGTAGGCCAGCAGTGTGTATTTGAGTTACATTTTTCTCCATGAAACCTTTTGATGTTGCAAGAAATTTTACATGCAGGAGGCAAAGGAGAGTTATGAATAACTGAGAAAAATCACCTTGGTAAATGTCTAAAGTCATTGCCCAGGTGTGTCATCCTCATTGAAGGAAGTGGTACTTTAAAACAGAATTGAATTAGTTTAGAAATGATTTAAATCAAGAATGTATGAAACATTTTCCCATGTCACCCAGTATAGCAGTACGTTTTCATAAAATGTTAAACTGTTCCAAAGTATTTTGGACTGTATTGTTGTAAGTTATTTAATGGTGTCATTGTCTTCCATTTCCTGAGCTCAGTTTTAGAAACGGTTGCCTTTTCCCAGTTGCAGTGCAGTCTGATGGGAGGCCTTTTCTATGTTGTTGAGCGGTGGTGGAGGTAGCGGTACTGGACACCGGAAAGTTATTAGTATATTATTATGTGCAATATTACAGATAACACAACTGGACTGATGTCCAGCTGAGGACAGGACCTTTAATTTCATAGACATTTGCTGCAAGCACAGCAGTGTGCACATCACAATACTGTTCATGACATGAGAAAGTAAGACTTGTGCTTTCTGTTCAATGTTAGGTAAGTACACTGTAATTTCCTATGACAAGACAACATATTTTGCTGACACTAGACACTTTTCATCATCACATTTACTTTGAAATACATAAAATTAAGGCAAGTCCTTTTTATTTAACTTTTTAATTGGATTCAAAGTATATGTTACTTCATCCACAGTGGTGGTCCTCTGCAACAGTGCTTCCTGTATCCTCTGCCGTGTGAACACAGACCACGGAGGTCGGTTCTTGCCGACTTTTTGCATTCATTTTATAACGCATCTCTTTCTTGATGAGAGCAGTCTTTCACTGTGACAGTGCTCCAGCTCACGTACTATGAATGTTCTCCTTGATTCTTTGAAGAGTATGACACTAATAATGTGCAGCATTGGACACTGAATCTTCCAAAAACCACTGTGAAAGATGGAGGGCTGAGATTACAATTTGAAGTTATTGTTGTGATCTGCGTCGTCTTTGCCTTCTGTAGACGTGAGAAGCTTAAAATTAAGCGAGCATGGCAGATTAATCACCCTGTGTTGTTAACACAGCCACCATCGCTGAGTGAAGTCTCTCTAAGTATTTTGTCCATAACTTATTTATCTGTCATTTCTTTATGAATTATGCAGATTCTGAATACTTCCGCACTAACAGAGACTTTCATTCTCTGTACACGTATAAATATTTTATAGACTCTATTTTTAAGCCTTTTTTTTAGCTTCATTTACACAGCAATTGATATTTTATTATTTTTGGTGAAAACATTAAACATATACTGTATCTTACTTTGAATTTTGTGCTTTGAAAATCCTGTCATTTGACCATGAAAACATTTTTAAATGTGTGTATTTAATTTTTACTTTCAATCAAGTAATTCATTTCAAAAAGTAGGCTCATTTTTTTTAATATCCATTGATGTTTGGACCTATTGGTTTACATTATTTTATGCATATGGGTACTAATATAACCAAAGCAATACATTTTAATAAATGCTCATCACATTTAATTGTGCTGTAATTCCCAATGAACTGTGAATTATTGTAATTTTTAAATAAAGAATATTTGAATATAAACATTTCCTGTTTTTTTTTTTTTAAAAGGTAAGAAAATAGTATTTTTTGTTTTGCAGGTAAAAAATCCAGTTTGTCCTTTAGGTGTCAGCAGAAGAGCATGTTTACTGTCTGCAGCACAGGTCCTAGACCAGTGCTGGCTGCCAGTCGCTGAGGTGAGCAGCGTTACCGAACAACATTTAGAAATCACATTTCTAATAGAAACTGGTATGGTTATCTTTCTCATGTTCCCAGCGTGTGCTCAGTAGGACTGCCGTTAACATTCCTGCCCATGTCAGACCCGAGGTATTCCTTATGTCTGGGTTGGGTAAAAACAGGGAAAACGTTGCAACCTTAATTACAGCTTTAGTTATTTCAAGGGTTCATATGCACTACCCTGAGGCATGCTGTAAAACCACATAACTACAGAGCAGCTGGGAGTTAATTGTAAGTCATTATTTTGTACTTTGTTTTACGTTTGATCCCAGGACTTTCTCCTCCCACACAAGGACACAGTTCTGGTACTAGAATTTTCAGTTTTCAAGACATTTTGGGTTCACCTGGAGGGTATTTTAAGAAGCAGAATTATGCATTTGCTAGACATTAAGATCACTTATCCTAACTAGACAACAATATTTATTGAAAGACCCTCTGAGTTGTCCCACATTGTCTCCCCAGAACCTACATTTGAGATGCCTTCAGTCTTGTAACCTTGTTAGTCATTTTTTCATAACAATATCTTAGTCAGTGGTGGAAAGGGTTTAAAGCGGGTGGAAAAATTTAAATCCATTTTGACTGTTGTAAAGAAAGAATAGACAACATGGAGTTACAAAGTGAATTGGGCTCGGGATTTAAGAGGCGGTGGTTTAACCAATCTAAACTTTAATAGTTATCGTATTTACCATATTTAACATTTATAAAATGTGTTCTAACAGAGGAAATAATCACAATATCACACTTCTGTACAAAATGCAAGCGTTCCTTGTTACTGCAGTGATGGTCCACTTCCATTTCTGTCAGACATGGGACACGCTCATATTTTTCTCTTCTCAGGTGACCTCTCAGATCTCAGCTAAAAAATAAGCAGCTGAAAGAGAAAGAATATAACGCCGGATATTCAAAACGTAACATCAGTTGTTGGTCGGACTAAATAGATTTTTATGGATAATGCAATAAGCACATATAGGCTGAATGTCATGGAGCTATAAGAGGTAGGCCAGAAGAGATGTGCAAGAAGGGAGGTCAGTGTAGAGGCTCGAGGATTCCCAGGAATGCGAGCTACATGTTGTCAAGCAGGGAAATTATCCCATCTGCTACAGTACTGACCTGCCACCCACACCGCTCAGCCCTGTGGCACCTCACACAGACCGCATGCATTGTAAGATCAACTCTGTCATCCACTTATCTGTGTGTTTTTAAATGCTTTAGTTTACAGAATTAATCAGGTGGTGTTTTACAGTGCAGCCAAACACAGCATCTCGAGGATTAAAAAACCTTTCTACTCCAGGCTCTCCCATACAAACAAAACTCTACAGTGATAATGCAGCCCTGTATTCATCTCACCACACCAGCCCCTGTGTGACTTGTCTGAGGATAGCTACAATTATTGATGACAGAGGAGAAGATTGTTATGCATAGCCTGTACAGGATGCCATCAGAGAATGTGATTGGGAACCTTTTGAAAATGTCAAAGTGACACATGATTATGAATATTAAACAGCCATGTATAGCCCATGATTACTTGACAAGAAGAGGGGATTTGACGGAGGGAGGACTGTGGAATCTCATTGTGAGCTAAAGTAATGTATAGCGATATTGCACAACAGAATGCACCGATCAAATTAACAGAAAAATTATGCTGTCATTTGTGAACATGATATCCTGTAATGTGAAGTATTTCACACATTTCCCAGACAAATGTTATGAATTACATTCAGAGTGGATTGTCAAAGACCTGTCAAAACCTAGGGGGCTTTAAGCAGGCTGGATTTTGTGCAAGTTAGTGTTGGACTTTAAAGTTCAGTCCAACAAAAATGTGTTCACAATTAGCAAACAAAAGAGGATGTGATCTCAGAGTCTTGAAGCATATGGGCCCAAACTGCTGGATGATAGCAAATAAGCTGCCAGCATGCTACAAGACAACTCCACCAAGATAAAAACATTAGTCTTGTGATTTTGCACATCTAGTCCTGGGTTACAACTGAATGACATAATATTTTATCATAATGGTTTATTAGTTATAACTAATAAAACAACGTGTCGAACATTTTGCTGGTCAGAGTTAATTAAAAAAGGCCGCATCTCAGGCATCATTTCTGAAAGCACATTCCTGAATGCTTCTTCACATGGTTTTCAATGAAAATGAATAAAAAGCTAAACAAATATTTGCAAAGGATGATGCAAGTGTGCTTGTATCATAACATTAGTTTGAAGACCAGAGATAAAAGCAAAAGGCTAAGAAAGGAGGAAACTATATTATAAAGCCCAGTTAACTCTTTCAACTGACACAAAGAACACTATCAAGTCATGCCAAATTGTTGAATTAACTAGTTTGTCAGCTACTCCGTACAAGCCTGTAGTTATTTAAATAATTTAAAAGTCAAGTTTTCCACTGCAGGAACTTAACGTAACGTTACATGTAGACATTGTCATGGGTTCTACTTTTGTTTCCACCACTCGCTTTGTAGATGAGTTCCTGGAGCAATCGAGTGATACTCTGCGGGAGAACTACAACAAACACAACAACAGCAACCACCATTTTACAACTGCATCTGTATGGGGCATGACAACCAATGTGTTAAATGTTGTTGGACAAATAAAGATGTCCGAGTAAGGGAACCGTGAAAAACAGAAAGGGTAGACGAGACGATTTCTGAGCATGCGGCAACGACACACTGCCAAACAGTGCGGGGAATAAAGGATGAAACAAGTGAAAACCTACAGAGCGGTTCGCACTCACGATACTGCCCTGGAGCTAACATAAATGTGAAAGAAAATCAATGCCTGCACTACTTCTTCCATTGTTGTCTATCCCCACAACTGTTTATTTAACTCTCCCACCAAAACAATTACATAGTAAAGTTATATGACCGCGCTTGCCTTTTTAACAGTGTAAATCCAAAATGTCTCAGTTTGTAAAAGAAAACACAAGGAAGAACTTTGTACCAAAGACCCATAAGTTCTGAAAAGATCAGGTTATGGGAAGTCAGAGGTTGTTGTTAAGTTCCTGCAGTGCATAAGGGCAAGTGAGCGAGCTGACCTCCCATGATACTGACAAACATGACTATGAATGAATCGATGTAATTAATTTTCACTCCCGCTTTGCTAACTTGTGCTCTTCAAAACTGTTGCGTCTTTGTCCCACCCATTTAGGATGAAATCAACCAATAAGAATATTTCAACCTCCAGAGCAATTTTTAAATTCAGCTCCTTCACTGAAGCTGTTCTAACTGTACATTTATTAGATAAAAACCTTACTACTTCAATAAAACTCCAAGCTTTTTTGATAACTATTCTGATTTTCAAATGTTCCTTTTTTTCATGGATCAGCTCAGCTGAGTTGAATCAGTCTAATGTGCTCAGCCATGTGTGCAAAATGTTAAAGTGCACACACACACACACACACACACACACAAACACACACACACACGCAACATGCCAGGTCTACACTGTAAATAGCTGCTACACTTTTACAGTGGTACTGACCCACAAGCTGAAAGAGATGTCTTGGCAAAAAATAAATTTCAGTTTCTTATTGCTTATGTCAGCTTAAAGTTATGACACTAACCAAAGTGAAGAGTGGATGGTGGGCAGAAATAAAATGAATAAGAACAATAATTTAAGTACAACCATGTCATAACTGAAAACATCATCCATCCCTCATCCAGGATTTGTGTGTCGTCTTGCAAAAGCAGCACATATAAAAGGAAATGATGGCGATAATAGTCACGATCCATACAGTCCATCTTTGTTACCTGGACAAATGTACTGATGTTTGGCAGTCTAACATATCTGCAGATTGTAAGTGAACAGTAATTGCTACAATCGTGATTGATATTGTCATATAAAAGTCTTTTCTAAAATGTATAAATAACTAAAATTAATATTACATAAGTTATATATTAACTGAATATAAACAACAACCACTGAAACAGAGGTTTAGAACTTTCTCATTTTAAAGTTGGAGTTTATGTACAAGCACAATGCTACTCTCTAACACCTTAACCACAAACCAGACAAAGTGTATCATGTGGAAAGATGCTGCTAGATCTTCTAAGCCAAGGTCATACAGTTCAGCCTAAATAATTCCCCTCATATTTTGGATGGAAAAGATTTGCTTTATGACATATTCTCATCTTGTATACAATATAGAACATATAGATAATAGTATCTCTTTAAATAAGTACATCATTTATAATGTGTAATGGCTTGATATGGTACAGTGTGTTTCCCATCCAGTAGGAGGAATAGTTTGAGGAGAAATAAATGGAGGGATACAGACGGAAAAAAATCTGAGATGCTAGCTGAATAAATAAAACAGATTTTTCCTTTTTTGGAGTTTAAACTGGATCAAGGTGACATGCAGGCCTCCTCTTGTTCCCTTATAGTGATCATGTACCAAAAAATTGGTCCTGAAATCACCAAGTGCCTGACTTCTCACATGAAGCTGGACAAAGTTGAGAGGGGTCCCATCCAGAGAGAGAAAAAAAAAGTAAACGCGGTGTCCAATTTGTGCCTACATACTGTACGTACAAGTGCTTTTTTAGCAGCACAAGTTTGGTGTTCGACTTTGGCTGTAGCTTTTCACTGGTGACAGCAAAGGACCGACGGAAATGCCGAAGGTCTGTTATTGATCTCAACACAGACGGCTCTTATCTTTTGGTGTCACCAGGAGAGGAAACGATGGTTGGCTCTAGCAAGCGAAGTCCTCAAACACCCCGTGGTGCCCGGCGTGATGGTGGTGAGGGTGTGGGTGAGGGTGGTGGTGGTTTGGAAGGATCGTGTTGGCGTACGCCCCCTCTGGGTGACTCCGTGTCATGTCATTGGGCTCCTGTTGAAGGCACAGCAAACAGGTCAACTTCAAGATCATGCTTCAAAGATGATGTGTAATGTCACTTTCTTATTCACTTTCTATACGAATCTTTGGATGAAAAGATCAATCTCATTCTCATTTCTGTGTGCTAAGTATACAGCTGGAATTAAGAAGTGGTTAGCCTAGCTTAGCATAAAGACTGGGAGCCAGGAGAAAAAGCTAGCCTGGCTCTTTCTAAAGTAAAAAAAAAGGCTACCAAGACCTCTAAAGATGTTTAATTTACATGTAAAACGATGATTAGTGTTTTTAGGGAGTTGCCTGCTGTAACAATTTTGTGATGACAGGAGTTATCCATCCGCCAAAAACTACCATAGAGCGTCTCCGGCTACAACGCAGCTTGCCAGATATGGTGGAGTACAGTTTGGTATTAATCTCTGTGCAGACACAATGTTACCTAACAACCTCACTGTGATGACTGCACCTGCCTGTTGTTGCTAATAGTAACAGCACGTAACTTTACTTAAAACCATAAATTGTCCTTTTTACAGTTCTGTTTAAGCATGGATTGAAAAAAGAAGATACAATGTGTTAATTATAGATCTTTAGACTTGTTAGCTGTAGCTAGCTGTAGCTGCTTCTTTATGCTAAGTTATAGGCCTACTCTCCACATCTTTACTCCTGCTCTCTACTTAATGAGATTGATATTTATCACCTCATCTAACTAAATATCCGTATTTAATTTAAAAGATTTGGGCTGTGATACTGTATGTGTCCAAATGTAACAACAGCTGAAATGATATTTTCTCAGCTGTAGCTAATTATTGTTAATTTACTGACATGGCCAAATTACAAATGGAACTCTGGGATCTTCTCTGCTAACACTTGGCTATGGTTTCTGAGAGAAAGATACCAGTAGTCAACCAGTGGTTGATGGAGTACTCAGGTCATTTACTTAAGTAAAACTTCAAATACTATAGTCTAAAAATACTCCATTACAAGTAAAAGTCCTGATTTCAAAATGCTACTTAAGTAAAAGTACATAAGTATTATAAGCAAACTGTACTTAAAGTATAAAAGTAAAAATAGGCCTACTCATTATGCAGAGTGGTTCCTTTCACAGTGTTATATTATTATAGAATATTATAATATTCTATTTTTATCACTAACAAATACACATAACAGCTTTTTAATGCTGTAGTTTGTCAATGTCAATGTGGAGCCAATTTTAGATATTTTCCATACTACTGGGTAGATTAGTAGTATAGTACTGTATCATATCATATAGGCATATCATATGTTACTTTATGTAAAAAGTAAATGTAGTGAAGTAAAAAATACAATATTTGCCCCTGAGACGTAGTGGACTAGACGTATAAAGTAGCATAGAATGGAATTACTCAAGTAAAGTACAACTATGTCAAAATTGTACCTAAGTACAATACTTGAGTAAATGTACTTAGTTATGTTCCACCACTACCAGTAGCTATCTAAGTGTTAGCTGTGTGAGTTTACATTACTTTTAAGTGCTGCATAAACATTTTAAGTTCATTTAAGTTAATAGAGAGCTGAATTAAAGGATATATATAGCTACTAGGACTTTCTGCCCATATTCTAAAGCTAATTTGGTGTCTACATCTGTACTGGAAAAGGGAATTTGCATGTATGTGAGTCACATCATCCAAATCAAAGCTGCAAATATCAAATGGTAACAACATGAATGGTCTTTTCGGCTTCCCCGGCTGACTCTTTTCAAAATGAAAACCCTGCTATAGTTTTAATATGTAGTATGGAATTGAGATACAGTTATGGTTAGATTTGAGACAAGAAAGTCTATTGGTCAGATATGAGCAACTTCAGAATAAAGTTGTGCAATAGTAAATCCAAGCTCCAGCTTTGCACAATGGTTGGGACTAATTAGGAACAATAGTGGGAAAATATTAATTTGCTTCTTCCTGAATTACTCCCTTGTAGTTTCCTAATTAAGTAACAGTGCTGCAGGGAAAGTTATACACTCGGCATGAAAACAGTGCAACTGCCATTTGTTACAGTACAGTATGTGCTTTACCTTTGCTTTCATTTCCTCGAGACCCACTGTTGCAACAGTGCTGGGCTGCTGCTTGTTCTTCTTCTCCTCTTTCTGCGGCCTCAGCAGACGTTGTAGCCGGTGCTTGATCACCTGCTTTCACCCAGAGCAGAGATGAGTGAGGGAGACAAGAGACACAGCAGAGTGAAGAGTTGTGAAACCTGATGTGTACTTGGACTGCTTCTCTCCTGTCGACTTTATTCAACTAACGTCGACAATTTCTTCATCTAAGCCATCGACCTGTCTCTTAGACCCAATTCCAACTAGGCTGCTTAAAGATGTTCTACCATTAGTTAGTTCATCTTTTGTAGATATGATCAATTTGTCTTTACTGACAGGTTATGTACCACAGTCTTTTAAAGTAGCTGTTATTAAACCTCACCTTAAAAAGCCCACGCTGGATCCAGGGGTTTTAGCCAACTATAGACCTATATCTAACCTTCCCTTTATCTCTAAGATCCTTGAAAAAACTGTTGCTAATCAGTTATGTGACTTTCTAAATAACAATAGTATATTTGAGGATTTCCAGTCAGGTTTCAGAGTGCATCATAGCACAGAAACAGCACTGGTGAAAATTACAAATGACCTCTTAATTGCATCAGACAATGGACTTGTCTCTGTACTTGTCTTGCTAGATCTTAGTGCTGCATTCGATACCATTGACCATCAAATTCTATTACAGAGACTGGAACATTTAATTGGAATTAAAGCAACCGCGTTAAGCTGGTTTAAATCCTATCTATCAGACCGATCTCAGTTTGTTTATGTTAACGATGACTCATCGAAGCACACCAAAGTTAGTCACGGAGTTCCGCAAGGTTCTGTGCTTGGACCACTTCTATTTACTTTATATATGCTTCCTTTGGGCAATATTATTAGAAAGCACTCCATAAAGTTTCATTGTTACGCAGATGATACCCAGTTATATTTATCGATTAAGCCGGATGAAACTGATCAGTTAGTTAACCTTCAATCATGCCTTAAGGACATAAAAACCTGGATGACCAGAAATTTTCTGATGCTAAACTCGGACAAAACTGAAGTTATTGTACTTGGCCCCGAACGCCTCCGAGACTCGCTGTCGGCAGACCTAATTGCTCTAGAGGGCATTGCCCTGGCCTCCAGCACCTCTGTGAGGAACCTAGGAGTTATCTTTGATCAGGATCTATCCTTCGACTCCCACATGAAGCAAACCTCACGGACAGCCTTTTTTCACCTACGTAACATTGCCAAAATCAGGCACTTCCTGTCTCGAAGTGATGCAGAAAAATTAATCCATGCATTTGTTACTTCAAGGCTGGATTACTGCAATTCCATATTATCAGGCAGCCCGAAAAAGTCACTTAAAATTCTCCAGTTGATTCAGAACGCTGCAGCACGTGTACTGACAGGAACTAGGAAAAGAGATCATATTACTCCAATACTATCTTCTCTGCACTGGCTCCCTGTGAAATCCAGAATAGAATTTAAAATCCTTCTCCTCACCTATAAAGCTCTTAATGGTCAGGCACCGTCGTATCTTACAGAGCTCATAGTACCTTATCACCCCACTAGAACACTGCGCTCTCAGAATGCAGGGTTTCTTGTGGTTCCTAGAGTCTCCAAAAGTAGAATGGGAGCCAGAGCCTTTAGCTATCAAGCTCCTCTCCTGTGGAATCAGATCCCAGTTCGGGTTCGGGAGGCAGACACCATCGCCACATTTATGAGTAGGCTAAAGACTTTACTCTTTGATAAAGCTTATAGTTAGGGCTGGCTCAGGAGAGTCCTGAACCATCCCTTAGTTATGCTGCTATAGGCCTAGACTGTCGGGGGACTTCCCATGATGCACCTCTCTCTCTTCACCTCTGTCCTCCTCTCCATCCGTATGCATTCTCATCCCATAAATGCATGTCACTAACTTGACTTCTTCCCTCTCCCGGAGTTTTGTGCTTTGTCGTCCGTCTATTCTTTCTTAGTGTCACTTTCAGCAGGTATTTCAGTGTCCGGAGATGTATCTGGATCGGTGACTATGGCGACCTGCTGGGGCAGTGCTGCTGTGTCTATGGTGCAGGGGACGAGTGGCTCAGGTCCTGCTCGTTGGCCTTCAACTGGAGCTGCTCGGCTGTCCGTCTGGACCCATCATCTTCCCTTGTGTTTTGCCACCTAAACATTTCTAACGTAATAATGTGTATGTATATACAACAGTTTTGCCATCATGGCTATATATGTTATAGTTTTGATGCTATAAATCTATTCTGTACTTACGACATCTATTGCATGTCTGTCCGTCCTGGGAGAGGGATCCCTCCTCTGTTGCTCTTCCTGAGGTTTCTATCGTTTTTTTTCCCCTATTAAAAGGGTTTTTTTTGGGTAGTTTTTCCTTAATCGAATCGAGGGTCTAAGGACAGAGGGTGTCGTATGTTACAGATTGTGAAGCCCTTTGAGGCAAATGTGATTTGTGATACTGGGCTATATAAATAAAATTGAATTGAATTGAATTGAATTGAGTTAATTCACTGCGAGGTCTGCATTACAGTCCCCCCCCTCTGATTTTGCTTTAATGACACATGTTCGGCAGTCTGCAGGCGGCTGGTTAGAAAAGCTTGAAGGGGATATAGCTGAGACAGGAGGTCACTTCATGACCAACGTTAGCAGCATGTCGTCAGTACATACCTGAGCGGATATTATTTTCTCCAGTTTGAAAATCAAATAAAACTCAAATGCATAATAACTGTACATTTACACTGCCTGTCCTTAGATTTCTAATGATTATGTCTGGGAAGAACAGTGATGTGTACTAAAACGCATATCAAAAATGTATACATTAATTTTGCCAATACTGACAAAAATTTAAATAAACAATCAAGGCACTAATGTGTTTTGTAAATAGCTACTGTCGGTTGCAAAAGATTTCTTGCTGGAATCCAGCAGGACAATAGCTGTTAATTATTACTTATAATATCACCGCTAGTCCTGATCTCACGTTGTGATTGGCTGATTGGTGTGTGGACATGCATAGACACTGTACCTCATAGATATAATCCAGTATTTCCAAGACTGTCAGGATGCTGGCGCCAATGAATAAGCCCATCTGTCCACCAATGTCACCTGAAAAGAAAGAGTATTTAAGGAGAAGCACAATGGACATAATGCGAAAGCAGTTCCTGTTTGGTACTAATGGTAATGAGCAACAACAACTTTCCCTCTGCACCAGAAACTCTATTTAAATGTTCAATAAAAGAGAGAAAAGTGACAGATATCTTACCTAATAAACCTGCAACATCGTAGGCTTTCTTTTGCTCAATTGTTTCATAGTTCAGTGCTTCAAAGAAGATATCCAAGACCAGGAAGTTGTCTCTGGAAAAGCAAGTAGAGTGTGAATGTCAAACAAGGTGAAATACACTTGCGCTGCTTTTTCTAATTCATTACAAATCTAACACAATTTGAAAAAATACCATTCCAAGTCATCTTCATGCTCACTGTAACTCGTCATGATGGGTTTGTCAGGCCTACAGTGCTTTACACAGATCTAACCAGCGATTGTGAGATAATGAGGTGTTTCAGGTTTTCAACGGAGATGTGCAGAACGAGCAGTGACAGCATGCTCAGTCACTGCCACGTCTCTGATCTCTCTGGATTTAGAAAGTCTGGTAATATTAAATGTTGTGAGGCTTCATGAGCTCTTTGGTTTAGGAGTGTTTACCTTCTCCCACATCCCTGACTATCAGGCACCGAGAGGAATTACAGTATAAGCACATTGTAAGTAAGTGAATTCATTATAATCTGAATATTAGTAAATGTTCAATAAATCATGTTGAAGAGGATTAAAAGTTGCTAGTGGTCGCTAGAAGATACAATGTTCATTACACCTCACAATATTAATATGTTGGGTGGAACAAACAATATAATGGTGTTTGACAAAGTAAACTTAACACACGGTCCACTTACTGACTTTTTTTCTGAAGCTTTTAAGCACATCTCACAGCCTTCATCAACAGATTATCGTTACACTGAGTAGTCTTGAGGCGATGCAAACATCATCCTGATGAAGACCTTGAAAGCTCCAGACCTTGTGTTTTTCGTTTGTTTATTTGCAAAATACAAAAACAGAATATAAATCTTCAGATTTGTACGGTGTGTAATTTCCCAAGCTATATTGCAGTTAATTATATAAGGGTAAATCATGACATAATATAGACATAAAGATGTTGCTAATCTCTGAGCTTGAGTAATAATATTTAGTTTTGTGTTTGACAGACCGTCAAACGGACTGATAGACCAGGATGAACCCCAGGAAGAGTACAATATCTCAGAATTTTATTTTACAGTATAAAAAATATATTCTATTTTCAGATTAAATCTATTTTAAAAATGATGCATAATTACTTGTAATGACCTCATGGTGCCTGAAAATGAACTTGCTATCACCAGACTTTCTAATTCAAAGACGATCAACTATTCACCTAAAGACAAAATATAAATTGATTCTTGTATGAAAATCTAATTCCTTTTTGTTTATATTTATGGTTGTCTGTAAGTGATCACCGAATGGAGGTCGTAGTTTATGGCCCTTTTCATCGAGCGCCACATCACTGCCCATACTTGAGTTTAGTCTTGTTGAAGGTTCCTGTCATACCTGATGTAGTCCTCTGACTTGTCGTATTTTCTGGAGAGATAGCGAGCAGAGCCCTTGCTGGGGATTTTGACCATGGAGAGCTCTTTACCGTAGCGGGTGAGATTACAGGGAGTCTCGCATGGACAGGTGTCCCCAGTGTTCTTCTGTTGCTGTGCTGCAACACAATGGAAACAAGGGTTTAATGGATATAGACTTGGTCAGTTTCAGTGCTGATTTGTTGGCAATCACTCTACCAGAGAAACATACAAGATACCACACACAATCTAGCAGTAAAAACAATCAAGGTGTGAAGGATAGGGAGAGGGTCCTATAAGAATAGAACTGTTTTTTTTTGACCACTTGGGGGAAGCAGAACAAGCTGTAAACACAACATTTACATATTACCACCTTATAAAGTTGCTGTGGGTAACTTGTTAGCAAATGGTTTCCCATTTACACATCCAGCAGATACGAAGCAACATTAGCATTCATTTGGAGTCTTGTGTCTGACCACCTGGTGAATGTAAGTCCAATATTTACTCTTCTTTTAGCTCCGTTTGGGACTCCACCAACTTTTGAGAAAAATATCTGGCTCTTTAGCTGCTAAATGCTCCAGTGTATTCACCGGCTAGTCACTAACTTTGTCTGTGTGTGGTTTAATGCTGGGAAGGTAGCGTACAGTGGTTTACCAATGCTTCTTCATTGAAAACAGCTGCCTGCTACGGCTGGAAACAATACTGATAAAAGCGCTGAGACTGAACCAAAACAATTAGCTAAAAGATGCAACAAATCTCTGTAGAGAGTCAGGTGATAATTATCTGGCGGCCGTGGCTTGGTGGCAGAGTGGTTGCCTGCCAATCGGAAGGTCAGCGGTTCGATCCCCCAGCCATGCGTCGAAGTATCCTTGAGCAAGATACTGAACCCCAAAATGCTCCCGAAGCTGCGACTTCGGATTGTGAATGTTCTCATGTGTAAGTCGCTTTGGATAAAAGCGTCTGCTAAATGACTAAATGTAAATGTAACTGTAAATCTGTGGGTTTGTCACTATGAGCAACCGATTTCAGATAACACAGTCTTTTGATCCATTGGCCACGATGTACATACAAATATATACACTTGTGTGCAGATGTAAAAAAAAATGTGTGTACCTGCTGCTATAGATAATTAGGCGGTTTCTCTGTGTGGCTTTTTCAGTGCGGTTTTTAATAAGGGTTTTCAAAGGCTGAAATGTGTATTTTTAATGATAAGAAGCAGATATTTTGTGCCAGTATTCAGCATCATTAAATTGTATTACTTTGTTAGTGTTTCTCCCAGTTGTATGGGTAATTTTGTCAAGAATTAATAGTTAACAAAATCATTTAATGGATAAAATGTCTATCAAAATGTCACTTCATGTCAGGTTTTATAGTCTTCTCTAGCAGTGTTCTCTGCCATAATAGAAATACGCTAGACATGATGTTAATAGACCAATATCGTTCTGAATATATTAACAAAATGATGTATTAGTCTAACCGTATTATTCATAGACAACAATCGTTGCAATGGCGTTTACAGTAATTCAATTACGGCATTTGTTTGGAGAATAAATTAAGTACAGTAAGTGCTACTAAGGGCTCTGCGAAACATACCTAGACTTATACCGAATTAACATGCAGTCGTGAATTGCTCACACATTAACAAATAGATATTTACATCACAACCCTAACTCTAAAAAAACACTATGTACACAGAGGAGAGTAAGTAGCTTTTCCGAATCTCTCTTTTCAAATTTTAAATGCATTCACTCCAGACAAAAACGGAAAGAGGGAGCAGTAATTATAATCTGATGATTTATATATTTTGTAACTCTAACAATTAGGTTATGCATACGCAGGCACACGGTGGCATATATTCTTTGTCTGATATGGGAACAAAACACGGTAGCAATATAAATATATAAATCATATTCTAATTTATCACCTTTCATGGAGGGTGAATTTATTCACACTATTCGATTCAGGAATATGACCCACATGAATATGGCCCATTCTTGTTAGATATATCTAAGATTTCATTCAATATTGTGAAAAGGGTTTGAATTCAGCGAAGAGAGACATAATTAAATTTCTGGCTTATTTGGCTGAAAAATGATAATTGTACTTATATGTCTGCCATGATCATAAAAAAAGTATTTTTTACTGCAACCGTAATGCCTTTGATACCAAGGCACATTTGTTCAGTCACGATGTCTGCTGGAGGAGAGTGAGGTCGGAGTCAAAGGTGGGGGTAGGGGGGG
>CM022488.1:19537223-19704855 GCA_011952105.1 Coreoperca whiteheadi
ACGACATGCTGCTAACGTTGGTCATGAAGTGACCTCCTGTCTCAGCTATATCCCCTTCAAGCTTTTCTAACCAGCCGCCTGCAGACTGCCGAACATGTGTCATTAAAGCAAAATCAGAGGGGGGGGAAAAAGGGGGGGGGGGGGGTGGGGGGGGGGGGGGGTATTCAGGAATGGAGCGTTGGTTTAATATTAACAGTTCAACAATGGAGGCAGCACAGCCATCAAGCTCTAAAGTGACTAAATCACAATGAGGAAAAGTCATTTCAAAATATCAAGTCTACCTCCAGGTATTTGTATTACAGAAAAAAAATCCTTATCATATTTGCTGATTGTGTTTCCATTCCCCTTTGGGGGAACCTATTGTAATGAGAAAAAGAAATGAAGGAAGATTGTTTCTTACCGAGTGCTTTGTCAACACAGTTGATTTTACTGGGAGGGCAGATATCTGCAGTTCCTGGAGAGGAGAACAGAAAATGAGTCTGATCAATCAGAAACAAAATGATCAGTGACCCGTGTCTTCTGCAATGAGGAACCGTGGCTGTGAACAACACTCCACAGCTTATTATTCATCTCCAAATGAAGGCGGGCACACAGAGGATGACTTCCATCCACGGAGCTTGGCCCATCTTGGATGTCTGTCCTTGATTGCACTGAGAAATGGAGCATGCTGGCTTCACCCGTGAGGCATGTTTAGAAAGTCTTTAAAAAACAATCAATGAGTCACTTCATCGCAGACAGTCATATTGCCCAGGCCATTAATGACAGGTATTCATCAGCAGCACAATTAATTGGCAGAGGTGTGTTTGTCTGTCTGTGAAATTTTCATGGGGTTAATGTTTTGTGGAAGTTTCCTTCCCAGTCACTAAGAAATGTTAATTAATACACAGGGAAAGAATGTCTGATAATCTAAAGAGTGAAGCCATTACACTTTCAGCTGTTTCTGAAAAGAGTTAGACTTATTCTGTCTTTCAGTACGATGTTGTGATCATTCTTATTTTTCTCAATAAATTTAAATAACCTGCAATGATTTGACCAAATAAGTCATCGTTAAACATTATTGATTAAAGAAAAAAAAAACACAACATTAAGTCATCTTATATTTTATATATATATTATATATATATATATATATCTATATATATATAGTATATTTCATTTTTAGATTTTGTGTGTGGAGGCAAAAGCTGTGCAGTGTCTCTGTATGCTGTCCACACATAAAGAACAAGAGCAACTTAAAAGCTTTTGTTGGGGGGGTCATCCAAATATAGAGATAGGCTGGAATAGTGAAATATTTATCTTGAACCAAAAAATCCAGGAAAACACAATTTTGCTTCTACTCCTCACAGTTCAGGAGTCATGAGCAAAAATATAAAATGCTTGATAAATCGCCACCTCCAAATCAAATCACTTGGTCGACCAAATTTTAGGAATCTGTGAAGTAATTTTTGTGATATCCTGCTAACAAACACAGATGGATAAATATGTCCCTAAAATTGACCATAATCGACTTGGTGGAGGTAACAACAAGAACGTCATGAAAACAGCATGAACAACAATATAACTCAGGGGAAAACCATGAACACAGAAACTATAAAAAGACAATAAAACTAGACTGAAAACCTAGAAGCAACAGACTGTAAACAAAAGTGGGATTATGTAAACACATGCTGATGACAATTTGCTGCCATGATAAGCAGACTGTAAACAGTTGCTGGATTATGTTAAGTGAGCAAGAGAAATAAATGGATTACAAACATCTGTGCTGTTCTCTCAAAAGCAAACTATTATAACGAATAAAATTCAGAGCAACACAAAACTGTAGCAGAAAATGGTAGCACTGTTGCTGTGGCTACAGAGGACAGCTGGAGAAAAAAATGGATACTGTAAATTGTTCGAGGCACATTGATACATTGATGACAGTTGTCACATTGAGGCTGTAAAAAGATTTTCAATTTACTAGTTGGCCTCATGCTCCCTTGGAGAGCTTTTGAACCAATTGCTCTCTGGAATTGTATGAAAGAATTTCAGCAAACTTAATATGCAATAATACATTTTATTCACTATCGATAAGTGCAGTGAAGTATGCAAGCGACCCGCTACCTGACAGAAGCCCTCTTCTAAAGCCGGACTGAGCAAATGGCGTGGAAAAGCTTCCACATTTATTGTATCTGATATAATAAATATAATATTCAATGTGCTACATCATCACGTCAAGCAAAGGGGATCTGCTGCTCTCTAATCACCTCTGCTATGTGAACAGCCCTTACTATCTATTAAAGGTAGTAATGTCCTTCTAAAACATTTAGTTTCATATTTGTTGAAACTGTCTTCATAGACAAATACAAATAAAAAAATGAAACGCTCTGAAAAACAGAGAAATAAAATCGAGTGGCTGTAGTAGTCACAGGCCAGCGTTAAACCCAGTCAAATCCGAATGCATTGATTGGCTGCATTACTGCCACGCTACCTCGCTACCATGGCTACCATGGCTACCTGCCCTGCCCTGCAGTCAGCACTGGCAAACAAGGCAAACAAAGGAAGACAGAATTTGAAAAGGCTGCGACCAGAAAGACTTTGGATAAGGTCAGAACAGAGTCAGTATTGGTGTTAGCTTTTAGACGATGGCGACAGCTGAGGGACCTCGAGGGCTGAAAAGTGACACCATGGACGATTTACTTTTGCTGGACATGTAATCTGGCTTTTTTCTTTTTGATGGTAATTTGTTACTTTCATGAAGTATGTATCACTAGCCAACATAGCTACCTACTTCACGTGCATCTACATTGTAGCAAACGTTATTTAACGTGTAGCTCATTTGTGTGATTTTGTAGTTATGAGAAAGACCCATCGACTTCCACGCCATCCAAGCGTGGGTTCGTGTGTTTTGGGGGGCGCGGCTTTGGAAGGAGCTCTGAAAAGGACGAGTGGGACTTTTTCGTTTGGATACTTTAAAAATCTAGCAGTTCCTCAAACTTACCTACCCAAACTAATTCAGAAGTTTCCCACTCTAAAGTCCCTTTTTCCTGCATGTCGCATTCATTTGAAAAATTGTTGCTCGACAGACTAATTCTGAAAGAGGTGCAGTTTCTCCTGACAGCTGATTGGTGAGGGCTGTTTGGATCAGAGACCTCCGTAAAGTGAAAGCAGTAAGATGCTTCCATTCAGTAACCAGTTTGATATGGGAATCAGTTGCCACCTTAGCTAGTTTTCCCCAAATCACTCTCATAATTTATTGTAACTCAATCCCGATCTTGTAGTGAAGTAGGCACTGTCACCCTGCGGAGCACATAAACTGATTAGAAAGGTGTCTGCTTCATCGCTTGTCGAGATCAAACGATTAGCTGTGATTTCTCTCTACAGATTAGACCACCACTTTGGTCCGGCCATTACAGACTGCAAATGGAAGTTTGAAATGTGTGACTGTTATGTAAATGTCTGACCTGAGCACCACAGCGTTTGTGTTTTATAGCCTGGTGAAGAGATTTGCTTTGTACAATCTCCATAATACATCCGGTAGCTACAGCAATATGGGTTTAAATTAGTATTAAAATTAGTTTCTACCTCAAATCAAATGTCTCATACTGTGCTGTTTATTCACATCAGTCAATTTTCTCCTATTTTTAATCACGCTAAATGAGGCTGCAAATGTCAGCTGCACTGTGTAAATATGGAAGCCTACATACATTGTGAGTTTCCTGCCTCATCTTTAAAAGCGACCACCTCTAAACATGCCCACTTTTCAGAGACATCAGTCAAACAGTGCTTTCAGTGAATCAGCTCTTTGACTTCATACTCCCTGACCATGATGACACGCATGCTGAGTAAGCATCTTACTTTGTGTTTGTCAGACTCACCTCTGCAACACATCCCCAAGCTGTACAGACAATCTGTGTAAATTGTGGAACTACAGAGACAAGTGTCACTGCTTGATTAATTTAGTGTTTCTTAAATTGCTAAATAAAATTACTGTGTTGCATTAAGTCATTGTCTGTGTTTATTTCAGTCTGAATTCATTGGGATACACTGCAATCTGATGTCGTGTGCTAATATTTAATGGCCATTTGAGTTATTACTGCATTTTTATCGGTATCAAACACTATAATAATTGCTTACACTAAACTGGGCCCCGTTAAAAAATGGTTCACATTTTGTTCTGTGGCTCTTTAATGCTAAATTGAATCCGATATAAAGGCAGGAATCCTAGTGCCTGCAAACCATCTACCAGTGGAATCTAAACACGAGAACAACCAGGACTAATAATAATAATAATAATCATTCAAAGTATTTAATAAAGGAGCACAACAGAACAATTCCCAAACAGCTGAGATGAATGAACAAGTGGACCCAAAAGTCACTGAGACTTTCACGTAGTCTGAATAGCCACTGGCCAGAGACCTGCCAGCACTGCTGAAGAGCATTCCACTCCAGATATCAAGCATCAAGGTCAGGCATGTGGCAGCCCAAATTATATCTGTGCTGGAATTATTCAAGTGGACCACAAATGATGACTTGTTTTGCACAATGGGTCATCTAATATCATGCAAATACTGAGCTGGGTATGTTTCAATTACGCTAGACCGAACAATTTTAAAAAACAGAGGCAAATGCTTGAAAATACTAGCTCCATTGATTTTCCCAATGTGAGTTGTGTTATGTGCTATTTCATGACCTTGTTCCAACCACACAGACATTTTGTTTAGTTTGGTTATCAGTGTTTTCATTCTCAGTTCCTGCTGTAACAGTAACATGACATTACTCTGAGAGCATGAATTACTAATAACTAACCCACTGTGTAAATGTGAGGTGGGAAGTAATCTTACCAGGCATGTGCACCATCCTGCAGTTGCACACTCGCAGAACCTCGTTGGTCTCGCAGAGCAAGCGACAGGCACTGATGCTGTATGTGTCGTATCCCGGGAACTTCTCTTTGCTGGTGGAGCGGCAGTTCCCCCAGGGCTGGGGGAGGTAGGTCAGCTAAGCACACAGAGATTTATTAGACCCCAGTCACCAGGGGCGAACGGTTGCAGGGAAAACAGTAATCTAGGGGAGCAGGAATGGTGATGAAGAAGACCTACCCTCTGCTCCTGACATGAAACAAAGGTCTGGAAGCCCGGAGAGACGCCGAAGCCCAGCTGGTGGATGTAGGGAGGCTCGTCTTGACTGTGGATCTGAACTCGGATGCCGGCCTCCAGGGACGTCTCATCTTCAGGATGACACAGCGCGAGCACGGAGAGTTGCAAAGGAAGAGTACAAGGGAATTTTAGATGGCAGCCTCATCTGACAGCTTGGACTCAGTTTGATGCTAACTGCAAACCATATTTCAGTCATGTTTAAAAAATAAGCCAGTGGGGATTAATATTGTGTGACAACTACAATGCAAGCACAAATCTGAGGCAGTGTATTTTGATCAAGAATTTCCTTTTACAAACCACATTTTCCAGGTTGTAGGAATGCAATCAAAAAATGCATTATTTACAAGATGTGACCCAGAGAAATGGATGCAGGTTATTTTTGATTTAAAGCCCAGCAGATGCATCTCATGCTGTAGCATGGGATGGGATTACATTGGACAAATAGTTTTGAGGCTTACTTGTCTCTCTCCAGATGGGCAGATACTCATCCTGCTGGATATCCAACATGATCTCCAGCCCATTTCCCATTCCACCCTGCTTGGTTTTCCTGGATGTGGTCTTGTTACCATTAAAAGTGTAGCATTTCCCATATCTGGTGTAAACCTGAAACGAGAATAGATTCCTATTATGAACATCAACATGAACATGACAGTCCACATACTAGCTGTGACTAGTCATCATACAAGTGGTGCATTGAAATGAAGGCAGAGATATGGAGCAAAAACTAAATAAAGAAGCTGTGTGTCTGCTTGGGCAAGTTACTGAATATTACCCACAAATCTCTGGATGCAGTCTGCTGGCTCAGTCCCTCATGGACTTTGATAAGCTGTATTTGAATGAATTCCCAACACCCACCACACAAACCCTGCACAATGCTGCTCAATGGTACTACCATCCCACTGAAATATCAGAAGGCATAAGAGACTCTTTAATCTTCCTTCAAAAGAAACAAAAGACAATAAGAGAGAAGCTGCTTTAAATGAGCTTTCACGTCACCACCTATCAGAGGAGCTGTCTCTTTGGGGGACACATCATGTCTTTGTTTATGCTTCTCATCTAAACTGCTGCACTGCAGAAAATATCCATCTCACAAGTCAGTCATCTCCTCTGAGTTTTGAAGACACAATCCATGATCTACATGTAAACAAAAGGCTACTGTGGGCCCACCACCAAAATCCAAAACACAGGATGGGAATCTGCCATCACTCCCAAATGAACCAACAAGTATTTTTTAACAAACAGACTAACACTAGACAAAAACTAAATCTTAGTTATTAATATGTTTTAGTCCTGAGGAAGGTTTGATTTCATCAGTAATATGTTGTGAAAAACACAACACAAAATGCTTACTTAAACCATTCAATTGTTCTAAGGCCCTCCCCCAAGCACTGATAGTTCAATCATCATTTAGCAACCCTAACCAGGCATAGCTGGCCTGTCAAGCTTTGGATTCCTCCACATGTTGAAGCGGTGTGCATAGGGCTGTATGTCAGGGTGGTAATTTCACCTGCTTAAAAATGTTTTACGAATCAAATGTCATTGTTAATATTCAGGTGTTTTGTGAAAATGCTAAAACAAGACTGCAAAAGAAAACGTTCTCGCTGGTTTTAAGGTAAATAGGCTTTTGAGAATGTAATGCTGATGGATTCAAACAGCATCAGAGTTACGAGCTCTGCTGTCCTGTGAGTACAGCCTTCTCCTTACACACATTCATAATACATTATAATTCATCTTTCCAAAGTGCAAATTTTGGATTAATTTTGTCCAAACATCAAATAAGAGCAGACAGTGAGGAGAGTATTAAAGCCGAGGAAATCACGTGGCAGGAGAGGCCGACAGACAAGTTGCTGGAGAAATGACACTGAAATAACAATCGAGCTGAATAGACGGCAGACATGTCATTAAAGAGACACTGTGAGGGTCCCGGCATTCTCCGCAACATCAACGTCTGTGTTCTGACTTTGATATCAGCTTGATCCACCTAATGAGTGCTATGATGTCTAAATAAGGGATGCTGGTGGAACAACACAAGCTCTCATTTATAGACCACAGGGTGTATTCACATCTGAGATGGTTGAACAACAAATCAAAGCCACAGTTGTGGGGTTCAGTCAAGTAATTCCTGGAACAGTGTGTAATTTGGCAATATCCACAACAGTGATTAAGCAAGAAATGAGTACAGTTTACAAAAGCTTGGTGCTTAGAAGGCCAGCTGTATTTTATGCAATAGTAGGCCTTGAGGCTTTTGATCTGGGTGCGTGTGCATGTTTGTATTGAGTGTGGGTGTGTTTTTGAATGCACTGCATATAGTAACCTTCAAAGTGAGTCTTAGTTGAGGATTCAGAGAAATGGCTGACAGAATTACAGATCTCAGTTCGGGCTCTAATGTGGCGCAAAATTTGTTCAGTTTGTTCTGATAGACACTTTGAATTTTTGTTTTTAAATTGAAGCATTTTTCCAGCCAGTGTGATTAGAAAATGGGAGGTGGCAAAGTGGGGACGTATTCAACTGTGACTTTTGACTGACGTGCTATTAGGCTGAAATGGTTTAATCTCTATTTGGCTGGTGCGGAGCAGTTGAGGAGGTAAGCTGCACTTATCATTGATCCTCCCCCCCCGTTCATTGACACACTTAAGCCTCAGCAGGCAGACTTTATCTGATGGAGCAGGCAACAGAGGCAAAGGAGGATTTCACTTTAGAAATGCTTAAAACACCCCGACCAAGTGCCTGGTTTCTGCTCTAAAACTTTGGGCTCTGGAGGACGCCGGCGTGTTCGCAAATGATATCCCCAGAGAGTACGGCGAAGTTTTCCCATCATCTCACCCAGGAAATGGTTGTTGGCAGAGCTTCCACTGGTTTATTTCTCTGCCTCTGAACCCCCCCACTCTTCTCTTTCTGCATCTGCAACGTGATTGATGGAGCATTTTTCTCTTGTTACATCTTGCACCAAATTTAGCAAAGGTAACAGGGCTGACTTGGGCAATTCCCAAGTGGGGACTTGGCACTGCCGTTGACAAGCTGAAACAGCAGCAGCATGGCAGTTACAAACCAAATGAAAAGAGGTTTTGTACTCCTCTGAGTAACTCAAGTTGTTTACAAGTGCTAATTATTGCAGCACTTAATGTAGCATTGTTCACATTCGGAGGTCTAAAACAATGACAAAACATGTGTTTTGGTTCTGTATCATTTTCTGAACACACAGACTCTTTCACAAGCCTGAAACTGTCTTTAACTAACTGGACTCCCAAAGTCCCCTGGTTCACCATGTAGTAATTAGCTTGAAAAATTGCTAAATTGTTCGGTAAAATATATAAATAAAATATAAAATATATAATAATAATCTTCTTCTTCTTTTCCTAATATATAATAATAATAATAATAATAATAATATCAACTGAAAACGAGAAGACTAGCTTTAGAGGACTGTAATAAATATTCAGATGACTTGTATGTGATATGCTCAGTCTTACAGATAGATCCCATACAAAAATGTGATTCTAACACCTTCATTGTTTCAGCTGATATTATGCTTATATAGTGCATATTCATAAATAAATGTGTGTTTAAAATTACCCACATAAACTAACTCACATAGCAAACCTGGAGGAGGACAGTATTTCTAAATAAGAGACGTGATTGGTTTCTGGGTCTCTGGGCAAAATAGTGTGCACTGAGCAGGGATCCCGGCTTTTTCGCTTCCCAAGGTTTCTCCTTTTTTTGGTGATTTTTTTTCCTCAAATAGAGAGTCTAAGCAAAGAAGGTGTTTTATGTTCACACTTGTATCTTTAATAAAGTTGGCTCAACTTGACTAGACTAGACAGTAAAAGTATTTGGAGCCCTCAACTATAACAGCAACATGTCATGTTCATGTCACTACAGCACATACTGTAGCTCACCACTTATAATGCAATTGTCACTTAAATGGCAATTCGTCTGTGTCTTTTGCCAATGTTTTTGCTTCTAAAGTGCCTTGTTTCATTTTCTGTCTCCCCATGCTAAATGCATTAAGAGACCAACCCCTTACCATGTAATTCATAAGCCCTAGTGGGGTAAACCCTTTAACACCCTCTTTATGACCGTGATCTGACAGTCCCATGGCACTTTTCCTTTTAAATAACCTGCAGGAACCACTTCAGTGCTTCTCCGGAGGACATCCATTTCCAGGCAGGCTGCGTGTCACCGGGTAGCTCTCAGAGTATGAGGAAGGAGGATTTGAATTCATTTACGGAGGGTGGTAGAATATGCCACAGCACTGATTGGCAGTTGAAAACCATTAAAGCTGGCTCATGCAGGTTTAAGGTTGAGACAGAGCGTTCCTTGATTTAATGGCTTCATTACAACCTTCCAGCAGACAACTCAAATCACAATGTGACATGAACTGAATATTTACATGGTATTTCTGAATGTTTTCTCTGGGCCAATGGTGTATGCAACAGGGCTGCCAGTCAATGAATCACCCAGTTATTTAGTCTGTTATCAACTTCTTAATAGAATAATAGAAAAAAAATACCTTTTCATTTTCCTAATTCTAGTGAAGTGATTATTTCTTGACTTGTGATACATGCAGTTTGTATGTTGATGCTCAAATGTCCCTGTTAAACAACCAAACAAATAAATAAATCAGCATTGCCAATGACAATGCATAAATCTTACATAATGCATCTGAGACAGTGTCCTCATTTCTGCCGGACCTGCACAGGAGGACAAAAGGACATACTGTAACAATGGAACGCCAAATAGCTGCCTTGAAAAGTACTTAGGGAGACACCTCAGTTCGGTCAAAACAGTTGTTGCCAACAGGTGTTACAAAAAGGTAGATACAAAAAGGACGTGATGGCTTAATCTAAGGGGGCCTTTTAAACAGAGAAAAAGAAAGAACGTGAGGAAGGAGTCTTCCAAAAAGAAATACAAAATTTACAGAATGAATATAGCCTTTAAGTGCAGGGCAGAAAGTCAGGAACCACATTTATGTGACATTTCTTCCTTTTAACCTTGCACTTGAAACTCACATTTGTCTCCTGATACAAAAAAACTTTGCTGTGCAAAGTAGCTGCTTCCCTCTCACACTCTCAATACAGACAGGGATTCTTCACCACCACACTTTAGGCTTGCAAATAGCTCAAAACAAAACAAAAACAACAGAGGGTTATAAGGCAACAGTAAACTGCATGTGATCTACTGTTAAACAACAAAAGAGGTAAAGGAAAAAAGATTGTCTCCCCACTTTATCACTGGTGTTTATGTGTACAGTTCTCTTGACAAAAAAGAAAAGAAGGGTTAAGGGAAGGAAAAGACACATGGAAAGATAATCATTTGTGTGGTGCTGAAAAAGAAAAAAAGTGCTCTGATCTTCTCATTGGGTGGCCAAAACATTAGCAACACCTTTCAATATAATACAGTCAATGACAACATTATCTACAGCCTCATAAATGATCATCGAGTTGAATATAAACCTGACACAATGACAACAAAAAACGATTCATAAGCTTCATTAAGACAGGATGTATTACAGTTCTACTACATTGCATTAGATTTTACACAAGTACCTAATAAACAAACTGTGTATTTTCTTAATTTATCCGAAACAACAATCTGCCATTCGACCTCATCATAAGACATAACATTCCTCTACTGTGACAAACCTTCAGGAGCCTTCAGAAATCATAACCAAGGCTGCAGAGATTCAAAACATTTCTTTAGCTCGCGATAAGGAAAGAAAAAATTACAGTGATGTGTTAACTCAGCAGACATGTCAGAAAAACTTACAAGAAGTGATAAGAACTCATTGTGAAATCTTTCTTTTTCTCATGCACCATAGTTAAGCTGCATAAATCATAAATAATCCTCAATCAAATGTCAGGCAGATTACTTTTATCATGGGTCAGCGCTTTGAGATCTCTACATACATACAGTGAGGAAAAAATACAAATCTGAATAACATAACCCCCCCCCTTCAAATATATTCAGAGAATAATAGTTTGGCTAAACAGAGGAGAGGCGCTCACAGACTGGCATGTGAGACACACAAGTTTTGCACCATTAACCTCCATCTCAATGTTGGCCTCTAAACACAGCTCCAGGGACGCAGCTTTGGATTGCAATTCAACACATTACATTTGTTGTGTATCAATTCCAAACTTCATTACACAACCGAGTGCTGAAATCTCAACGGCGGTTTAATACAGTCATTCAAGTGAGGTAAATACTGTGTAATCAGCGGGCTGTCATCATGGTTGGTCTTACTCTGCTGTTGGGCAGAAGAACATGTTAAATAAATGTGGTAATTTCCTCAAATTGTGATAAGAAATGTAAATGAATGCTGGCTATAATGAGCGTTCCCAGCAGACCTTCTGATTAATAAGAAGAAAAGAAAAGGTAACCTTTTCTGATTGAATTTTGCACTGATCCACTGTGTTCATGACCAAACACTGAGATAGGTCTACACTACAAGGTGATGAACTTACTTGATCATTTTAAGTAGTAGTATGTGTATAGATTTTGCTCTCCCATTTGACTAAGTACCATAAATTAAAATGATGAACTCAGATATGAACTTGCAGGGCTTGGTTCAGTCATTAGTGTAGGAGTTCTGACTCATCTCTTCTCTGCCTTTGCTGCCCTCTTTCTGGTTTCCTCTGACAGAGCATCACAAATAAGTGGAGCACCAAAGCCAGAACAGTGCACTCAGCAAACCTCTCTCTCTTCAAATGTTAGTATTCCCATTTTTTCTTCTGTCCTTTTTCCCCCCATGCTGTTATTCCCCGCATATCCGAGCATACTCAGCTAATGGAGCGTGTGAGAGATGCTCTTGAAAAAGAGGTTGAAAATGGACAGGCTCTCCAGCACAATACAGTAACTCACAAATAGAATGGTCCAATACGTTCGGCACTCTCAGAGATATAAAAGCTTCCTTTGAGTACAGTCTGCACTAACAGCTATGGGCCCATAAAGGTGCTGTTTTATAAATATGATTAGACACTACTGTCATAATGGGGATAATTCATTTGGATCACCACAGTGAGACAGGTCCCTAATCAGTCTTTATGTGTAATTGAGATGAATAATTTCCTGCAGCTAGAGCTTGCGCCTGGGTCCAACCAAAATGATAAGTAATTCTTGACCTTAAAAGTCGAACAGAACAGCGCCTATTAATTGTGCTCCATATGGAACAATAGTTGTCATTATCCATTTATCTATGTTAAAACGAGTCAACGTGGTTGGTGATTTTCCTGTCAAAGTATCTTTAACCCACTAGAAACATTGAGCCCCTTGATAATAGCTCAGCAACTGCTATGACAACATAAAAATGTATAATGCCTGGCATGCTCGAGGGGTCCTGTCAAACTCTGGGTCATCTGAGTCATTCAGGATCCTCCCCGTCAAACTCCGAACAGCGCCTCTGGTTAAGCTATGGTTATTTTTTGCCTATGGTGGTTCAAGAATAATTTCAGGCTATTTATTCCCCTCCAGAGCTTGAGGTCATGGCTCAGAAGAGAGGAATACAGTACAGTCATGCTGAATGTATGAGCTAATGGGGCTCTCAAGATAGCAAAGGAGCATATTGCCCGCTATACATGAGCCAAGTATTCTTTACTTTTCGACTTCACCTCATTTTGTCATTCTGTACGGTAGACTCCGATATAGCCGAAGAGAAATCTGCCCTGGGCACTGCACTGGCAAACAGTCCCGCCTTAGGCATTTGTCTAACTGTCGACTTTGTTTTTCTGCAGTCTTTTAGATATTCAGGTTTAATTAAGGTACCTCTGTCATTAACACAGGATTTCATTTCCAGAGCTCTCAATCTCGCCCCGCCACTCTCCGCTGCTCTCAGACTCTGGCACCCGCTCCTAAACATAAACACTCCTACCCAACTGCCACTGAAGAAATGCCGTCACAGTTCCCTGGCCAAACTTTTATTTAGTATTCATCATAACCAAGACACCTGCTTGGTTGTTTTTCTTTTCCAGGGAACTCTGGGGAAATGATATCTTTTGGATTGGAGCCACATGTTAGGGTTGATGAAACTACCGGAGAGGAAAAGCAGGATCTACTATCTCTTGACATGAATCATCAATATAAAATATGGTGTCCCTTCAGGGATATGAGAGATGTACAGATGCAAATAAATATCAGCTGCTAGCTCTTGTCATTTTGTGACAAGTTATTCATAACTGAGCACATGTATCAAAATAAACAAATTCTTGTGATTGCAAGTATTTTATAAAATACAGCTGGTGCATGAGATAATAAGAAATACTTGTTTTTTATTCTCCTCTTGCACAACAGTGTAACATGTCTAATGTCCTGGGACTCCTAATGACATGCAGCACTTGCTTTATTCACAAGATGGTGCAATAAGTGCACTTACTTACCCATTTATTGACTCACTTATCCAAACCTTCCCCTTTTGGTGAGCGCGACAGTGAAACAATATTTGCCTCTCAACCGTGTAACATTTATGAGCATGGGGATTCTTGTTTTTCATGCTACATAAATCATCCAAGTAAACAAGTCTGATTAGTGTTTTTGCTCAGGCGAAAGAGCTTGTTTTGAGTCAAAAGCAGATCTCACAGTCCATTAGACTAAGCTGGATCTAAAGCCAGAACCCAAGGAAGTTTGCCAGACACAGAGGTTTAAACTGCACACCTACACACGCCCAGTTTAATTTGGCCTCTAATCACAGTCCTCTCAAATGGCTGAGTAAAATAAGGAGATAATGCAGCAATGGAACAAAGGACCAGGAGATCGAACAGGAATTGAGATTCCCAGACCACTGATCCTGTCCTTGACCGACTCTGATCAAAGTCACAGTAAGAAACATTTTTACAGGACAAAATGACCATATTTCTGCACAGTGTATCTGCAGGGGACCGATAGAGTTGATGATTAATTTCACTGATTACAATTCAGGTGGTGACATTTCTGGCATTATAAACTCCCTTTCTGGTGATTATTCTATTCTGGAACAAAAACTCCACAAACCCATTCAACCCCCCCCCACACACACACATATCTCTGCAGCACTGTCATACAGATGAGCGACTGGCATCACATTTCAGTTATGAAAGCTACACACCCTTGTGAACAAAGCACTTATATTACTCTGCAGTATCATTATTCTAATATTTACCACAGTGATATATCACTTCTTCACTAGACATCCTGCTGGATCTCTCATGAGTTAGTTCACATGTCTCGCTTTGTACCTAAGGCTCATCTATCACTGATGTTGCAACTCCAACTGTTCGCCAATGGAGGTCGATAAAGATTCTAGATGATTTGATGCCCTTTTAACACCATGTTATTAAGAGTGAGAGCTGAGGACCACTGTAATCCCTGTCTGCACATCAAAGACAGGCCAGATATCTGGCCTGCTATTAGCCGAGTGGCTGGATGCCACCTGCCCAGATGTTTGGCATGTGGACTCCAGTTCTGCCAAATGGGGATCATGAGACCACAGGACGCCTTCCAAGCAGCAGCTGAACCTCCGAAACTTCAAGGACAAAAATGTTTTCATGAATGCTAAATATTTTGGATAATCACATATCAACCTTATATATCTGCCATATATGTGTACTGTTCAATGTCAATTTAGAGGTTTTTTAAAACATTTTTCAAAAGATCAATTGGACACCATGCTAACAAGGTATTGCATTTGCTCCAGAAACCTTTAGAAGTTGATAACACAGCTGCCACACTTTGGAATTTTAATTTTCTATGAACATAACAGGCACTTTTGATATCCTGCATCAGAGGCCACAAAGCTCAGTGTGGATTAAAAAGAGTTGATGTTGGGCTCTGTGTATCCCACAGTCGTGACAATCCCAGGCCTGTTGCCTGGGTGCTGACTGTCAGTTAAAGAACTTGCTTGTGATAGGGCCTCAAAATATTGGAAGGCTTCCTGTTGTTACAGCCCTGACTGTCAATGTGCATTTGATCTCCTTGGAGTTTACTCATACTGAGTTGTTTGTTGTTATTTACAGCCAAAGCCTCAGAGTGAGTCTGTGCCACTGTACACTCGGCTAAGCTGTGGTGGAGGTCGAGATGATCATTACCATCATGTGTCCCATTATTGAAACACACCTCTCACTGTCACAGAGACAAAGGCCAAACTAAATGCTACATTCAACCACACATACAGTGGTCACATGGCCATTTTGTCACATGACTGTCATGTGATGTCAACAACTCATGACACTGCAGTTCAAATCGCACACAGAAATTAAATTCACAAATGTGCGCCATATCTAATAGAAGAAATTCTGAAACGTAGGGATTTCAGTCGGTTGGCCAGTTGGTTGACCACATATCTCGACAACTACTGGATGGATTGCTATGAAATTTTGTACAGACATTCGTGGTCCCCAGAGGATTAATACTAATGAATGGTGATTACCAACACTTTGGTTTTTGACCAAACACCTTCAAAGTTGATGACATTTCCATCAACCTCATTTGTGCTTTGTGCTAATCAGCAAATATTAGCATGCTAACAAGCTAAACCAAGATGGTAAAAGTGGTAAACATTGATGGAAACACTGACAACTAAACTGTATAGAAATGACAATGCGTATTATATTCTAAATACTTTATGACTAGATGTTTTAAAAATCTAATGTGTAAAATTTTAAATCTCTCTACATCATTTTCACACCTTTATTCATCCAACACTCAATATATCATAGTGACTTAACATGGCCTTTCTGCTTAAACCATCTTCACACAAATAAACTATGTAACTCTGCTACGCACATCTCTTTAAACTGTCATGCTCACAACATGATTAACCCTACTGAAAGGAAAGTATAAAGTATAAAAGTGAAATAGTTAACGGTCTCATATAAATGGAAACTGTAGTCACTGGGTGTAGTGACTATCGATACATTTTACATGTTCCAACATAGTCACTTGCATAGGTGAAAAAGAGTAGATTATTGATGCATATCCAAGGTGAATGAAATGTCCATACAAGTGGCATATCTTTGGGTGATGTTTCCATTTATTGCAGTGGGATGACCGTTACGTACCAACTATTACTTTGACAGATGAATTTGCACATTAAATTGATATAAAGCATTGCTGTATATGCTACGCCATGCTCCCATTTACTTCTTACGGTAAGAACCGTGTGTTCCCGCCACCTATGCTCAAAACGCCAAAGTTACCTTTGACCTTAAAACGCCTGACTAATATTACCTCACAGACTAAACATATACCACCCTCTAGTGGTCAAAATATTAAAGCCTATAAATACATATACAAATATTTACATAGATTAGAAAATATGCTAAATGGCTCCTACACTGGCTACTGGCATCATTTACATTGTGATTTACTTTCATTGTAAATCTTATTTTCTTTAAATTTTTAATGTTTGATGCAACAGTATTTTGTGCTTTTTTTTCATCCATAAGACAACAGATAAGAATTTCTCTCAATATTAACTGATAAAATAATTTTGTGTCATCTGAAATGCAGATGGTGGTATATATACTGTATTTCTATCTACAAGACAAGACATTAATATATTTATTTTTCCCTCTATGTGTCACAGGTGAATAGCTTCAACATTTATGATATGAAAATATCAAGCGGCATGCATTTTTTAACACACATTTGTTCCATGCGGATGAATCTGTGTCAAATCAATTTCAAAGGTGGTAACCTCCACTTTGACCTTGTCCCGGGCTGCTCAGATTGTGACTGAATTCCATTAATACAACTCAGAGCTATTTTGTTGCATTTAACAGACACAAAGCCAACCTCGATGCTTCCAGTGACAAGTACTTTTGCAGGCAGAAATGAGATGATATAATGCAAATGCTTTACATATCTATCACATGTAGAAATTGTGGCATTTCAAATAATTATCAGACTATTTGAATTTCAAGGCTTTAATATATTTTAGGGTTATGTGAAGCAATATAGATCATCAAATATGAAGCATTATTGCTACAAAGTAATTTGCACCTTTCCATCACACACACACACACACACACACACACACAATCAGCTCCGTTACCTGAAGGTGGGAAGCAGCTGCATTGTTTTCTCCTTGTGTTCTGCCTTTAGAGCACGTGTTCAATCAGTCAGATTCCAGTCAGGCGCTAAAAACGCATGACTTATTATAACAAAAAACAAAGCTGTAAACCAAGAAGAAGAATTGTGACTTCTGCAACTCTTCTCAAGATCTATAATTCACTTTGACAGATGTCAGAAACAGAGCATGTTTATTTTAGCCGCGCTGTGACAACAAGCTGCAAAATATACCTCTGAAGACATCAGATGGTGCCTTAACATCTTGCAGTCTGTGAATTCTGTGCTGTGCATGACTTGTCATTAGCAAGCGATGACACCAATGAGATGACTAAATTATGATTACAAAACCCATGCATCAGAGACTCTTCACTGTGACGAAAGAGGGAAGCACCACCACAACTCCACACAAGGCTTTCTATGCGTGTCTTTACCCTTCAAAGAGTTGAGACATTTTAAACATGAGCAGCTGACTGCAAGTGAATGACAGTAAGTGCAACAGAAGAGAGCAGGACTTACTGTTTGCACTCAGACACCCCTCAGCATAATCACACTGGTTGTCATCATAGCTTGAACAGCAAGTCAAGACTTCTTTTCTAAACTGACTCGGGCAACATTTCACTGACGAAAACAGTCGAAGTAGAATTTGTTCCTGAAAGAAACAGAAAAAGAAGACAGTGTTGCAGTGAAGTGAAATGAATATGGCCTTTGACTCGGTGGCTTTGACTTGGCGAATGAAATTCTGTTCACTGTCTTGCAGCTCCACCAAACAGTGGAAAATAGAATGTTTCTAACTGATCGGCACAGCAGTCAATACATCAGCGTGTGCATTGGGATGAAGAAATCAATGTCGGTGCATTCCCACGTCTCTTCCATCTCTGCCAGCAAGCCCTCATACAGGGATGGAAAGCCATCAACTGAACCTACCCAAAGGGGATAGCACACACCGATATTGATGTTTGAAGGGTTGCCTTGGTGCCAAGAAAGGCCCTTGTAAAAGCCATGGTAAAGGATTACCCAAGCATGCATGTACTCCTTCAGCGCAGCCGAGAACACTAGTTTCCACCCTTGGTACCGTTTTGAAGGGTCATTTTTAAACACAGCGAGGGATGAAACAAACAACAAGAGAAGAAAGGAGGTACCATCCATCACTCCTACTTGGCTCTGCCCTACTGTTTGTTGAGCTGGAGATAAAGTTGGCCTTATCTTCACTTAAGCTCGATCAAACACTGTTAAGGCCCAATCTGTAATGCTACGCAAACCAAACTAAGAGGCTCGCCTGGGTTACAGGACGTTTTGTTATTGTCAAAATTGACGGATAGAAAATTAAACTTTCTTATACTGCAATGATGTACATAATGGTGATGCAATAGTCTGAAGGTGTATCAATTTAAGTATACTTAATGGTATTATGGCTGTGAAACTACAGTCACATCCATATTATTAGTATTAGCCATAATATTTCTGCTTCGACAAGCCAAGTTCCACATGTGGATCAAAATAGGCTCATCTTGCCTGATCTTTCCTTATTTACCCATGTGAATCTATCAACATGTTGTCTAAAGTTTACTTTTCTACATTTGCTCTTACTAAAGTCAGACATGTAAATTCCTACATGTCTAATATTGCAGATCTTTGATTAATCCACATTAGACCAAGACAGAAGGTGTGATTCTAAAGTAATTTTTAAAAAAAGGTTTCCACTCTGAGAGTAGAATATCTGCTGTACTTGTGCGGGTCCTGTGTCAGCTGAGAGGTTTGTGTTGAGGTTTGAGAGTTGTTGCATGCAGCTGAGCAGATAAGATTGATGTGCCACTGCTCTGCCAAACAGACAATGTAATTAAAGCCATGCAACCATGGTCTCCACCATAACTGAGGCACATGAAGCCACGTCCTTCTTCTCAGGTTATTCTGTTGAGTATACTGACATGGATTCTAAATTGTTTTGTTTCTACAAGAAGACATTTTTTGTTTAATATTGACTGTTATATCTGGGAATACATACCTGTTTGGTCTCAACATTTATAACCAAATATCTCCAAAAAAGTACATGTGAACTCAGGAGGTTCTAGATTTCATACTTCTTTCTAATACATCAGAAAATCTACAAAACCAGACTCAATAAAACACTGTAACACTGTATTACTATGGGGAACGATGGTAACACAGGAAATTACTGATTGGGATCACTAGTTGTAATTGTGAAGTAAAACAAAGCTCAGATTAAATCCTTGTGTTGTAAACACTGCCAGCAAATGTTTTTCATCCAGAGGAAATGACAAATAATATGACACAAACACAAAGCTGACAGCAGTGCTGTATTTCCTGTGCATTTAACATACCGTAGTTAGATATTGTAGGAATAAAGAATATATAAACCCTTGACATTAACCATTAATCCTGCATTATTTGATTTTTTTCTGGCCACTTGCCAGAAGCTGTAAATACAACATTGACATATTATCACCCTATAAAGTTGTTATGGCTAACATGTGAGCAAACAGTTGCTTATTGAAACCTCGAGTAGACATGCATGTATTTAGCATCATGTTTCTGGCCACCTGTTTCTTATCAACTCCTGAGGGTCCCGCTCTTTGGCAGCGAAATTCTCCACTATGTTCACCAGTTATTCGCTAACTTTCTGTGATTTTAGTGCTGAGCAGTTAGTGTACAGATGGATTATCTGAGGCTGCCAAGTTTTCAATTTTGTTTGGAGGAAAGAGTTCTTAGCTGAACCTATTGTTTGGATTTGTCATATTAGTCTTATTGAGCATGTCAATGTTCTCTTAGCTATCAGGACTCTGAACTCCTCCCTCTAGCCCCCTCCTCACATACTACTGATATGCATTACCATGCACCTGTTGTATGGTTGTTGTGTGTACTATGTTTTTGTAAGGATATGTTGACTGTATCGCGATAATATGTGGATTGTCTGCTGTCCATTTATGTGTTTGTGCTGCAGAGTATAACATACTGTACAGAAAACATATTTCACCTGTGTTGGTCATGTGGCTAGGAAACAATCAGTCAGTCATTTTCTACCGCTTGTTCCCGTTGGGGGACGCGGGTAACTGGAACCTATCCCAGTGGCTTTGGGCCTTGGGCGGGGTACACCCTGGACAGTGGCCAACTCGTCGCAGGGCAGGAAACAATCTGATCTATCTAAATATCAATACATGATGATGATTTGATATTCAAATTTGTAGTGGCGGTTCTAGTGTCTCATTATTGGTGAGCCTAATTAACCTAATTAAGTGAGGCAAAACTCTGCATGAAAGGTGTTTTTTGATTTTGTTCAGAGCAAGCCTATTGAACATATAGCCCACAATTATATTTTTTCACGAAGGCATGGCTTTGAGGCCAGCTCTTATTTGACGTGAGATTTGTGAGATAGATTTGAGATGAGACCTGTCGGCAACTCTGTATAACGAAACCAAAAATGTAAAATAATGTTGTATTAGCTACTAGATTTCAGCATTGATGTACAATTACATTGATGATTTTGCAGAGGAATACAAACCTAAAAACCTTTTATTGGGAAAGTTTCAGAGCATCCCTGTAACCATAGTAACTCACTGCCTGCGTGCGCACGGCGTGAGAGGAGAGACGGTGCGCTGCTGCCAGAGAAGCCACTGACTGAGGTTACTCTGAGCAGCATGCATGGGAGTAAATTACAATATAATAGATTTGTGGATATTTCTTGCTTTCCCCCCTGATGGTCTGAATAACTCACTGCTACACGGTGCTGCTGTGGCGTTGTGCTGCTCTGTCTTATCTGTCCGTGCGCTGTCCTTTTTTTGTGCCATTACCCATTAGCCTATGCATTTGTTTTTCTCTGTGTGAGAAAATGGACGTGTGGCGTGAGAGCATGTCAATTGCGTGAGTCTTACGGTCAATGCGTCTTTGAACGTAATCTGGGGTCTTCCAAAATCAGCAATTTGTCGGATATTAAGGTTGTCTGTGAACATACAGATGAAGGGTGGCATGAAAATGCAAGGCTAGGTGATGAGTGGGTGGTGCTAGAAGAGAAGCCATGGGGTCATAAAAGCAAAAAAAGAGCACAGAGATTTCATGGTAATCTGTTAGAAGTCTTATATGAAGGTATTATTGGAGCAAAACAACCTAGCACCTGTGACAGTAGAATCTGTAGTTGTAGGAAATAGTCACACGTGTATCAGTAAATTAGAATTGTTTTTTCTCCCACAGACACAACAGTTACGCCATCTCAAATTCTTCATTGCAGGTGCACAAATCCTATGCAACGAATCACAAATTAAGAAACTCGCACACTCACAGTTTTGGCTACAGATGCTGCACTGAATATGGTGCAAGACACAAGCCCGTATCAAAAATATGAAGTCATGGACAAAATTTGCACATCTGCAAATCAGTATGTGAATTTATGCAAAGAACTAGACATAATATGCTTGACTCAAACTGTTAACTCATAGTCCCTCAGAATTACGTTTCCCATTTCTCAACACTGATAAACAGTAAATTCATCCAATTCATGTCGCTATTTTCCAAGCTATACGGAAGTGGGTGAAGTGTCATCTAAACTGCGTTGGAAAAACAATAGATGGACTGGTGCCCAAATGAGCTCGTTTGATTGGCCAAAATGTTCTGCTCTCTGAACAGTGCCCGCCCCCGGCTCTACAGGTACACAAATCAGTTTTGCTCCACATTTCACTGAGATATGTGGTGCAAAAGTGACAGTGTGCAGAACTTGTCATTTGTGAGAGAAAAAACAGCATTTGAGACTCGTAGCAGCAGATTCAAGCAGTTGTAGTTATTGTGATTGTGATAGAAAAATAATTCTTTATGGGTGTGCAACTCTTATTGCACGAATTCACATACTGATGTGCGGATGTGCAAATTTTGTCCATGACTTCACATTTTTGATGCGGGTGTGTGAATGTGTTTTGCATCATATTCACTGCACAAAAATGTGAGTGTATGAGATTCTTAATTTGTGATTTATAGCAGAGCTGTAATTGTGCACCTGCAATGAAGAATTTGAGAAGTTGTAACTGTTGTGTTGTGTTTGTGGGAGAGAAAAAAATTCTAAACGTTTGCAACTCCTAAAGCATTTTTCTCTGTGACTCCAAATTCACTGATACAGATTTACTGGTGATTTGTTTTACGTCATCAAATTTCAGCAATCTGGACAACATCGCTGTGTTTAGTTTCCACCACCAGTGGGAGAAATACCTAAAACCAATACATGCACTTGTATTCCCCGAAACAGGACTTACGTTATTAGTCATGTCCCACTACAGTCCTGTTTCAGATAACATACGCAAGGAATACACACATAGAAAAGCAACATCCTATATTTTTTTGTATATTGCCTGACAACCAGTCTGTAATTTAGCCAAAGTCAAGGCTGCAAACAACATTAGCTGCAGGTTTAGTATCTTGAATAAAAATAGATTCACAGCAGTCGGTTGTAAATTACTGGTGCTTTTACTCTTGTGAAACTGCAGGTAGTTGAGTGATCGTTTGTAGATTGGTACAGCAGAAGTAATGGGAGACTCTTACTGGTGCAGGTCATTTTGTAGGGCAAGAAAAGCCTTGTTAAAACAGACTTCCACTGCACACCCTCTTAAAAGGTTAATCTGACAAATGAGGTGATGGCATTAAAATCTGATAATTAAGCAGCAAACAGCACATTTTCCAAAGTGAAAGGCCCCTTGAATTTAAAAGAAGAAAAATAACAGAAAAACAAACTTTGTAAGACCCCTCTGCACTGCAACACATTTTTATCACCTTATGATTTTAGATTATTGTAACACATAAATCATCTCTGTATCATACCTGAGTACATCCACATGTTTGTTTTACCCATGAGCTGTGACCTCAATACACCAAACAGTCTTTACAGAAGACAAAACCATGGGTATAAACAGATAAATATGAGAAGTTGACCCTACTGAAATCCCCAGTTTAATTAATGCCAGGTCCCCTCTCTGTAATTTGAAGTCTCCTTTATTAGAAATTTTAAAGTGCTCTCCCCAGGGACGCTCTGAGTCACAGGGAAATTGTGGCACAATATGTTTTTAATTTCCCAGGAGGTCCTTGCACAGCAACTATTTAACGATGGAGAAGCTTTGCTGAATGAAACTAAAAGGTATGCTTTTTTTTCCTTTTGTCATTATGACTGCCCCTAACATGAACTATTCTATCTATTTGCATGGTCCTCTCTTGCTCTTATTCAAAGCTGTGTACTACTTACTTTCATTTGCCTTCCACTGGGACATGCACTGTAGTGATGCTGCCTCAAACTACAATACCTCAAATTTAACCAAATGGAAATCACATAATCACAACAATTAAAAGGCAAAGAATTAAGAGTAGTTTTAAAAGGAATGCAGCATTTCAGATAGTGATAACTTTATTCTTTATTATTTGTCTTCGAATTGTTAATTTATGCCATATTAGGTTTTCTAACTCAAAACACAATTGACATAAAAAATTTAAATAAATGGATTTTAGTTTAGTGTTCTTGACATTATGAGATGAAGGACACTGAAACACGCAAAAGTACTAAAATGTCGGGGGACATACAATAATGTCCAAGAGTTATTTCCATTGTTGTCCTTGATGTAAAGAGAGCAAAGACATAGGATTCCCGGATTTGATCGCACCGGTTAAATCCAAGTAGTTAAGTTGAGTCTTACATAAGTTCTTCGTAACCAGTTTTACAGTGACTTACTAAATTCTTAAAGCTCAAGGAATATCTTAGCTAGTAAAGACTTTAATAACGCCTAAATTAGTTGTTAGGAAAAGTGTAGTGCTGTGTAAACAAGAAATCACTGTAGCATCACAAGCTGTAACATAACTTCCAAATATAACAGTTGTAGGAGGCAAGCCATGTATTAAACTTTGTAAACATACAGGTCTTTCTTTGTTTTTTTTTTTATATATAGTCAATTTGGTACTTATGCATACATAACAAAATATTTCAGTTGGTGCAATTTAGGTTGAGAGGGAAATATCCAATCATGCTAACTTGCCCGATGTTACTAGGTCAGGCTAATGTTATTAGCATAATGTTTTGTAATTTGAGGTATATTTTGTATTTTTGTGAAATACGCCCAGTTGACATTATTATTAAACATCATTTTGATCAAGTGTCCATATCACTTCTTTTACTCTGCAATCTAAACAGGTAAGCTAGCGTTATTACACCTGCAAGTTAGTGAGTGTAAGTATTTAATAAAAATGAATCCCTATGTAAGACGTAGTTTCTGTGGTGCAACTCATTTTAATTCCGTGATTTGTAAATCTCCATAAACACTTATGTTATAACTAGGCTACGTTTGAATTCATAAAAAGCTGGTGGAACCGGCTCCAGGTCATGACATTATACAACCAACAGACCAACACAATAAATACCTATACCATCATCAGTCGAACATCCTGAAAAATAAATAAAATAAATAAAAATAATAATTACATACACAGTACAGCTTGGATGATAAGCGCATACTTCCAGGTTTTCCAAGGTTTTTACCGTGATGGTTATTAAAGATTACTGTATTTTCATGTACAAAGGTCAGTTATTCCAAGTCCTGGCACCACAGAAGCTAAAGGAATACCTATGTTCTAATTGAACCTCAGCACACACAGTTTGCAGCACTACCTCTAGTCTGGTGGGAATGACTTCCCCCAACCCTTCAAAGGTGGCCTTTGAGATACTCGGGGGTCCTGTTGTTATGAATATTCGATACACACACTCAGTTGTAGTTGTACGGTCCCTTCATTTAAGCTGTTGGAACTACTGCTTGCCAACATGAGCTATTGTTATCAAACCCAACACATCCGTGACCTTAAAGGTTGAATATTTGGCCAAATACATTTAAGCTAGATAAAGTAGTGGCTCAAAGAGATTCAAGGTTAGTTGGATCAGTGCTTTCCAGTCAATTTGGTACTTATGATGTCATTTGGCAGCATATTTATTTTGGGACTTCTCAGGCAGTATTTCCCGACCTTCTTTGTTACATGTAACCCCATAGCCCGATCAGTAAGGCTCAACTATCCCTTCATCAACACCAAAACAGAAATACAGTATGTGACTTAGAGCTGATGTTATTTCCTTTGCTGATAATATTAAAAAAGCAGGCAATTATTACAACAATTTAGTTCCAAACTAAAACAATTAGCGCTGTTGAAAGATTGTTTGTCTTCAAAATGTTTGACTGCCGTGTGACCACAGCTGTAATCAGGCTGTTCTCCACATTGAATTTGTTCCTCTGCTACATTTTGATTTGGGTCAAAGCTGAGGAAACCACTTCACACAATAAGTTTGATCCAAAGGATAAGGGTTCATTAAGGCCATATTTCCCCAAATATGGACACTGTGACAGTGTCTTGTCTGTATCTTTAATCTTTAGCCCAGAGTCTGAGGACACATCCATCAACTGTTCCTGCAGTCTAGGAAGCCTGCTGCTGCTACTCTCAGTTCTACTGAAAGGGTTCCTCACCCGGTCCAGTTTAACAGATGTCCTGTCAATATCACTCAAATGTGAGATCAACTCTCTTCGGAGCTCGGAGACATATGTTTCCACCATTTCCATTACAGGAACTCTGTCTGAGTCTGCTGGCATCAAGAAATAAGAAACAGCTCACATTTCCATCCTCACATCTCTTCTCCCATGGTCTGACCTTGCTTATGAAGCTATTAACCTTGTAGGATTTCTGTTTCTTTACCTTGTAGCGATAAGTTCAGTATGTTCACTTTGGATGGTTCGGGTGCTCATTTAGAAAAGCATATACTTCAGTGTGAGGTTAAAACACTCTTTCAACTCTTTTGCCACCAGACGAAGCAGGTGAGGAGCAGCTCTGATCCACAGTCTTGTCAAAGACTTTGAATCAGTCTGTGATTCACAGGCCTAAACTGGATGATGTCTGTAATTTCACTGCATTGTTCACAACCTGGGTCCGAAATTAACATGATGCTCCATCGTTAGGTTCGGGTGTATGATGGCGAATGATGCAGTGAGTCCTTTCTATATCTTCTGAGAAGGCTCCAGAATGCGCACTCTTCTCATTAACGCTGCTGCCCTGCTCAGTCGGTATATACAACAACATGACTTCCAATTCAATTGTCAGTTTTTTTAAACATAATTTTTTCAAACAAATATGCAAGACAATTGGTATATCCTCTTTTGTTTCAATCTATACTGTTTCTACTATTTGGGAGTGGCAGCAGCATGTCAAACATAACTTTGTGTATTAATCAACATCAGCATTTGCGCTTGTCTGCTTGCAAGGTGTGTTTTTACAGCTAGCTGTGGTGGTGTTACAAATCACTCAAGCCATTGAGAATCTACCTGAAGTGTGTGAGCTGTGTATTAGTGCTGGGGTATGAGTTTCATAATGAACGGGCTGAAGATCAACCTCGCATGATTTAGTTATGTGTGTGATTTTCTTTCACTCCTACTCACAATTAAGAAAACATACGGTATCTGTTTCAACGGTATCAACTTGTATTATCTGTTTTTTATCTTTAACCGTAGAATCAAAGGGTGGGTGCTGTGGCCATTAAAAAAATGCTTTTAAGCTGTTGAAAATGCTGGGATAAGGATATAAATGATTTAGCTTTTCTGGACATTGACCATGCAATGGTTGGCTATTTTTGTTCCAGTTCAGCATCTGTGCTGGTGTGACATACAGGACAGTGTCAACACATTGCAGAGTCAACACACTGTCAGGGCTTGTGGTTTTTGCTCCCCTGTGGGAGACTTTAAGCAGACAAAGCACTGAGGACTGCTCCAGGTACAGCACTGGTCACTGCAATGCTGTTTTTGAAGTAACATCAAATCTTGAGCTTTATAGTTTCTCCCTGAACATAGGAGTGTAGTCCTCAGCCCTATCTAGTAGATAAGGTAGATTTTTTTGTTTGTGGCTTTGATGTTGGGGCTCTAATGAGAACATATTACTACATACCTGTTGGGAAGAAACACACTCAGCAAATCAGTAAGCTGCTGTTTGAAGTGCCCTTGCCCGTTCCCTTTGCTTTACATTTTAAAGTGGAGAGATACTGTCTTCTAATGTGCTTGTAATATACTGCGTGTTCCTCACTATGACACAAATCAATAGATATACTAATCCTGGTGTATCCAGTGGGGCATTCTCTTATCCTGCTGGATTTTCACACACTAACTTAAAAATCCGTTGAGTGGTCTTTAGGGCAAGTTTCTTATTCCTGTCAGAAGCAAGAGGGATTATGTACGATACTTAAAGCTTCACCCACTTAGAGTTTAACTTTTTTCCACATGAGGCAAAAAGATAAACTAAAAAAACACCAGTTTTACATTTGCTGACTTTGTGGGACATGATGTCAAAATTAGAAAACAGGGGTGGCGCAATCATTGTGCCATCAAAGTGGCACATAAAATGCCTTCTGTTTTCTTTCGTTGTTGACATTTTCCAAACTCAGTGAAGATGGAAGAAATTCTTTGAATGTGAAACAGAATCCACAACAGTCCAATTGTGCCACAGAAAAAATGGTGTATTTCAACTATACGTCTACACACTATTCGTTGTATGAACAGGTTAAAACAACAGCTGAAGCTCTGACAGTTGCAAACCGCTGTGCATTTGTGATCACATTTCAGCCATTCATTAGTGAGCAGTCTCAACACACCTGGGCAGTAGCATGCTGCAGCCAATCACTGAGCTCAAATATATTTAGAAGGCTGCGTCTATTGCGTGTTTAATTACTGTGTGAAAAGTATAATGTGCCAACCAATGTGTGGGTGAGGTCTTGAAGTTCAAATTACAACTTCCCTCTGAGTTTGACATGGTACTATTTGCGTCATCGTGAGCAATCAGTGTTGATTTTCTTGTCCAAATAGCAAAAATGTGATGTACAATTTCCAGCACTAGTAGAGCGAGTATTCTTGGTCAAGCACTGCTTTTAGACAGACTAGTGATTAAACTTATAACAGAATATGTTTGACTTTAATCCACTCCTGTGTTTGCTTCAATGATCCTCTTACCAGAACTTATTCCACATTAAGGGTGTTTAGAGTTGACATGTTCCTGCCTGCTCCCTCCTTCCATCATCTACAACTCCAACGCTGCTGTTTGTTGCTATTTTGAGAGCATCCAAAGAGGATAAAACGAGGCACCTGACTGATGGTAAATTATTCCCCCCCAACCTTGAACTGTGCGTCAAAGCTTAGATTTATGACTCAACTCACATCTAAGAGAGCTTGATATCCGACATTGTCACAGAGTAAAGAGTTGGCGTGTAATTGAATTGAAAAGCACAAAGCCAGTGTTAGATCGCACTGGAAATTCCCAAAGCCTGCAGATTTGGAACCAAGTCACGACCCTGGTAGCCATAAGTGCCATCCAAGTCAAATCCCAGTTGCTTGTATGTGTCTCTCTCTGTCACACGGAATCCAAACTCCCCTATCAATTGTGGGGGTGGGCGACACGATCCCTGACAACTTTCCACATCAGTCTGGGGATTAGAGGCATAAGGTTTACGCTGGCCTTGCCAGAATCCAGGATAACATTTTTTGATTCAGCAATTTAAACTAATTTCAAGGCTGGCTCTGCAGCAATTTTCTGGATCAATGGAATGTCATAGCTCACTTGGTCACTAGCCCTCTTATCGCAGGTACCTAACACAGGGGGATGCTATGCTAATTGCTTGGTTTGGAAAGCTGGGGATCTTCATTTCCTGCATCTTAGCCTGATGTCTGATGGCCAGAACCAAATATCTGATATTATTTATTAAAGTTGTTACCTGCCAAACAAAAGCCTATCCATGCAGAGACAAAATGTTCACATGACGTGGTCTATGGTTTACAAGGAAATTTTATTTTCAGTGAATAGCCAGGCGCTATTATTAGACACTGCAGGGCATTCTGATTTGGCGAGAAACTGAAAATATGAATAGATTAGAAAATGTGTAAGTATAAAAATAAATCTAATGTAAGAACAACAAAGCTGAGGTGTTTCAAGTGTAGGTTTTACATAATCGCAACATAAGCCTTGGGCAAAGAGAGTTGAAATGCATTGACTTCTGAATGGATACTGACTGAGGCAATGTTGTGCCATACAATTTATGTAAATATATACCATTGCATTTTAGCAGACTCGTTAAACATATAGATTTTTTTGATTGCTATCCAATAACCATGAAACCCGAGAACTGGGCATGTATTGTAAGAGTGGTTGGAGCCCTGAACACTGGAGCATGAAATAAATAAATATCTGCAAATCATTTCCGTAGCGTGGCTTCAGGGTGGCACAGCTGAGAACATTATCTGTTGGACTATTTATTGGTGCCTCTGGCTCCCCTTCTTCCTTTGAACATGAATAACTCAAATGTTGCAACTGCATCTTCAAGCTATCAAATCTGGCAAGCACAGAGAAAAGAAGTACAAAAACTGACAAAATGACCAAAATTGCTGTAATCGGTGACATATTCAGCAGTTTCCTTTTTACCTCATTTCTGCAGACATGCAATTTCTAGTTTGGCTTGGGACGCGACCAGAGAGCAGTTTGGGAAAAACAGTAATGTTTTTTTTCCCCTGCGTGGCCTGTTCCATTTTCTTATGTTTCAATTGCCAAGGACAGAGCAAAGCCACATAGGGTTAAAAAGCAATTTCCCACATCATGACAACTGTACAAATGTATGGTGGCAAATGTTGGAGGAGAAAAGGGGGAGGTGGGGATAGATAAGGGGGTGAAAGACACTGTGATGGCAGTGGTGGAGTAGAGAGGTTAATCCTGCTGTTTAATCTGTGGAGGTATGGGGGGGCTTATCTCTGCCGCCTGCTGCCGTTGCGCTCTCCTTCAGCATCCAGCATCCCCGACTGTCTGACATCACTCAGCGCTGGGTGGTGGTGGTGATGGTGGTGGTGAGGGGGTGGGGTTGGCTGGGGTGAAGGGGGAGAGGAAAGACAAGCTCGCTGCAGCTACATTAAGTGCCAATGCTACCCCAGGCACATACAGTACACATACCCTGCCGTGCGGGCTTTGTGAAGACCGCAGAGAGTCAGATGCTGCTGATTCTGTTCAACATCCTGTGGGACTGAGCACTGACATACTCTATTTCCATATTTGTTTTGGTAAAACTGCGATGAGGAAAGACATCAGCAAAGAAACATTGGAACTTATTGGCCTGCTATTTGACAAGCCTGTCGTGAAACCGAACAGCTGTCAACTACCCTCAGGCAGCAAAGAAACAACATGGGCACACATTTTAGCTAGCATGCACATTTGGAAAAACTGAAGCATGGAAATTCATTTTTATCAACAAACATCTCACTGCAACTTAGCTCATGGCTCTGATTAATAGATGACAGTGTAACATGCACAAAGGCAGCTAGTAGTGTAGGCCTATCGCAACCTCAACTCAACAGTTATTGGCACAACACAACAAAATCTTTGGATGATGACATCACATCCACCCATTTCAGTTTCAGCCTTGGATTCAAATGGATGTTTTGTCGAAGCTCCTTGAAGCAACAGGAGCCTTGATGACTGAAAATGGAGAGAGATATAACTGTATTCGCTGATTTAGAGCAGCAGTAATTATAAAAATCAGCATAAAGAGGGAGATAACATCAAGTGACTTCCTCATTCATTTAATTTCCAGCTACTGGTTGTTCCTGTATATCCTTCACATTATAATAATGCTTTAAATTACATAGATTCATGGAATATAAAATAAAATGGTGTCATTCCTTTGTATATTCTTTTTTGCTGACTTCTTTTTTGTTTCTACTGATAAATTTCACATTTGTCGATTATTTCTACTCATCTATTTACTACCTCATTATTTTTCACTTTAAGTCATCTCCCAAATGTCACCGCTGTGACAGTTTGTCTGGATTCCCTTGTGTTTCCTGTTATTTCCCTGCCTTGTGTCCCCTGTCTCTCCTCCATCTGTCTCTCTCTCTGGGTGTGTGTGTGTGTGTGTGTGTGTCTGAGGGCGTGGCTGCTCCTCCCGTCTCCCTCCACTGGCTCCACTGCTTTCACTCACCTGACATTCATCCTCCAATCACTCAGCTCAGCCAACACACCTGCCTCCCATCAGCTCCTAAACTGCAGTATATCTAATCCAGCTCTTGATCCACTCATCGCCAGATGGTTGTTTCAACCTCTGTGGTAGCTACTCATTGGCCAGTCTCTGCTTATGCCAGTATGTTTTGTCTGTTTCTGCTCCTTGTCTGCTTGCATCCGCTAACTTGTGTTTTCTGTGCCTCAGGATCACTGATCATCTGCATGACTATACGATGCCTGCCTGTCTGCCAGCCACGCCATCTCCACCACCATTACCACTTCCTCCTTGCCCGCTCTGGATTCCCCTACCCTGGCTTTCATCCGCAACCCATTCCCCTTTATTTAATACGCCCTTTTTACATCCAACCTCCTTGGCTGAGTCCTGCATTTGAGTCAAGTCTCTTGGATAAACATAACACCAAATTCCTATTACTCAGTGAATCATTTACCTAACTGCAAGGCTAATGTAAGACCATATCAGATTTATGATGAAGGTTTAAAAAGTGAAATATAATGCTAAAGTTGTATACATGTGTTCATGTCAAGTTTAGGTGCAAAGAAAACTTGAATAAACCTTTTAATTCTTATAAACCTTTCATGATAACTCTCAGAAGGCAGAGGAGCGCTGTAACTCACAGTCTGTTTTAGTGATTTTGTACTTACAGATTGTTGGAAACTTTACCTCTGCTAAATGTAAAGAGATAACAGGTTAGGTAACACAATCTTGCATATCAATTTCTGACACAACAGTTACATGTGTTGGCAGGAGAGATGCCCCGTTTTGGACCTAAATAGAATGACCTGGCATCCACGCTTTTCAATCGTATAGTCATGCAGAAAATGGGCAACCATTAGCTATGATACTGAAAGAAATAAACAGACCAACAAAACAAATCCGCATCCCAAGCTTCAGGCTACAAAAGCAATTACCAGAAAATCCATTTATACATATACAGCTTCCTATTCTTTTAATGACTCTATTAATGAAAACATTTCATTGACTGGCCATGGTCCAAATTCTATAGTCTGTTTTGCTTTATTTTATAGAGCAAAATTAGAGAAAATGTTGTTTTGACAGAAACTGCCTGTTGTCTTTACAGAGCAAATCTGCAATAAAAACAACAGTTACGCATCAGAATGTCTGAGATTTCGGACAGCCCAGTCGATACTGTATATGTTTACACAGTCAACTTCATCCAAATGCCAGAATCAGGAGAACAGGGTTCCTAATCTGTGCTTGTATCTTACTGCAATTTCACTGACAATGTTGGTTAGGCAGATTTAACAGGCTCAGAGTCTGTGAGCCTTTTCATAAAAATGAGATTTGCAGATATGAAAATATGTTCTCAGTCCTGGAAAATCCCCTTAAGTACTGTCAGTGTCCACAAATAGCCATTTTCAACCAAACAGTTCCAGGAACTACAGTATATGCCCCAGGAACAAATTTAGGGACCAAATGTTCCTTTAGCGCATTAGTTTCTGTGTTTCCACTGCATCTGAAACAGTGTGAATATTGGGTAGACGAAACTGGTCTCAGATTAAAAAGAAACTGGATGTTTTCAATTGTCACTTTAGCATGTGGGGAGACAATAACACAGAGTCATCAAGAAGGTCTCTGGAAAGGGAGATTAAAATCCCCAGGGGCCAAATGTATAAACCATGCGAACACACGAAAATGGTACTTACGCCATTTCCCACGCAGGTTTCCGAATGTATAAAAAATGAGAATGTGCGTACTGGTACACATCTTTCACACCATTTAACATCACACTAATTGGACTCAAAAGACTGCATATATATGCAGTCTTTTGAGTCCAATTAGAATGATGTTGCAAGGTGGCAAAAAAGGAAAATAAAGGTGTGAAACTGGATGACATTTTATAGAGTTTTTTTTCTTTCACTACATTGTGTTAGGATGTAATCTACAGTTTTTAAAAACCTTCACTATGATTACATAGTAAATGTGTGAGTGGTTAACAACCTTTTTTTAATATGCCTTTTTACATGTGCTATAATAATTATAATGATCTTCATATAAATAAACAAATTAAGATTATTATTCTGATTATTAAAAAAATAACCCAAACCTTCAGTTTTGACCTATTATCAGGTCGTTAAAATGCCACAATATAAAGACTGTAGCCATGCGTAATGGCTGTGCCAAAAGATACAATGACTGCGGTGGCAGTTTTTCGCCATCCAACTTGTTTCATTTTGTTACTAATTCCATAGGTTAACCAGAGGTAAAGTTCACCCGTTTTCTTCTGTCAATTTGATCAACCATAACTTACAGTTCACAGTCCGTTAAATTGCACTTCTTTTTCTTCAAGTGCTTTTTAGATGCTTGAGCCATTTCTCCTCAAAATGTAACTAAATTCTAACATTTTCATATGCAAACCAGACAATTGGGGGTGTGTTTGAAGCCATTTATAGTAAATTGTGGGAATGGTCAGAAGGCTCCTGCAGGTGCTCACAATTTCAGGATGATTGAGATGTATGTGGAAAAAACACGTGGGAACAGACGTACGTGGGGTTTTATAAATCTGCGTATATGCATGTTTTATGTTTACACAGACTTATATACCTAATATACACGGAGTTTTATCCATTTGACCCCAGGAAGCCAGCTGCATTCACAGGGGACTGTCCTTATCAGAAACATTTCACCATTGGCTGTTTGTTCAAACACTTTAAAGCAGCAAAAGCAGAAGTAGCATGATGTATTTATACAGCCGCGTGCTATGTGACATCGACACCAAAGATCGCAGTGTCTGATCTTCTACTAATGTGTGTTTCTTTTAGCCACGAACATAATCTCTCCCTAACATTCACAATGACCACAATGTTTTCCTAACGTTTGTTTCAAACCTAATTAAAAGAGGTTGCAGATAACAAAATGTGGTAATTTCGAAAGGCAACAACAAACGTTGCAAATTACTAATTTAACATTAATAACATAAAAAAAATCCCTTCCCTAGTCTTAATATTGATACTAACAAACAGTGGTGCAGCCTGAATGAATGCATGTTGTAGTGGTGACAATTTCTTTGTGTGTCTACAAATCAGTGCAAAAACATTTTGCTTAATGATTTTGCTGTCCTTCTTCAAGCTTAAAGACAGATTTGTGGTCACAAATGTTGACTGCCAAAGATTATATGCAGCACACTTAATGTAAATTCACTGTGGTGAATTTGTGTGCCATACTTTTTTTTTTTTTACTTTCCTGAGAGCACTTAACAGAGCACAAGAATGACCAGACAAATTGGCAAAATGTGGGACAGTTTTTTTGTTTTTTAATTGAGGCAATACTGTATTTCTTTCTCTGTGGTAAGCCCCAGCTAGCAGTATTAATGCACAGTTGATGGCTAATGACAGGTGTATTAAGTGATCATGGGATTTTAATGGCCACTTATCCCTGGTTGTCAAAGGCAGAGTCTACAGAAAGCTGCTGGGAGCTGCTACAGCAGCTGTCTGTCTGCCAAATGGGCAGCTTTCTGCTCACAGCCTCTCAGTTTCTACCAAGTTTCTTTTTGAAAATTTTTGACTCTTCATCCAGTTGAACAATAGACTAATTTAACTGTACAGAACATCTGTGTCATTGCTCATAAGGGCCCTCATGAACAAAGCAGTTTCAACAAACCTGTCATTCCTTATTTCGTGAACCCCTCGTTGACAAGGCAAGGGATGTGGACATATTTATAACATGCAGTGAATCACGACGCCCGTTAGTTCATCATTAAGCTAATCCATTCATCTAACATCCATTAATCCCTCTTTTTGCTGTTATCAAGGGTTATCTGACCCACTACAACCTGCTGATAACAGACATGTTTACTTATCAAAAGTTGTTGCTAATATAATCAGCCGTCAGCGTATCTACATTATTTCAATAACAAAAATCAGAGCAAAGCAAAGCATTGCAATTATATCTATTAGGCCTCCTAATTTTCATTCAGAAAATGTATAATTGAAATAACAAAAACTGATGCAAAATTTGAAAAACAAAGGGGTGGAATTCCTCATTGTAAGAGAGCCTTCACTGTCACGTGGTTCAGTGTCATGCATCTGCAGAGAAAGAGCAAACAAGTATTTGCACTTTCACTATGCAGGCCTAGGTATGTAGATCACTGGTTTTACATTGGACATATATTTAAAGAAGCAAGTAATAAAATGTTTTATTTTTGTGTTTTGACATGGCAAGAATGCTATTTGTTCTAAAATAATGAGAAGGTGAGATGAGGAGGCTGGCGGTTCACCTTTGAACTGTGTATCTTAGAGAAAGGAGGTAAGAATGCGTTTTCGCTCTCCCTTTCCTTCGGCAAAGAACATTTCTCACCGCAAATTCTCATGGGGAACCTTCTAAAACACATCCAACACCCACATAACTTCGATTTAAGATCTGTACCTCAGCTAGTAATATCACAGGCTAACATTTCACAGTATCCTGCCATGATGCTTTGTCTTTTGTTCCTGTTGGTGTTAGGTACCAGTGATTACCCCTGGGGCATCAGTCCTCTGTGAGCTCTTGGCTAGAACCCCCTACGACAATATTTAGCACAGGGTCTTTTTGACATGATGGTAGTTGGACAACAGTAAGTTACAGGTCACTCAGCCCATGTTTGGCTCACATGCACTCCCTCTGAGTAACATTATACAATACCAGTGAGCAGCATCTATCATTTCAGCCTGCATCAATTTATTCTTGGGATCAATTTATCCCTTTTCTCTCAGTAACGTCACACATCTCATCAAGCCGCGTTTGAAATGCCAGTGGTTTCATTGATTTCCATTAGCGCAGTTCACATCCCTTGTGTGAGGCCATGTTGGTCAGGATATTTCATAAACATTCAGATTGTTTAACACACTTCAGTGCCATTAGAGATAGCTGTGACCACACAGCCTTATGTTGCACTTAAGTGATCCTTTCTTCAGCTGAGCAGTGGTATTCTGCATGTAGATCTGATAAAAAAACAAAACAATCCATGACATGTGTTTCTTCCCCTCAGTGACATTCATTCACACTTTTCCACCATCCTGACTACCTGAGGACCAGCTCTATAGTGGTGCTTTTGCTGCCTCAGTGGAAAACCTAAGGTCCATTTGGAAAACTAGAGATGATCGTTTAATTCCCTGTAGGAAAGTAGAGGGAACCAGAGAGCCGGTCCTCTGAAGGCACACAGCACTAAGAGCCATTCGGTGGTCCAGGGGACTTACTTGAATGTCATGTTGGATCACATCAGACATACTGGGAATAAGGTCAGCATTGGAAAGCATGGAAGGCCTCAGTGGCCACAAGGACGAAGCTGAGTCAATTATTAGACAACCACAGCTGCTTCAGAAGGAAAGATAGTTGCACTTTCTCTGTTTCTTAGTGAATGGGGACACAACGACAAAAAGGCTCAAGATATGTTGTAATTACCCCATGCAATCTTGCCAATGCAAGAGTTGTAAGACCTACAGTGAAATGCCTAATCCCTTGCAGATAATGGAAAATGCTTTCTCTATCAATAATCTCCATAGCAACAGCCAAACAGGACTGCATTTATTAATTCTATGCTGGGTTTAAAGTTGGATAAATATAATCACTGAATAACCTGGTGTTTACTTTAGGACCCAAGATAAAGCTCTACGGCTTATGATTTAATAATAATGTAGCTGGATGAAGAAAAACAATTCTATATACTTTTTCATGAATTGTTTCTTATTGCCTCATAAAGAGTAAAATATTTGTAATTAATGAAGTAACAATAATGACTAATAATGTAATAACACTTTTCATTAGTTTAGTTCTTAGTTTTTGGTTTATATTGTAATGACATTATCAGATTATGGACATAATACCAGAATTTTATAATGTGAAATTGATTAAAATGGCAGGTTTGATTGGAATTTAGACCAGTTTAATAGGACAGCATATTACATATTCAGAAGTTCCAGTTTATTATGACATGGTTCTTTATAGTGGAGTATAAATTGTAGGGAAATCCTGGGATACATTAGGCCTTTAAATGTTGAATTAAACACGTTATTAGCATGTGAACAAAAATTATGTAAATACTAATAATAAGGGTTTTTGTGTCAGATGTCAGAGGGATCATTTCTGTCATGGCTAACCCTGACTGATTATGACCATTACTGGGAATGCTTTTGTCAGCGACATGTGAGTGCCTTCACTAATGAGGCTAAGCGAAAAATAAGTGCATGCACACACAAGCTCATTAAGACGTACTGTGATCTCCCTGGCCTGCAGCTGCATCACTAGGTAGTTGTAAAGAAAATTTTGCAATTTTGTCAATGAAGTGACGATGAAAATGAGCCCCCCTGATGTAGTTGATTGATTTTTTCAGTGAAAAATGGCAGGTGCGTAGGGAGTGCTCGTCAGCACTACAAAATCAAAGAAGGTGTGGGGAATCGTTTTCACTAGGTATTCTCATGTTACCTGAATTCATACAGTATCCGTATGCCTTGAAGTGCAGAGTTCAAGAAGTGTTTTGACCTTGACTGAAAAATCGGAACCAATCATAGATTAGAAAACACACTCTGTATTTTGTTTTGGTTTTTTTAGAGATTATCCTTGCTTACCATTAAAAAATAAAAATGTCAGAAAAATATTTTTGGTGTTTGAATGATCAAACTCAAAGTAGCCACAGATGACACTATACAGCTGTTTTCATAGGCATAGACATTTTGTGACATTCATGGTCTGAACAATTCCTAATTATGAATCTTGACAATGATCAGGTAGTGGGTACCAACTTTACAGCGTAACGGCCACTACTTGTCAGGCTGTAAAATCTTCAGTATGTTGTTCATTCCATCTAAAACTGTTGGAACTTCCAAACCCACTTCCTACGTGTCCTTAAGTGCTTGCTGTCGGTCAGCTACATGACTGAAGAACGGGAGTGAAAAGACAAAATGTAAAACAGCGAGAAAGCATCTCTAATAGCAGCATCTATGAGCATCTTTCAAGTGTTTTTCACAGGAGTGGATGAGAAGGAGGTGGGTGGTGAGAGGTGGGGGGGGTGAACAGATGAACAGATGAACTGATGGCCTTTTGCTGTGTTTTACAGGCTACAGCCTGACCAGGATTGTTCTCTGCTTCCCAGAAGACACCAGTCAGCTGCTGGGGGCTAATGTTAATTAGAGCCTGTCAGCAAAGCAGCCTTTAAAAAAGGGTCAGAAAAAAGGTCAGTGTGCTATATTATAATTATTTTACATGTTTAAACCAGAGCCTGCTTTTCTCTCTGACACCAGTGTGATCTAATGATCTTTTTTAAAGAGTGGTATTTTTCTGTCCGCAGTGTAGACAGACAAATACCACCAATAGCCAAGCTGATTTAGGACAAAGCTTATTCGCAATCACCCCGGATGTCGGATAACTTGAGCGGGTTGTATTCTCTTGTGCTGCGTTGCTGAGAGTAAAGTTTAGCTAGCAAGCAGGTCAATAGCCTTCTCCTTTTGACCCTCACCACTGACGATGGATATTATATTCTTTCAAAACAGCCACTCTGTCTGCAAATGAGACAAACAGATGTCGAATTTATTTTTGTAAAAAAATAGTCGTCTTGCCAATTTTATTTTCTCAATATGACACTGCCTCGATCGCTCCATCTTGACTGCCTGACTCAAGGCCAGTGATGTTAGACATATGCACAGCAGGTGAGGGGGAGCGGCAGAGAGAGCGGATACCATAATTCCTCATAGATAAAATGTACATAATTTAATAGGGAAGCATAACAGCACTGTGCTGTACACTGCTGTAAAACACAGAATTTGGTACTTTTTAGCTACAAAAAATGTACGTTTAATCGTCATTACAGTTATGATTTTACAGCACTATAAGAGGAGAAAAAGCACGAGCTTGTTAAATGCCATTTGGCTCGCGGGTCCCAAATTGTTCAGCCCTGGTCTACAAAATAGAAAACTGAGCTTCACCCACATTCACTGTTGATAAAAGTATGGGATTCATTTTCTATACTGAAGAGTATGAAAAGCAATTTTACTTTGCTTTCTGACACATACAGCCTTTGTGACTTAAAAAAAAGTCAAATATTAGCTGTGTACTGATAAGTGATGGAATTAATCATTTGATGGAATTTCTTTTTACAAGACTGTCCTCACAAGAAAAATAACCTGATACGACCTACGTTAACCAGACCTCTAGCTGCCATTTGAAATATGATCCTTGTCCATTTGGAGCTAAAGCGGAAGTAGCATGACATTGTTATAGAGCCTTGCAAAACCTTGTAAGGTCAAGATGAGTGCAAACCTATCACCAGACAAGAATGTTGATGTTGGATGATTCTGCAAAACTGTGGAATACGTTCAGTGACAAGGTTTCTTTTTTACATCCAGTGCCAATCTTTTTTTCTAAAAACTCTCTCTTTCTACAATATCTGTGCATGGAAACTACATAATGATTAAAGTTAAAAATAAAGGAACCGTTTGACATGTTGGGCTTGTTCGCTATCTTGCCAAGACGTAGATGAGAAGATCAATACCACTTTCATGTCTTGATGTTCAATCACAGCCGGTTAGCTTAGCTTAGCCTAAAGACTGGGAGCAGGGGGAAACACCTAGTCTGGCTCTGTCCAAAGGTAACAAAATACACCTACCAGCACCTGTAAAGTTCACTAAGTAACACTTCATATCTTGTTTGTTTAACCTGTACAAAAAACGTTTAAAGAGTTCCTAAACCTAACCAAACCAAACCTTAAACATAGTGGTGGCAGGTCCAAAAAGGATCATATGGGTCATTTTAAAAGACTGACAAACACATATTTTGATGTATTGTACCTGTGATTTACATAACTAGGGCTTTTTTTGTTCACTGAATCACATTACTTCATGATCACCAGATTGTTTCCTTTATTGACTTGTTTTATACTTTAGATTTAACATACATCAACAAAATACAGAAATTCAGTAAGACAAGATTTGCTAGAATCAGTTGCATAACATCAGAGGCATTCAGAGAAGAGGAAGGATTTCAGCCTTGTTTCATAGGTGCCTCTTGTGGGCTGAGCCGATGGCAACATCATTCGGAGGCTGTTAACCCACAATACATCAGGTGACACCTGCCTGTCTCGTGCTGACCTTCTCATTTTGTCCTCGACCCAGTCCTGTGTATCCTCCCTGGCAGTGTCAGACAGAAATCTCCCAGGGCCAAACTGTGCCATGTCCATTCACTGCTTCCACCCCGTCAACCAGCAAACATCTTAAGATTGGATTGTCTGACCCAACCGCCAGCCCCCCTGGCTAAATAGATTGCCCCCCCCCCCCTACACGCACAGGTGGAGACAGGTAGAAATGTGTGTCTGTCTCTGCTGGACATTCATCACACCTGCTTCCCCTCTTGTATTCACTAACAATGTAGCAGAGATAATACAGCATTAGAGTCCTCACCTTCATCATGCTGACATTTGTTACGCCTCGGCAGAGGCGGTTTGAGCCAGCACATGTTTCAACATCACATCTTTAATCTGTGTAAACAAGTCAAAGGCCAGCGTGGTTTAGGAGGCAGAGGACTGAGAAACATTATTCAGACTGAAGCACGTAGCACGCCGGGTGAACCCTAACGGAGATTAGAGTGTATAGTCATGTCATGATGAGTCAAGACAGTCACGTCCAGTGTGTGTGTGTGTGTGTGTGTGTGTGTGTGCGTGTGCGCGCGCGTGTACGCATGAATGTGGCTCTAGCAGGTGTTTTCTCTGTGACATTCGAGTGGAGAGTCCTTGTTCAGATTCCTGTGTGCATTCCAACCCCCCCCGGGCTGTATATCATAGAGCAAAGTGTGACGTTTGAAATTGACATTTTTAATCTGCAGTGTTTCTCCCCATGATGTTATCTACAATGCTGTTGACAAGGACTGAGCGGAAGGGGAAACATTAATCTAAGAAACACATTTATTCTAAAAACATCATAAAATTTGTTTTGTCAAGTCTATGTAACTGATAATAAATATGAGATAATTCACAGCCTCTGTGGGAAAGAGACACAATTACATGTCAAAAGTAATATGTGTAAAAACATTTAGGTTTAGTATGCAAAACACATGTCAACTTGTATTTATACACATAAATCCACAATGGAAATCACCTGTTCACATCTCTTAAGAATTTACATACAAAAAGTTTTGATTAGAGAAAGAAAGAATGTGGATAACACACTGCTGTACTCCATCTCTTTAATGTCTGTTGCCAGCAACAGTGAGCATTTGTCTATGATGACTAATGACTGGGATGTTGATAACAGGCATCATAACAACCCGTGATGCATGTGGACTATTATGCTATATTATTCATTTGTTAGAAATTTGGAAATTATTTTATAAGATGATGCTGATATTAACCACAGAGCCTGTTAGTTAATGTTGCTGTGTTGTCACAGGGTGACATTTTTCTTATTTAGAAAGATGTAGAGGTTGCCAAAGCTTTGTGTTCTCACCAGCAAAAGAAGCACGCGGCAGATGAGGTAAAAATAAAATACATAAAGTCACACGCACCCTCAAAATGAAGCACACTGCTCCTCCAGATCAATCTAAACCCTGCTGAGAATTGACAGTGCATACAAGTTGGCATATCTACCAAAAAAGCACTCCACAATTTTTCACTGACCAGATAGAATGCATCTCTCATTGAGCAGCACGGTAAGAAGATGAGAACATCAGTCAGAACACAGTTGCTATTTGAGGTTGTCAATTTGTACAAAGTAAATGACAGGCTCGCACTGCCAGTTCCACCATTTAATGTGCTACAGTTTCAGTGCAAGCTAGCCTTTCCCATATTGAACATGGAAGCATTTACAATACATAAAAAATGAAGACATATACTCATAGATTCTCTGTCAAAATTAAATTAATCTTTTAAAAATGCCTCATTTGAGAAACCAATTTGGTAGTTTGGTCCACAACTTTGCTCTAGAGAGAAAGATCATGACAAATATTGGATGGATAGCCATGACATTTTGATTCAGTTTTGGTGCTAAATCCAGTTTGAGTTCAGTACTAGTGCTATTTATATGGATGTTATTCTAAACCTTTCCTGCATATTATTATGATTTGCTCAGTAGCTACACTAAATCCCTTAGATAAGATAAGATAATTTCTAATCTTGGTAATATGTACTTTTCTGTTCTTCAGATTTTCTTTTGCTGACATCCAAATTATTCCTTGTATAGTTAAAGGTTGGATTTCTAGATGATAAAAAAAATTTAAACAAACATTTTGTCTCTTTCTCAGCTAAACACAATTTACAAAATATAGGCCTGTTTTGTCTTTAACAACAAGAAAAATGATTCATTAAATATATGTCTATTGTCCTTGTAAGATGTGTCAGTCAATTCAAAGTGGTTTTAATTTTGGTTGTAATACCCTTTTATTTACATCTTGATCAAAGATTGCACTTTGAAGGCCATTTATTGATATGGCGTGTCTGGAAAGGATGTATTAATCAATATATCCATATTAATTTACATTATTTCCAAAGTGCAAAAAGAGATCAAATAAGTAAAAACTGTCTGGAAACTTCATCACTTCATACAAGGGCTTGTTACAAAAGTGCCATGAGAACATGAACATCAAGCTAGACCATGACACTTTTATGCTTTGTTAGTAAAGGTCAGGCCGGCATGATGTGCCTATTATCTGTCTCAGCGGCAATCTGTTTAAAATTACCTCATTATGTTGATGACCAAATCAAGTGCACCCCTGGGCCCCATGCACTCCTCCTTAGACACTGCTTATGCCAAGTCACGGGCTACCAGTGCCGTCATGTTAGACCTTATGAGATCTGTAGGGCATCTAATACTACATGTATGCCAGCTAAGCCATGACATGTTATTAATTAAGTTAAAGCCCTTCTTGTCAGGTTGCCTGATCTCCTTATTAGGATCACAAACAGGTGAGGCTTCAGGCTCCTTCACCCACTCTAAGCGTGATGACTGTGCAATGAGCTAACAAACTGACAGTTTTCCAAAAATGTATTAATTTATAAAATCACAATGAAAATTTTCATGTTGCCATAATAATTCCACAATCTATATTTTTCTCTGCATATGTGAGCCATATAATTAGATATAAGTATAGGGATTACATAACATATATTTCCTTTGTGCATGCTGGAAGAGTAATGATATGGAAATATGGAAATTCAGCTTCAAGCAGCCCCTGATAGCATCCAAGTTCTGGCACGACTTTGGATTTCACAGTTTAAAAGACGAACCAAACCTTGATGACAAAACTGCAGCAAAGAAGTCAAGATGGACTTTTCATAGTCTTTCAATAGGATTTTCTTGTAGTTTGTAATCACTGTATAAATATGCTAGATCGGTGACATCAATTTTGGAAAATCCCATTTGTGATTTATTTTAAGTGTTTTCTGTAGTATTATGTGTATGCACAGCAGTCTGGAGCTGGTCTACATTAATTAGTAGTGTCTTTTCAGCTCAGGCAGCCTGGTTATATTTTTATGCATAACAGAGTAATACAAAGTTTTATCATCATTATGTAGTAGTGTAATTCATCCAACATGCAGGCACATCTCCCCACCATAGAGTGCTTAATGCTGAGGAAGAAGAGGCAACCAGCTACTTTACCTGACAACAGACTAGGGAAACATGCCTGTGGGGTCTGCTCTGATATTTTAGAATAATACTACAAAAGGAGTACTTCATACCCCTACTACCCTTTCAGTAACACTTGGAGTTGTTGATGTGCAAAGATTGTAATGTAGCCTGAAGAAAAACTTACGTCAAAAACATATCAAAAGCTTTCAAGAAGTATTGAATTAGTATTCTCAACATTTTTTTCACCTACAGTAGCTCGATTGGTTTTTCACTATTCATTTTACTTAATTTCCTGAGTGCTTTGTTTGTGAGGAACTGTACCTGGGTGAATGCTTTCATGCAGAACATTTAAGTGGCCACCCAGGTTCTTATTGATCGAACTGAAAGAACAGACACTCACAATCTTTTGACAGAAATCAAAAGCAGTCAAACCTTGACACTTAGCCCACTGGGATCTCTACTATTAAACAGCTCTGTGTGATGGGCTACTTATATAATTGATAACATTTGACAAATACCAACAAAAAAGTCAAACGAAAGAACCATTTGGTAGTGGGCCTAAATAATCGACATATACGATATTTCAACAGAGTAAAGGTTAAAATTGGTTCCACGCCCAGAAACATGAACAACATTTTGTCCACATGGTGAGTCTACAAGCTATAATCACACAGCAGCCACATTAAACGCAGGTTTTTTAAAAGACTGTGTTGAGAACCAGCCAGATAATTCTGACCATCATTAACCTCTGGCTGACCCTAATTCAGCTTCACAGTCCCCTGGATTCTGAGGATTAATGCTACATTTGAATAATTAGGGTCAGCAATGGACAAACACCACATATATAAAACCTGAGCTGACATGGCTGCGATTGAATTTAACACAGTGCAGCTACAATGAGCTGTCATCCTATATGGAACTGGTGCATAAATTTAGTTCTAATTAATTATGCACCAATCTGTTCTCTTTCATTACAATCCACATGTGCTGAATGTCATTAATTTGCAAGTTAAAAGGAACACAGCCTTAAAGTATTCGAGATGCATTATAACAATAATTCTCCATGTACTGGTTCTCATTTATCAGACGTATCACTTATCACTTATTGATTCCTTATTCTGCATGACCATATCCTACAACTACTAGGACATTAACTAAGAGTTTACCTTCAATAACCTCCTAATTACTGCTTATTGATAGTAAGTTAGGAAGTAGCTGTACATTAATGACGATCTTACTATGCTTTGCTAAGTATGGGCCTTATAAGGTGGTAGTACCACAAGTCATTCTCCCTAAATAACATTTAATTAATATGGTCTATTCTTAGGTAACAAAACAAAACTACAAGTCTCAATAGTGTCCAAATAACTCTCAATTAAGTCTTTCTAACTCAGAATTTGCTCACAATAAAAAAAATGAAAAATTAAGACTAAACCATAGTCATATAAGCTAATATAAGATAAAACCCTTCTTTTGAATTTATGCAACTGACAACATGCATTTACTGTGGCAGATACTGTAAGACTGAAGGCATACAGTATCTGTGAGTACTGAATATAAAATAACCCCCCGTATAACACAAGGTGCTATTTCCACCTTCATCAACCCACTAGCATTCCTTGCACTGAATCTCATTTAACACCTGCTGTTGGTATATTGGATCTGTGCGATGAACACCATTAAATGCCATTTAAATGTAATGCACTGTGCTGCTAATCTACACACAATGTGAGGTGTGTGCTTTGGGGCTAAGCTGCATCTTTCAGTTCAAACTCGATGTAAAGTTACTGTAAGTTGCCTTTGAAAAGACTATGGTGCACCTCCATGTCCCAGGAAGGCAGAGGAGCCTTCTTTATCTGGCGGCAGGAGTGAGAATTACTGTAGTACGATGTAAGATGACACTTCAAACAGCTAATTGATCCACGCATTGGAAAATATAATCTGAAAATCTGACAAGTACTTTAGGCTGCTTTAGAAGTGCTAATTAGGAATATTGATCCCATATAATAATGTTTAAAAACAGAGAGCCCATCTCTCACCATGTAATCTACTGTGAAACTGAGTGTGCCAGCTCACCACTTTTGTGAAGGGCATTTCTCCCTGACAGCTTTGATGGTATAACGTCCGCTTCGTTTGGTGTGTGAACAATTGGTGGGTGCGGGGTTGGTAAACATTTCTCCTCTCTTCTTTTGTCTTTCTTTCTTTCCCTCCGTTTTTGGTCACAGCTAACGTCTTTGCTACTATTTGAGGTTAAAATCAGCGTTGCCTTTGGCTCTAATGGCCGAGTGAGTGACAGGTCGGTGACAGGAAACAAATGTGCGCCTTCATCACACTGGGCATCCACATAAACACTTGGCAACCCCAGGGCCACGCTCTGAATTGCTAATTCGTTTGTGATGAGGACGACGGGGAACGTATTTTGAGGGGTTAAACCATGGGTGTCACAAAGTCTACCCCAGCTTCCATTTACAAAGTCATCAATTCAGTGTGTTTTTCACCGCTCCCAGAGAGAATGGACAGTTTTCTGTTTTCAACAACATTGATCAGCCTCAGAGCTGCCGGGACTGGAGATATTAGAGGGAAAATGATCAGCTAGACCTGGCGAAATGGCTCACCGCTGGGAGGCTTTGATCGACTTCCCTTGGGGAGGACACTGCCTTATCTACTCCGAGGTCTCTGTTGATATACTAGTCCACAATGCAGCTGAAAGGACAGCAGGTATGCGTGTGTGTGTGTGTGTAATGTTGAAGAACAAAAGGCCAACACAGTAGAAGGTGGGATGTCTGGCCCACTCTGTGTGGGACGTAAACTACTTGTATGTTTTCTATTTTGGGTGGAGTGGAAAGCTGCTTTGTGTTTCACTTTTGAGGCCAGAGCTCCCAGGTGAAAAGTAAAAATGTTGCAGTAAAGCAGTAAGAGTGTCTAGATATGAGTGTGTACTCGGTAAAGAGATGACTGACACCATCTGAACCAGGCTTAAGATCCCATGTGATCCAAGTCTTACATATTCATCTACCAAACAATAAGCCATGGAATTTATTCATTCGCTAGCGCATCGTAGCTCTCTTTCAGTTTGGTCTATTATTGGTGTTTTAAATATGGGGATACTATAATGCATGGATTTTCAAACCTTGAGGCGGGAGAGTTGCAGATGGGGTGGGACGGTGGTGGAAGGAGTGACGTGAGGCAAAGATATTGGTGAAAGGGACACGTGCATGCAGGTGCTCTGCAAACAACGGGAGGTAAGTTCTTGTAATTTGACCTGTTTATCAACACAGTCAGCAGTTGCAGCAACAGCAGTGTCTGTGACACACAACTCATGGAGGGTATTAACTACTTTATTACCTTAAATCCCTTAGCGCCCCCAAATGCTGCGGTTTGCATCCCAGTATTTCGTTTGTGTTGGGGGCGTAGTTGTCTCACTTGTCTGAGCGGGCGGCCACAGTGTCTGACTTTAAAACCCCTACTATAATGCAAAGTGTGGCCTTAGTAATTTGAACCCCCTACTATAATGCAAAGGGTGGCCTTAGTCATTTGCATGTGAAATCTGTGGCTCTTAATGTAAGCACAGGACCAGCACTGGACTCAATTAACATAAGGAGAGACATGGAACTACTTAATATAATAATCTGCTACCGTTTCTTAAAAATAACTGCCTGCATTTGCTCCTTTCTATCTTTGCCAAAAAAAAAAATGGTCTGACACACAGGCCAAGGATCTATCCACGCATGTAAAACGAGAGTGTGCTTATTATCACAGGCCATTCTAACATAGCTGCCTTGTAACAGGCTTCGAATTATTTTTTTTTGCATCTCAAATCCTCCGTTTGCATTAAACATCATCGTCAATATGATTCAGACAAATGCCCACCTCTATTCAGAATACTATACAAAGATCTTCTTCAACGGAAAAGCTGTTGACCTTCAGTCTCCAGGGTCCATACATTAAATTGATTTATATTAGCTCTTTTATGAAATATACTAATACTATAATAATAATAATGATGATGCATTTTATTTATAAGAGCCTTTCAAAACACCCAAAGACACTGTACATGAGTTAAAACATTATAAACAAGCAAATTAAAAACAAGGAAACATAATAAAACATATGACAAAATTCAAGAAAAACTACTGGTCACCATATATTTATGTCTTGCAATTGAACCTCAAGTAGCAAGGAGGTTTGAAATGTGTCAGTACCTCCTCAGCCTACTTACCAGCAAGCAATATAGACAATGCTACATACATACCCTCTGCACACAGTACTGGCAAAAACAGTTGACAAGGGAACACAGGGAATGAGCACAATGAGCTCTTAGTGCTAGAGATACTTAGATTGATATTCATTATAATTGACTCAATTTGTGGTCCTTACATTTACTGAGCAGAAAAAACTATTGAAATATAGGCGAGGTAAAGAACCTTGCTCAAATGATATATTTATTGCCCAATCTAGCAAGGCCACCACGCAGACATCTGTGTTAGTTTATGTTTCTGTCTAGCCCCACATAGCCTTGAATGACGCTGTTGAACATGGAGGGCCTCGAGATGCAGTCAGGCAGGCAGTATCTTTGGGCTGCCCGTGCCTTGACAGTTTTGGTGCTCTGGTGGGGCATGCTAAGACTAAATTGAGCAAAATCTGAATTTCTAAGTTTTTGACAAAATGGAAACTAGTATTTGAGGATAGTTTTTCCACTTTAATTTGCACCAATGTGTGCTACGCTCACCTCAGAACGTGGGTAAACAAAGGCAGTTTAAGCACCAGAGCAAACATGATAACACGTTCCCCAAAACTACCGCAAACTATCACTAAACAAGAAGGTGCTGGGTGCAAAAAATAGCAATGAAAAAAGATCAGAACATCTGCACACATATCTCCTCTACAGCAAATATAAATAAATTGCAAACGAGATAAGTGTGGATAGTTTGATCTTTTCACATTCACAAAAAAATAGCCACCAACTAAACCTCCACTTGCAAACTGAGGTGCACCAAAATCTTTTGTACCCACTTGAATATAGCACTCAATGTCGATTTTACAGGTATTTTCTACCCCTAGTACTAAAGTATCTGCAGAGGTTGCGGAGTAGTTGATCAATAAAAATGTGTGATTTATCTCTGTTGAAGAGTTTTTTTCTCTCTAATTAAGTAGCTTACCCATCCCTATTTTAAAAATGTAATCTGTGACAATTAAAGGCTAGCTTACTACAACTCAATGGATGGCAATGATGCAGTGGTTGTACAAGATACCCATCAGTGTTCCTATACTGGTTGCTGTTATAAGTCAATATGAGTCATCGTTATGCCATTGTAAGATTTAAACTCTGACTCCAACCCTGATGTTAGAGTGAGTCACACTGTGGTTGTGGCTGTGGTATCTCAAACTTCATCAAGTGTTATAATGGTTATGTGTTGTCGGTAAATGATGTTAGGTCCACATCCAGGTTTTAAATGTCTCTAAAACAGTATGTGTGTCTGCTTACTTTCTTGATATTTGGTCGAAAGTAAACGTTCATTGCAATCAACAATGTGAGTGGTATGACACATTTTTCTTGATACAAAGCACCATCATGTCTGTAAATCAGCCTATTTCCATTCTACACCAGCTCCCTCATTCTAGACTAATGGCAAAGGATCCCTTGTGGTGCAGCATATTTTTCCATCTCACTGCCAATTGTACAGGACATCTTTCACATTCTGTCTCTTCTTTGACATTGTCCCTTTTGGGTTGCCAAAGCAAGCAAGGAATACACAATACGTAGGTGGATCTTCAAGCGAGTATCTGACTGAAATATTTCATTAAAAACTTTGTGCACATGGCAAATATATTTCACTAATTTCTATATTTTGTACTTGAACAATTGCGTACACGTCATACAATGTTGAAACATACATTGGGACAATAAACAGAGAAAACTGTCGTAAATTACTGTGAACTCATTAGAAGTGAGGATTAAGGGCTGTGGCCAGCCTCTCTATCAGTAGAGGAAATGCAGGTACCTGAAAATGATGTTTAATTCCATATTCAACAGATTCCAAAGGGCATTTTAAGTGTCCTCATGCAACTGCTGGAATGGTGTGGGGAACCAAACAGAATGCAAAAATAATCAAACATCCACTCCCTCTCACTCTAATCTCCATGACTTTCTGCACTATGGCTGATAAAGTCCATTAGAGTGAAGTTAATATATTGAGACTTGACACATTTGGCCTCTGAAGTTAAGGCGCTGCATTTCACCCCACACATCATCAGAGAGTTGACGGCAAGAATAATGTGCAGCACATATGGGAGCAGTCCAGTACACGACACAGTAAACAGGCTCAGTGCATGATTCCGAACAAGAGATGTCTGTAAGGGGTATAGAGCAACCACAGTCTCATGTGAATAACTGAAATATGTTGTGCATTGAGTGTTATTTATGCAGATGTACTGCTATGACAGGCGCTGTACACACCATTTTTCTCTGTAATACAGGCAGCGGAAGATCTACATTAATTTACCATGAAGACTCAACTGAGAGGAGCCTAGATCCTGTAAAATTCAAAAGAAGCTTCTTCCCAGTAGACTGCACCTTATATCAAGTAGAGCCCTGGTTAACATTCAAATCATGAGCCTCTTGGCTAGTTTTAAAAAAGAAATGTCAGGTCATTATAGATCGCAATTTTTGCCGGGGAAAAACGAATACATGAAACCTTTATTACCCACAAGACAGAGCAGCAACAGAGGAAAGACACCTTCAGAATAATTCCTTTCTTCTCCTGGTTTACTGGTCAGATCAGGCGCTCTCCCTCCCTGGGCTTCTTTTACAAGTTCCTGGGCCAGTCATAACAGGGTCACTGCCTAATCACATTAGGGCTTGATCAAAGTTGCAAGAGCAAGAGGGAGAGCAGGAGAACCTCATTTCTCACAGTGTGGGGATTAAACTTCCAGCAACATCTCAGGATCATCGGCACCGAGCCACGTCCCACAGGCCCCACAAAAGGCTTCAGCTGAGTGGTGGGCGGTGAACAGGCTGCTGAACCTGTTGTAATCTGGAAGACAGAATACAGAGGGCAAATCCAGGCTCCATGTGCCGGGCCAAGATAGATGATCGGCTGGATAAAATATAAAATAAAATACAGGGAGTAAATCACTGCTGTGGATGTCTCTGAGGTGGGTGATCAAATGATCTTAACTTTCCAGCACGGGGAGACTGTTGGAGTAGTAGTTCCCAGACACACTTATCAATATTTCACAGGAGGAGTTACCAGCTTTAAGATTTTTCGATTCACATCTTACATTGCCCACGGCGAACCATATCCCGACATTTGCAGTGATATATACATTTCTACATATGCATTTTCCCATGATCAGATAATAATAATCAGGTATTTCTGCTATAAAATATGGCTGGTGAAAACATTTTGAAGAATACATTCAAGGTGCAATAACCACCTAGCAACAAATAAAGGCAAAACTTGTTAGGATGCAACATTCAAATTTGAACCATTATCCAATTATCATGGTCATTTCGGCAGATACAGACATTGATATTTCATTTGACCTGTCCTGATTTATGACGAAACATCACACTCTAAGTGTCCAGACAATAACTACTTAATTGAATTCAAATACAAATCCTTGGTTCTCACACGTCGTCCCTGCTGGCCTCCAAAGACTGTTCACTAGTTCCATCAAAGCAAAACAATGGCTCTGAGTAGCTTTCCATTATTCAGGCTACACAAAGCTGTAGCATTTAAACATTTTGCACTGCCTGGTGATGCTGAGCAACTGTAGCTTTTTGGTTTAAGTTCTGCTCTATTTGATCATTTTACTCTGTGCCTGTGAATCTAAAAAAGAAATTACATGACTGGCCTCGGGTGAAGATGATAGAGCCTCCCATCACTTTTCCATCATATGGTCATGCCCTTTTGCTTCCCTTTTAAGTGATGACAATAATACATTTCCCTGCTAACATGATCTTTACTAATACTAACAGTGTAAACAAACAAAGAACTCCATCATCATCGCCATCTATAATGATAAAAAAATATTAGCTGTTAAAGTGGCATAGTTAGAATTAGGAGGCTGACAACTTCCTAGATTTCTAGTTAATTAGGGCAGGTCATTAAAAGCATAATTCACATTACTTATAAGATGCAAACATTTAACCAAGAATGTCTGCACCACCATTGGTTATTTGTTCCCACAGCTTAGAATTACACATTTGTGCCATTTTTAATGATCAATTGGTTAAAACAATACACAGTATGAATACTTTCAATGGCAAATATGGAAATAAAGTAGTATCACGTTATACCACTGCAAAGTCTTATGTTGGAGTGATTGGTTTGACAACTTAACCATGGCAGCATATCAAAAAATGCACAAGTCGGTTTGGGCAACAAGTCCTTAAAGCTACATGACAAATCATGTTATTTACCATTTCTTTTCAAAATGCCCCACAGGAGTGTTTTCAGATCTGATGCCCCTTTTCTTAGATGACTGTTACAAAAAAAGAATCATACAACCCTTTTCTGAATTGCAACTGCTATTGTTAGGGTTTGGTTAGGTTTAGGAACAAAAACGATTTGGTTAAGGTCAAGGAACATTTGTGGTGATGGTTAAAAACCATAACTAACTTTGAGTGTTGGTAGGACATGGTCTATGAACAGCGGTCTTCCATGTCAAAGTCACAAGCTTTGTGCACTCCTCCCTATTTGAGGGGGGATGCCATCCCCCTTGTTAACCTGCCATCCCCCCTCTCCATAGTAGTGGAGAGAGTGCAGGGGCAGAGCGGTCGTGTAGTTGAATTTGTTAGTGTAGTCTGATGTAGGTCACTTCAGCATTCATACAAACAACCTGTTTTACTGGTGAAAACAGTCTCATTTTGGAAAGCACTGACAAATACTGTGTTTCTGTTTAGGCATGAGGAATAGTCACAGTAATCAGATTCTCATTAAATGCATTCATAAATTCATGGATACATAATTTCTACAAGTAAGTGAATTAGAATAGACACCTCATTTCGGTCCTCAGTTTTTAACTGTCCGTCATTATTCCTGATGGGTGAAGTCCAGTTGCAGTCTCCATTTCATTGTGATCTCTACTGTGACACAATAGAAGATGAATAAAGCCATAGAGCAAAGTGAAGTGCAGCATCACCTTCAATCAATCACCAGAAAAAGCTTTTGATTTTTCCATGCAGGTCCATGTGTTCCTGATGATGCAGGACGACAAGTCACCAGAACTGTCCAATGAATGAGTTACCTGTCAGTCCATGTGATTTCGTCTTTACCTTGCTTGGTTTCTAATAAGTCACTGTAACATCAAAAGAACTCAAGGGCAAAAATGTATCATTTTTTCTCTTTGTACTAAAGGAACAAAACACATGTGATAATGCAAGTCACAGCCAGTGCCTCATGTACTGTAGAGAGTAGGGGATCAGATTGTCTTAGAACCTGGTGCTTCTTTAAATCTATTTTCAACAACAAAAAAAACAAAGTCTCGGTTTAGCATGTCACAGTTTTATATTGTTTTATATCTTTACCTTTGCCAGCCAGGAAAAACTCTGCTCTGTGCCTATTATTTCACTTTACCAATAGGTTAAAATATCAAAATATGTTTTACAACTTAAATGGTTCCAATGTCTAGTTATTTGTTTATCATTATAAGTATTTATATAGTACTATATAGCATTTAGCATAGCATTTAATTCAACACACACAATAGTGCCCATACTGTAGTCTATTGCTGCTACAGTTTTTTGTGTTTTTGCTTGTGTCTATGCTATGCTTTCCCTTTTGTATCAGCTTCACAAAGCTTTTAATGGACTGTTTTGTTCACTATATGCCTGGAAAAGACCCTCTGTACCGTATCAGCATCAATATTTCTTACACTGAACTCAACTTGTGAAACATTTTAGCAAATCCCAACATCTGACAGCAAACTGTTCAGGAAACCATTGAGTACTACTATCTGACTCCAAAGGCTCTGAACGCATAGTGTGACATTTTTATGAAAAAAAAAAAAAAATTATTATTTTTGGCTGATAAGGGGCGGTATTCTTGGCAGGTAATTTTTTAGTTTACAGCCCTTGGCAGTGAGCTAAAACGTTAATTTCAGACACTGCCTACATGTCATGATGACAAGGCAAAGCCAGGCAGCTAAACTTAAGTAAAATTCCCAGCATGATTTCTTGCTCTGCTCATAGTGACATGAAGATTTTTATGATAGTGTTGCACACTAACGAGGAACAGTCCTCAGAGTTGGAAAGAGATTAGGGTACTATCAGCTGCCAGAAGAAAACACACCACTGCCATTTCAATCAACATCCTCACTTCAGCCTCCATTTTGAGCACACATACTAGGGATATCATTTCACCTTAGATATGGAAATACATGCTTCACAATCCATATGGGAATACAAACTCTCTAGCTCAACTTGCCATACAGCACACCTGGGAATACTGACACACCAACATTAACCTTTTTAAACTTTGTTCCATGCAAGTCTGTAACATTAACACAGCCATCCAATGCTGCAAAGTGCTGTTTGTGCAGCTAAATTGAGGTGGTGGTGTGGGATAGTCTGAGCTGTCCAGGCAATCCAGGCATTTCATATTTCATTCATATCTGTCAGTTGCAGTACATCTCCCAGAGACATCTAGGAAATCAGTGTGGATATAAAGGTTTTTAGCTTTGTATTCTGGCACTATGCAGGAGGAACAAACTGACATATAAGTTTTATCTTAATAAATGGATATTCCCAAAAAGACCACATGTTACTGCAGGCCGACAATCTGAATATCTAAAATATTCAGAATCTCTGTGAATTAGGGTTTGAATTTGTCTCTTCATGTAGATTACTACTACTGTCTTTTGGGCTCTTGTCTTTTGTAGTTTACTGCTCTGCTGAATGTGTTTACTTATCCGTGGGGCGCACAATCAAGGGGAAATTGCATGTTCATGAAACAGATAACACAGACTGGCCACCAGCAGGAGACACTTTTTCTGAGGCCAATTTATCTCAGAAGCAAACTGTCACCAAGTTTTTCAGAGCAAGTATTCTCTAGATTACACTGTCTTCCTGGCTGTACGGATTTTAGCAATAGTCTTATAGCTTGTCTGTACATCCAACCAACATATCTGCCACAGTATTCTGTAATGATGCAGCTGGTGTAAAAGAGCAGGTGATCATGCCTCATAACAAGCTCACAGTATCCACAAAAAAGGAGATCTTTTCTAATAAAAAATAAGGCTGCACTCTCTACATTTGTAGAATGAAATCGTAGGGGAAGGCAACCTAAACCTAAATCTCTTCCCCATAGAGGGAAAGGACCTCAAACAGTCCCTCTTTTGCTCGGCTTCGCGCTCTTTTGTCCACAAACCACCAGCGCAAGTACTATCTAATGAGATGCTAATCCTGGCATCTTACGCTGGTGTTTGGAGGGGTGAGGGTTTTATTTATTCAGTGGCTTCTACTCTGTATACAGGCGATGTCTGGTGAGATCAGGCCAGAGTCCTGCATAACCTGCATTAGAAAGAGGCACGGTTAAAGGTGACCTCTTCTGAGTATCATCATAAGCTCTGCGTGGTTCACTTCTGATTCATTTTCAACATCATAACCGAATTCTAAGAGTGGTAAGAGGCATACGAATCCGGCTTTGTTGTGATCATATTTGAAAAGATAATTGAAGAGTAAAATTCACATTGAAACTTTGCTTTTATTGTTATGCTGCTAAAAATTCATTCTCATACTAATTATCTGGAAGGTATTGGTCGAATTAATACAAATGTACCTTTCTGAGCTTACCATTAGATTTCTTTTAGATATTTTTCTAAGCAGGGAGATTTCATGTTATAAGGAAGAGCAGCTGACTTACATGCAGGCTGAGTCAGTCAGCAAGGAAATAAAGCAAATAATGACTTGATTTGGAACACTTGAGCAGCATACGGCAGGTGGAAACAAGGGGGAGGCTCTAATTTTGCTCTTGAGCCAGCTGGTCCTAAAGCAGGGCTGCAGCCAATCTCACTGTCCGCTTTGTTTCCCACTGAGCTTTTTCAGCCGACGGAACATTGCCAAGAGGTGTGGCACCTCTCTTCAAATCACCTTTCTCTAGGCTTTACAAGGCTCTCTCCGGTGTATAATCGTAACATAATCATGCCCACTACATCTATTGATCTGTTCATAGTATACTTCCACTGGAGCAGCCAAATGGTATCCTTAGGCGAAGCTCTTGCCAAGAGAGATGATTACACTGATATTCAAATACACAATGGATGTATGTGGCAAGGCCTTCAGTCTCTTAGGCCTTATTTGGCTTACTGTGAAGCTTGGTAGTTTATCCACTTGTCGCACTGTCCCAGAAGTCCCTCAATGTCATGCTAATTAATTATTTATCATTACCTAAACGCACTAATTAATTGTCAGTTTAAGGGCATGCTTTTATGGAAGACATATTCAGTCTGTCTCTGGGGATCACTTTCATCATAGTATACATACCAATTATTTATTAATATCCTGCTAATTCTCTTTAGAGTAGACAAAGTGAAGGTCAGAGGAGAAGAAAAAAGCACAGTGATTTGTGAGTGAAGCCTACTGACATTTATCCCTTCCCGTGGACTTTCAAGATCTGTTTAGAAGGATGCCGTTACCCCTTTCCTTATTCTCAAAGTGAATGTCAAGGACACCAGTAAACAGCGATGCCATACCTCATTACTGGTCATATTTATTCTAAGGAGATGCCCTTATCACAGTGTTTATAATTAAATGGATGGTCCGCAGTTTTGAAAAGATCTGTCATTTTCCCTCTCTAAGTTCCTGGGGGGTTGTTTAATGGATGAGCTATTTGTCTTTTCCAGCCATGGTGCATGTTATATCCTTTTCATCTCGTTGTAAGATCAGACAATCATATTTTGAGCGGGTCTAATTATAGCAGCCTCCCATGAGTTGGCATTAAACTGCAGCATCACGCAGACATGTGGTATTGTATAATAAACAAATAATTGGCACACTTAGAAAGGGTCCATGGCATTTTGCAGATGTTCCTGTGCACTGTCGAAAATGTGTCAAGACACCCATTTGCCGGTTCTGAGATGACACCCAAAGTGCAAGAAGCTGTAACTAGGAATGCAAACCCCCTAACTTCAAATGCTCAGTCTGGTGTTAAGGTCACCTCAAATGCCACATCTTTGTGATCCTGAAACGCAGCTCAAAAAGAGATTAAATTCTAATCAGACTTTTCTCATTTTTAAATGCTTTAGAACATACAAGTCATTTGGAGAAGACTGTGGGAATGAGAGGCAAACGGTTTAAAAAATTAAGATTTCTTACTAAAATATGTGCTGGTCGGTGTATCAGATACTCGTCGAATTATACACCGACTCATAACACTGTTAATTCACCGTCTATAATTTGTGACAGTAATTGGTAATTTTTTTTGGAAATTACTAACTACCTGTTTCTGCTTCCTCTTTGGCGCTGGAGAGATATAGCCTACTGTGTGTGCAGATGTTAAGAGAGGTTTCTTTTGTTTATTTCTATGATTTCAAACATGGATTTGTTGATTATAGAGACACTAGGAAACATGAGTATTAATACTAAACCTGTCAGTCTATTGTCCAAACGTGTTTTCGCTGTCTACTTACTTTTCTGTGACTTGCTGTTCAGTTCTGATCCCTGTTGCTCTGTTTCCAAGCGCTGATCTGCTCACTGTTTATTCAAAGTTTATTAATATTAAAAGTATTGCATGTTCAAATTGCACCAAACTCGACACTGCACTCCCTCAGGTCCCCAGCAATACACCCGCAAAGTGTGAAGTCAAAAGGAAGACGGTTCTCGAGCTATGCGAAGGATATATAGTTAGATGCAGATTAGTTTATAGTTAGATGCGGGCTTGCTATTGCTAGCTGCTGCTGCTTGAGAAGACTCGGGAGGTTGGGCGCAACCAAGCCTCACAAAACAGGGGAGGGGAGGGGTTGAACACGTTATTCTTTGCTTGTAAATTACATTGAATCGAGAAAACCAACAACTTTATCATGTTTTATAACAGTTAATATATTTCATTCATCATTATGATATGATATTTGGGGGGTTGTACTGGCTCCCCCCCGTAATCTACGCCTATGCATTTAGGCATCGTGGCTTTTGCACATTAGTAGTATAGAAACATAATTTCTAGGAGACAGGGTTTCCAATAATTTTGTGCAACACTTCTTAAACATCAACTGTAAGCTTTACGTGACTACAGATTTCTCAGCATATAGAGCAACACTGACTGCTATCAATGTACACTAGTCTTTAGCATAGTACATACAGCAAATGATGTTACATTAACAGATATAACAGAATTTTACCTGGAAATGACACACAATGTGATCGACAACACAGCTCCTAAAGATAGTTAAAAAGGCTGGTACTGCTGTACTACGTCCAAGATGCTTTGCCCCTATGTGTCTCATAAATAAAAGTATTTTATATGGTCTAAGTAAAATCTAGGACAGTGGGCTATTAATGGCCAAAGGACTCCTCTCCCGGGGCAACAGTGTTAATCGGAGCAATAGGTCTCCTTCCTGCTGGATCAATGTCAGCACAAATTTCAGATTGCTTTCCTGATGCGCGCCAAGTTATCTGTGATTCAACTTTAATAGGTTATTGAACGGAGCCAGCATTTAGGGAGCAGGGCCGTATTTCACGTTATTGACAATCAAATGCACACAACTTTCTCATTAGCATGCATTAGGAAAACACAGAATGAATCCTGACAACACCATTGGGGAACATGACTACAGTTACACGCTTGTTTAAACAAACACGCCTAACAGAAGCTCGGTGTCACGTGAGGAGGGGACATGAGGAATGTAGGTAAATACGGCTTGACAGACATTACACTGGACAAAAAGCTACTGTGCTACCTGAAGGAGAAGCATACATTTTGAAAAAAAAAAGGGATGAGCAGAGACAACAGTGTTTCCTAAATATAAATTAAACATTGAATTATAAATGTATAATGATAAAGCAATCCACAATATCATCTTTAATGTTGCAAGACCTCAGTGCATCAGGGCTTTGCTCGTTGTCATTTTAGATAAAGTCATGATTTTCAGCATTAATGCCACTTTAAAGATCTGTAGTGCATACATCTATTATCTCTGCTTTTAAGGCCAAAAGAGGTCTAGATGTTTCACATTTATTTGACCAACAAATTGGTATCAAAGCAAAGAATACCATGTAGTGGATATTCATCGATTTTAATATTCTTTACAATTACATTGAAGCAGACACACACACAGATATACAGTAACAGCTATGCAAATGCTACGTCCAAGTGATAGGCTATTAGGACTCATGACACGTGTGATTCTACTGCTTTAACCAAGCTCGTTACACTGTAATGTATTTGCTCTGACAATTCCTAACCAAAATGCATGGTTACTGGATGAAAAAATGAGTGGTGGCAATTCAATCTGGGTGTGCTAAATCAGATGACATTTCGCTGCACCTGAAGGTCAAGTGTTTTGTCAACATGGACAGAGCCTGCCGACAAAGCTGCCAACATCAGGTGAAAGATTTACAATCCACGTATTACCCAAACAAGACGCGTTTGAGAGGCAGGAAAAAGACAAATGGGAGGTTATTGTATGTTGAGGGAAAAAAATATATATACACTGTTACTGTAGAGTGATACAATACCCATATGTCTAGTGTGAGTATAATGTGCTGTATTTCAGGCCTGTGTCAGTTTATAAAGTGTGAAACAAAGCAAAAAACAAATGCATTGCTATCAAAATTGTAACTTGAATAAGTGCAATTTTCAAATTGCAATGTTAATTATAATCTATATAATTAAGTGTCTAAACAAGCTGTAGCAAACGGAAATTGAAGCCGTGACCACTGATTTCCCTGACTATGATGATTCATTTCGGCAGAAAATGTACTTAGCTGTTGCTAATTTACATTCATTCTGTGAGTTAGCAAAACAACAAAAAATAAATCTTGGCTGTCATCTGGTTAATGCACTCTGTGTAAGCCTCGTCAAATTTAGACGAGTCCTGTAGCTAGCAGATAGCTCGAGTTGTCGAGAGTAACAGACAGCTGGTGAACAGAGATGTCATAATCTACTTTTAACTTTTAAGTACATTCATCGCTTTTAATATATCACCTTAAACGTTTGTTCAGGACTTCCAGCATTTAGATCTGTAAAGCAGTTACATCTGTCAGTCTGTGTAGCTAACGTTAGCTCAAGCAGCTACAGCACTGAGCTGTAAACATTGCGATGCGCATATTCAGTGCATTGTCAGATGTGATTTACCAGCAGTTTGCCACTTTTGAATGTCATGTACATCTGAATATTTGTTAAGCAATGAGTAATGTTAAGTATACCACATTTAATAGCCAAATAAATGTGAGCTAAATTGTTTGTTTTTTTTCAACTTTTGTCTTACTGGTTTAAAAAAAAATCTTGTTTAACACTACTGTACATTGACACAAATACAGATCTGTGGATCAGTTTATAGAAAATAATTCCAATTGTAATCGCAATATTGGTCTGAAAAATCAGATATTTTTTCCCTAGAGCTGAACAACCAAGATATCTTGGTCAGGATAATTCTACTAATTTTCTTGGTTATTGTGATTCAAGTGGCTCTGACTAATGCCAGGCTTCATCTGCAACAGTATAGTTGCTCTTGAACAGCAATAGCAACCTACATTTGAATTTGATGAAAATGTTTAGTGTGCCATTGATTTCTTTTATCTTTACAAAACAGTGTAGACATAACCAGGGTCCCTCCACAGCGGGAAGGGCTTAGCTTGAATTATTCAGTATTTTCTATCACAACATATTGTTCCATAAGCTTGGTATACATTATTACGTAATATAGAATGTTTAGACTCCAGTCTCCATGAACATTACACAGGAGAAAATATGCATTTGGTGCATTTGCTGCTGACCTAACCTCATCTCCCAAGGTATGCAAATATCATCACACAGGAAGGCCTGTTCAGGTGGTTTACGCCACAAAGTCATATAGATTCAGACAAAATATCACACCTGTCATGACACCTTAGTGTTTATGTACTATAGTTCAAACCTTGTTTGCATAACTGTAGCCAAAAGTAATGTACCCAGAGAGGGAAAAGGAGACTGAAAAGGGATGTTAAAAAGCATGTTCGTTGAGACAATGTTATGTGCAGTGTGTGTGTGGTGACAAACTCGAAAAAAGCAGCAAGGGGCACAGGCAAGTGTGTGACATTAGAAATAATTCAGAATAAGGGCCAAGTGTCCAGCCAAGCGGACAGACGAGCGCCTCATGTTCAGACTATGCCAGGGGTAAATATTCACTATGACATTTGTGCTGTATGCTATTTCCACCGGCTGAATTGTAGCCAACTGACATTTTCATCCAAGTCACACTGGCCATGATTTCTACATTTCAAATCTATTTGAAAAATCAAATTTACAGGGGGTGAACACAATGAGTGGGAATGCCGAACAATAGATTGAAAGGTGTTCAGGATGCAATGCAATTATGGCCTCAGAAATATCCACAGAGGTGATTTAACACCTATTTGACACAGACTAACCCTCAGAGTGTGAGCTGTAGTTTTCTCAGCTTTTGACCATATCTATTTTAGTTTTTTCTGGCTTATTTTAATCACCTATTAAAATTAATTTTAATTAAATTTGACCTCAGTTTGAATTAAACAAGTAGCAACAAACTGCCACACCACTCGGCATTATAAACTTTGGTGCACGCTTGGCTCAGTATACATTTTGAAGACGACATCCCTGATTTAACACCACAGCAGCTTCAATGAAGTATGATTTTACGCTTTCGGCAAACCGCATTTCTCTCGTTCAGGCTAGCTCTGGTATTGGTAGCTATCCTTTTGGCATTTTTCCCCTTAAAATGTTTTAACACGTTTATTGTGACAGTTGAGGTGTGTTTTGAGATTCTTTTGGTTTTCCCTTTTAGAAAAAAATAACAAATGGCTGCCAGAAGACATTACGCACTTAAGTTTGATACTTTCTGGTATATACTCAAAATGATCCCATACACTGCTCTCGCATTTCAAACATCTAATTTTGTGGCTCAAGTCCATGATCTCAAATGTGCACTCCTTCTGTGGGTAATATTAGCCCAAGAAAACTGTAACATGTGTGATGCATATTGGAAAGGTATTTTGTTTGTTTCAGTCCATTTTCCTAGAGTAACATTTCAGTTTTCATCATAGCTTTGAAAATGATTTACTGCTTTAATTTTAATAAACAAAATGGATTTTTAAATGTTAGTTTAGCTTTCATTACATTGTAAGGTGTCTCTATTTTTTTGTCCACCTCCTGCATTTGCTATCTCTCCCAAAGTAATTAAACCGAACGAGTGAGGGAAATGAAGAAGCACGAACCCATTATGTGGCGGTGGCCTAAAAGCAAGCTTGGTTAATTTTTCAGAGGAATTTCCACTAATGTATTCAGAGACTGGGAGACATGACAAAATAAAAAGCTCAAGAAGAAAAGTGTGCATTTAAAGTGTGCTTGGCTAAAGGCTTTCATAATCATAGTTATCTGCACGGTAAATGCTATTCAACGTACAAAAAAATCCTTATTGTGATGGATGTGCAGGAGTGGTGGAATACTTCATTAACCAAAATGGAGTTTAAGTTCATACATACTCACTACTCAAATCATTTATGAGCTTTATTCAAACAGAGACAAAGGTCTTTTTTGAAATACACTGGTTCATGAGTTCTTTTAAAAACTTTCCTAGGAAATGATACTCGTATCGTGGCGGTGCTGTAAGTCACGTTAAAATGTATTTGTTTGATAGGCTCACTGAAGCAGTGTAGCTGCAAATGAAACCTTTCAAACTGGTAATATAGAGGGACCCAACTTGAAAATGCCACAACAGTTTATTAGCACTATTAATGTGCAGAACATCTGTAATATGGAAATCGAGAAGAGAGAAAGAATCTTATGTACACATGGCATTACCCCCACAACCCTGCAACTTGTAGACACACTTTTCATTTCCAAGAACTAATGCAAATTTTGTAATCTTTGAGGGTTTTTTTTTTTTATTTCTGAGTAATCTAATCAGGCCCAAGGGTGCAATACCTATAACAATTCCCTCTTGCTCTTTATTAGCTGGATCCTAATTCAGACAGAGCTGGTTTGAGGAATATGCAACTTCAACATCAATCAACTAGACATGAAAAACTTCTATTTTGACTTTTGTATTTGACTTTAAATTATTCCTCCCCATCCCCACACAGTCCAAGCTGTGAGTCATATCGTACTGCTTGATAATTTCAGCGCCCTTTAGGGAAAAGGTAGACAGTGTATATTGATTGATTTGGGCTGGATATATACGCAAAAACAAACAGATATCTTGTTCTAAAGATCAAGTTCTTCCCCAACTCTGGCGGCATTAACAAATGCAGCTGAGACTGGGCCCAAAACACAGGCACAAGATAATTAGTCACACCAGGCTTGGAGTAGGAAGGGCAGGGAAGCAATCTGACTGAAGGATGTATTGATCCTCCAGAGAGGGAGGGGCACCCAGTCAGGAGTCATGATCAATCTTGCGAGCCAACTCTCTCAATCTGTGATGAAACCTCTGTGTGTTTGTATGGGGAAGCATTCTATCTACACTATACACACTCTAAATACACGTTTGTGTGTGTGTGTGCGCGGTCACATTAACACTACCAACAGCTTGGTGTATGACTTGTCAGAAAGAGACAAATGTCTGTGTGAGTAAAAGACTCCCAGGGGTTAGAGGAGGGGGGTTTAGCTGTACCACAACATCGGAAGCCTTTATCGTTGAGTTAAAAGGCATCCCTGAGCCAGAGATTCTCCTCATCAAACTGAGCGCTCCAAACCAAGGCACAGTGAGAGGTTTTAAAACCGACTCAGGGAGTGATAGAAAAGGTAAATCTTCCCAAATATAAACTGTTTGCATATTGGTGTTATCCGCTGGCTGGTCACAGGTGGGCTTCATCTGATTAGACAGTGGTGATGCATATCAGGAAGAGCAGCCAACCAATTGCACTGCAATTCATCTTCCTCTGATACGCTGGAGGAGGAGGAGAAGGTGGGGAAGGAGTGCAGCGGGACTGAAGTGGGTTGCAAAAGCAGCAGTCCTCCCTTTAGCCTCAAAAGATATGGGATCAGTGTTCAGTTATTTGCATGTTGCGAGAAATGTAAAAAGAAATGAGAAACGGACACGAAAAGACTGTGCGAATGTGTTTGTTTATGGGTTTATGGGGGATTTAATAACGCTCCGTGCTGGCCTCCAGGGTTGGGTGTGTGGATCAGATATCAGACAGCATGCTAAGCTGCAGGGACACCCACAGCAGTGGAACTGTAGATGGCTAATTGACAGGCTGCTGGAGACGAAGCCAGTCTAGATAGCCAGTCACTTTCACGCTCCCACACTCCTCACTCTTCACCAGGGGAAAGCGGGTGGCTCGGCGAGACGTGTGTGTGTGTTTGTGTGTGTGTGTGGGTGGGTATGCTGTTAAGGGGTGTGCAGATATTGGAGTCACTAGAGAAGTGGATGTCACCCTCACAGTCATCTGCACATGTAGACAGCACATTTTCACACACACACACAAACAAATATATATAAAATTGAGAATGAATGCCTGTGGATGGGAGTTTTCACAGGACTCAAAGACAACGCCAAAGGCAGGGGATGTATTTCTTGTGGTAACAAAAATGATCACACTCATGTATCTTTCTACAGATGCCCCGGCTTACACACCACATTGGGCCCAAGTGAGAGACTGACAAGTACACAAAAGAAAATTTGTGCATGGCTCCAACACGGATGGAAAATGTCACAATAGAAGTAAAGCCAGGTCACTGTACCAAACATGTTGTAGTTTTGGTGACTCATCTCTGTGTGATTGCACTTATATCCAGATACCAGTCTTATACTGGACATTGCTAGTACAAACCCTATAGTGAAATACACACACCACACAGTCAAATGCTGCTGACCGTACGTGCAAAGTCTTCTAGGTTTAGGCACAGGCTGTACAGCTCGTTATCATCAAGACGTTATTTTGCTTTTCTTATTTTAGGCTGTAAATATGTTTTTCTGATGGACAACACTAGGTCAGAACACTTATTGAAATCCACTCACAATAATGTCTCTATTGTGCCATTTATTCACAGTATTGATTTACATTAATGCAGTTTAAGATTTCATCCTACTATGAAGGATAGGACGAGGGAGGGGGAAAAACATCATCTGTGGCTTATACTATTAAACATTCAATTATCTATAAAACACGCAATAGGGACCTTCAGTCAGTGTAATAACAGATTGCAGGTGGAGAGCTCTTCAATGTTGTCGCCGTTAACCCAGGTTTTTATAGATCACCTCGCATGCCACCCTATAGCTGTTTAGTTATCTCCATGAATATATGCAGAAGGGATCTGTCCTTGCTGAGAGCAAAATCTGATAATGCAGCAGCAAACACAGCTGAGAGTCAGAGCAAACCAATTCAGAGCTCTGTTTAAAAAAAGCCAAAGGGCTTGCTGCTCATCTCTGCGACAGCACCACACAATAGATGAACAATTATTCAGAGTAAGACTGGAAGAAAAATATTAATCTATTTATTCATGGCTTGTTGAATCAGCTTTATCTTCTGTGATTAATCCAAGTCAATAATGTAATCTTTAATTATAAAGAATAGCCTTATTACCTACGTTAAATAATCACCACAATGCTGGAAAGAGGAAAACAAATTTCTCTGCTGCGTGATTATGTATTTTCCTGCCATAAATTAGATCAGCCAGACAGTTGTACTTATTTAACTCATTCGAACAGTGAATGCATAGAAGCCAATTAATGATTTTCTATAATAAAGTAATAACTGAAAAATGGATGGGAAACATTTACACCCTTGTGCTTTGTGATTCAGGTAGTTTAAAGCACACATTTAAGACAGTGAGTTTTGACTAAATTTACCATTCAAATGCATTATGAGCTAAATTATGAGCAATTACTTGAGATTCTTTGTGGAATAAAACAAAATGCTAATCAGAGGTGTATTGCACAGAACATGGTCTGTTTACAGAAGAACTAAAAGGTCAGAAAATATTGCAAAAATCTTTCATCATGCAATTTTCCCAAGAGCCCCACATCCATGTAGCCATTACCAATAGAAAACATCTGGAGCTCCCAGAATGATCAATCGAAAGAAAACACATTACAAGACGCCGATCCTGAAGGAGGGCCCTTTGAGAGAAAGAATAATGACCGATGTGCGCAGGAGGCATTTGTATGTGTGTGTGTGTGTATGGGTGGGTTTGTACATGCTTGCATGTGATTAATAGCACATCACCTGTAATAATGGCTTCCTTGCTGTAACAAATGATGTGCGATTTGTAGTTACAAAATACACACTCACAGGACAGAAACAGAACACGAACAGCACTCTGTTACTTTTACATTCTGCTCTCCTGCCTGGTCCCACAACTCCCAGTCCTGCGTCCCTATGCGCTCCCAGTTATGTTCCCCCACCAGGACTCGGAGTAAGGGATTTGTCATGCGTGGAGGCAGCAAGTAGCCTGTAACAAATCTAACTGACAGACCCCCAAAAATGCAGATCACATAGCCGACAGAGAGGAAACAGCAGCTTAGAACTTTCAACAGGATCTTAATCTGTGATGAAGTCACCCAGTGTCCAAAGAGAGCTATAGAATGTTTCATGGACTGACATGGGACAGACATATCCTGGATGTCAGAATTGTCTGCTAATTAATGTACTCAGGGACGACTGAGTGTCAAAGTGTCACACGACATCGCTGTCAAACGTGCTACAAGCACATTAGAAACTTTTAGAGTCATGTTGTTGCTTCAGACTGCATTTCGTCAAACTTTTCAGCTCCCCCGAGGAGCATGACATTTTCTTTTGCCTGATAGAACAACTGAGAAAATTTCTTGGAGGGGGATCCATTCTCATGTCACAGGTAATTTTACATCTCCGTGTGAGGGGCTGCCTTCAACAAAAACAAAGAAAAATAAATACCTCAATAAATACGCTGTTTAGAGAAACAGAAGGAGAAGCAGTGGAATGTCATTATTTCTTTGGTGTAATTTGGCACATCAGAGGTAATGTAGTGCCATTCCTGTGATAAGACAGAATCTTCAGGTCTCAGGAAGGTGAGCATATCAATGTTCAACACACCCTATTAAGACTTGACACCCGCACTTTATCATCAGTAAAGCAATTGCATATTCCTATTCCTGCAGGAGAAATGGGGAAATCCATCTCCTGCAAGGACAGTGCCTTTAATAAATAGTGCACAGAACACAGGCACAAACTCTCCCTCTTTCACCTGATCCCCCCCATCTCTCGCTATCTCTCTCTCTCACACACACACACACACACACACACTTTCCCTCTCTCATGGAAATTGTTTCATTCCTTTTAGTCAATCTGGCTAATGCAAAAATCATGTATGTCTGTCTTTAAATATTTAATCTTAACAGCAGCAAGATTGAAATACAACGTTGAAGAAGCATTACTCCTTCCCTTCTGAAAGGTACAAGAGCTGAGAGAGAGAGAGAGAGAGAGAGAGAGAGAGAGGGAGAGAGGCAGCTGCTCTGCAATGTCAGAAAGCGAGCGGGGGAGCGACAGGGAGGGATGGAAAAAGAGAGAAAGAAGAGACTCGGCTATTTTCGATGACAATTTTGTTGCCATGCACTCTCAGCTACTGGAGTTGGAGACAGCATTAAAGCACAGTTTGCCTAGGAAAAGTATACAACCATACACGACAGCTCTCCGTTTTTCTTCTTCTGGAGCAGCCTTTGTTCTCTGACATAATAGATTCTGGTACAGGCTGAAACACACGGCTGGAGACAAACACTGTTGCTGCTTAGAACTTAGTGAGAAGAGATACAGCTCAATGACTGAGCCAAAGCCATGAATCATGCATGCAGAAATGTATCGTGGGAACCACATTGCCCCTGGAGATGAGTACAAGCACAAAGAGAATTTAAATTCCCCTTGCCTTAAAGTGTTCATTTTGCTTTCGTGCTTATTGGTAGTTTTGTATGAATGAGTCGAGTCTTGTGAAGTTACGTATGTATGATTCCTCTGAATGTTTAAAATGTGACAGTTTTACTTTAACTGAAATTGTTTTACGCAAAAGTTTTGATAAAGCCAATAAAACAGGGTGCAGTATTGTAACATGATAAGAGTCTGGCAAAGACAGAACTCTGAGAAACTTTTTCACTCACCACAGAGAAGTCCTCGACTGAACAGTTCTGTCCACTGAAATTGCAGCTCATGAGCATCTCTTCTAACTGATGTCCTGTTCTGTTGAAGATGTCCTGCATGTCAGGGGCAGGATACATTAAATCAGTGGGTTTGTGGCCATCCTTGTTTTTGGGGGGCAGACCTGTCAAGTTGGCCAAGTGGTAGATGTCGGCATCGGTGAGCGCGGAGAAACGAAAGCGGTTGATGTTGCAGATGGTCACAGCGGGGAAAACCATTTCTGGGCTCGCCTCTTCATTCAGAGCTGTGACATGAGGATGTTCCAGGTAAGAGATGGCACACTTAGCCGCTTGGTACAGAAACAGCGCCAGTGAAGTCAAAAAGGCAAGAGCCCAGAGAGTCTGCCGGATGCCCAGGCGACCAGAGACAAAGATATGGTTAATCCCATGAAGGGAGCAGGAGTTAGCAAACCCGGCCAAGTCCTTAGCCGGAGGTGTGCAGATCTCCTCGATCAGGCTCTCCTTGTCCCCATCCTGCTTGTTTTTCTGCTTCTCATCCTCCTCTGCAAATTTGATTTTGCAAACAAATTCGATAGGCATGGGGGCAGCCAGGTCTGCGTTTTGATTTGTTTTTGATGGCAGCTATCAGCCCTGGATCACTTCCTCCTACTTCCTTGGCTTTTGTCCTCTGGGCAGGAAACAACTCCAGAAAGAAGAGAAAAAGACAGGAGAGAGTTTGTTGCTGCTGCTGCTGCCGCTGCTGCCTCTGCTGTGACTGATAGTGCTGTTGCTGCTTCTGCTGCCACGGCTCCTTGTGACTAGAGCGCTGCTGCTGCTGTGCTGCTACTGCTCTGAACGCTTGTCTCACTACTTGATCAGCTCACACAGTCTCGCTTATCAGCAGTAATACAGCTGTCAAAGAAAAAACACCCATGCACACTGCCTCAAACCCACGGATGAAAATGCAGCATTTTGAGTCGGACTAAAATAGGCACAGGGTACTTAATAATTCATGAGAAGGTAACATTGTGATTATTTCCTCCTCACTGGCGCGAGTCGCAACTTCCCCCGGTGATCCCTGCGCTTCCCACAGACATTCCCTCCCCTGCTTAATCCACTTGTTTGGACGGCGCTTCCACTTCTTCACTTGAATAAAGTTGGTGTCAAAGGTTGTTCTGCCAAACATCCGGTGTTTGATGTGAATCGCAGGGGGTTGCTTTTTAATGCCACTCCGAACACGGTCTCTAGAGAATGCCTAATTGAAACAATAATGAGGATGTGCGAGAAGTGGAATTGAGCACAAGCATCTAGCTGGGAATCAATCTTGTGTTCGCAACAAAAAAGTAAAAGACTATTGATCGAGCAAACGTGCCTGTCAGAGATTAAGAGAGGCAGTACAATGGTGTTTTCTTATCAGGAACTAATGGTAGCATCACAAGACTCTTGCACGAATTTGAATTAGTGAATGCCTCCTGATCTGGACCCCAATGCTGCTAAAGATGTTGAAATGAAGTATTGATCTGCCTCCGTCGCTATCCTTTACAGTGTGTGTCTTAGTGCTGTTAATGGCCCTTTTTCAAGTTGCCAAACAAAATTATGCAAATGTGAGGCAGAAAAAGTGAGCGCCCTAATGCATGTTATTCCCCTTTAAATGGAATTAGTCATGCGGGTCACATCACAAGGGGCTGGGACCTCTGGAGAAAAGGCATATTTAAAAGTGAATTCAACTGCACCAAATGCACGTGTCAAGTCAGGTCCAAGGGAGCATCAGAAATGATAAATTACTCAAAACTGCAGAACGAAGAAGGGTACAAAAGAAATCTGCTTTTTCTTACCCGCCCAAACATCTGTCTTTATGATGTTGACCTGCGAAAAGTAATCATTCTTGCTGTAAATAAAGAGGAAGTTATGGCACCAAATGTTAGGAATAATCAGATCTAAATCAGTTTACAATTGTAAAAGTGAGCTCTTTGGCTGGTTAAAAAATGCCATCTCCTTTTGGGACAAAACAAAAGACAAAGACAAAAATCCCCCAACTCTGTCCTTTTTCCTTTATGTTTTTATTTAGTCATCGCAGTGCCTCAGATATTTGCTTTTAACACTCTTTTTTTATAATAGGATTGTCTTTTGATGGTGTGTTCCTCTGCTAGATAAACAGAGATATCTAGGATATTGCCTTTACTTGATAGAAGTGAAGTGTCCGTAGTTTAGCCGTGCCTCTGGCATGCACTGAGGTCTGCTAACCACAGAGTGTTTTATGTAGTCACTCCCAGAGGATGCTGGGCTTATTTACAGTCTCACAGAGGAAATGAAAGCTCACAGTCCACGCCATGACTAAATACCAAATGTGAATAAAAAACACGCAGGCACATCTGGCACATGAAAACCATTCAAGAGTGCATGGCATTATGTTTGTTTGTCAGAGCCAATAACACTCCAAACCCTGGGCCTGTTTTGTGTTTGATGCCCTAAAAATGACATACAGTGAAATAAAATATCACTGACCTTCAAGTTATTTTTGACACTGTCAATAATGTCTCATTTTTTAACATATAAATACATTAGCAGGGGTTTTTGTGGGGCTTCATGGTCACTACTAACACAACCACAAATACAACTTTATAGAGTTTTATGAATGCCATGACCTGAATGCTTTTCTGCTCTTTAAATACAAGGCTCAGCTGTGAATCAAAATGTTGCAAAAAAATGGTTGAGAAGGTTTAAATCGGTCTGTTTGGTCTCTTTATTGAATAGTAAAAGTAGTTCATAGATCTGGAAGCTCTGAATGGATGATGTCCTCCCTGAGAGAACAGGCTGACAGTTTTATCATCTTGTCCAAAAAGCTCCATCTATTGGATGTCTCTGTGGTCAATTGCTGCTTTGATGTAAACTGCAGTGTGGCAATTAAAGACACATTCAGCTCACTGTCCAAAATTTAAGGAGGATGGTTTAGGGCGGACATGCTTCTATCATAACCAAAAGGAATTAAGTATCATTCATGAATTTTCTTTGTTCATAGAATTCTTTACATGTAAAATTAAACAGACAAAATAAAAACAGACAATTATATTGGTCTCTTGCCAATAAGCTTGTGTTTTCAACATGGCTATACGAGAGCCTAGAGCATGCTGAAATATTAATCAAAATCCATTCAGCATTTTATTTTCTCCCATTGGTAAGCAAAAGTAATTTATAACAGTCAAAAAACAACTAGAGAAGGCAAAACTTTCTGAAGAAAACGTGAATGTGTTTGCTTTGGTTGAAAGACAATTTCAATGCATATCAGGAAACCTAAAAATCCATAATTAGGCAGCTCCAATTGTTAGGCCAGTCATTTAGGCCTTGTTCAGACTGCCGGGTAAAATCCGTTTTTTGGCATGTTCAGATTGATTTTAGAAAGTCTGGACAGCCAAAAACCACACGAAATGCAATCTTTGCTAATTGGATCCAAGCCATTTGGAGGTGGTTTCAAATGTGATTCCAATCGGATTTCTACAGATACATCTCAGTCCAGACGCTCAGGCCACTCAAATCGGATTTCAAAGTGTCTTTTGCATCACTCGCAACGCGACACACAACGACAACGTCAAATCCAGAGTGATGGAAGTGCATCCGAGCGGCTGAGCAGAATCCATGCTGCAACTACCAGAGGGGTATGGACGAAAACAAAGAGAACAGTCCGTGGACAGGTGCTAAAATAAATTATAAGGGGTATAAAATAATGTGACGGAGGAGTAATGCACCGCAACTTGACAGCGTGATTGTTTGGATGGCGAACCCCAAAATGCAGCCGAAGCTGTGCCTTCGGTTTGTGAATTTTCTCATATGTAGGTTGCTTTGGATAAAAGCGTCTGCTAAATGACTAAATGTAAACGTAAATTTAAATAAACTGAATGAAAAAAAAGCTAGCTATGCACTGCAATTCCCCCCCCGAAGATGCAGCCACAAGATAGGCCTGTACACTGATAGATTTGATACACAAGCAGCTCAACTTTTAGACTTGCATGTGTGTAATTTCTATTTGACAGGTATTGATGCATTGATAACAAATAATGAAGACTCAATGCGACAGAGGCTGCTGCTGTCTCAGCAGTAACACAGGCAGGTATCTGTGGTCAACAGAGAACCTGGCTCTGTGGAACCGGCAGGGGAAATGTCATATTTGCATAAAAGCCACAAAATATTGTATTTCTTGTTTTTCTGGATGTTTCATATTTGAAGGTGTGGAATTGTGGAGGCTGCAGACAGCGGGCTGGTATTTGCTCTTTTTTTCCTTGAGCAAACACCAGAGATCTCGGCTCAATGAGAAGAAGATTTAGATTGAACTGTTACAATCTAATGAGGAAATGTACTGAAAGGTACTTGAGAGAATTAAGTCACTAATGTCTGCGTTCACAAAGCCTTTCATTGTAGCGTTTTTCTTATTTTCTACATCTCTATCTGATATCTAGTGCCAACTTTTGCCTGATATAAGATTAAAATTTACCTTTGGGGGTTAAAAACTCATTTAAACGATGCCCTCTACGTACCTTCTTTCATCACTAAAATTAATGTAATAGTTTAACTTAAATCATCAATCATTGCTTGGATTTACCTGCTCAGTCTATTTTGTGGGTAGAGCTTTGTACACTCAGGGCTATTCAGTATAATTATGTTGTGATGGAAATTTCTGCAGTTTCTGAACCCCAGTTACTTGAGCTTAAAAGCAAAACGTTTTCGTCTTGTTCACAAGAAAGTTATGGACACCAAGATGTGGATAAACTAGCCATGACAAAGAGCGCTGCACATACAAAAGGCCATTTTCATCGCCATGTAAGCTATAAAATACATTCACAGAGGAAGGCATCCATGCCCCCTAAAGCCCATTTATAATATCAGACTTCTCTGATCAGCACCAATGACATGGTAGTCCCTCTCCAACACCCTCCCACTGCCCTCACCGGTCTGTTTGATGATCACATCTGACCCATGCAAAATTACAAAAAGACCCGACTTTCAGTGATACTGACAGCCAGCAAAACTCAGTGCAAAACTGCCAGTCACATTTCGAAGGATCGTATATTGACAGGTTGTCAAGTCACAGTCGGTTCAAGCAAGTCGTAGTATATGTAACTACTGTATTGGTCCGGTTATATGTAACTATTTGCGTGCTTGTTCTGGTTTGTCGTCACAAAATGAACACGGTCCCCAAAATTTCACATACAGCTGCCAAAATTATTGGTCTCCGCACTTTAAACCCACCTCCTGTACCCTTACCTCACACAGAGAGCGTGCACAGTTGTGACAGACTCCGACCACCCGCTCCACTAGCGCTTTACTCTCAAGGGTTTACCTTCAGCTGAAAATACAGGACAATCAGCTAGAGGGAGGGCTGGCTTCAGCAAAAGCTTTGTACCATCTTCTTTACATGCACTAAACAGCTCTCTCTTTTGTATACTGTACATAACTGCAATCACTCAACTACTTATACCAAGGTACTCTGTCTCAGTTGCATTGTGTATTATTATTGTGTGCATGGTGTTTGTGTGTATAGTGCATCTATATATACACTGCAATAATTGGTAGTAGTCTGTGTGGCAAATTAGTGCAAATCTGATATGTATGCACTCTATTATAAATTAATATTGAAGTTTAGAAATAAATGAACATTTAATTTATGACTATGAAGTCCACTCAGTGGCTTGTTTTGATCAGCACTACCTGGCTACTAACCCTAACCATGAAAGTGGCATCTGAATAGATTTTAAAGATTAGTCACGTGTTTTCTGGAAGTCATATTTGTGTTTCCATTTGTGTGGCACCATAGAGGCTTCTCATTCTTGTTGTTGCAAAGTTGGTATCTTGAGGTTTAAGAATACTGGGAACTGACCCATTAAATTTGGGTTCAATTACCTTGAACAACAGACTTTGGCTGATGTGAGGCATCCATGTTTGTTAGTTTTCAGGAACTTTCATATTATTAAGTCAGATATATTAGAGCTTTCAGAAAAATCAGAGTGTCCCAAGTTTAATAACGACTTGAATGTTGATTTGAGCAGAAACTGGTAATTATGACATGAATGTGGCAAAAAAGCTCACTGCTGGTGAGAAAAAGCTGGTGACACCATGTGTCACTTAGGTAGCGCCCTTAAGCCTACAGTAGAGTTAACAGTGACCATCTAATCCAAGATGGTGGCCAAAAATATATGGTACCATGGGCCCTAGAAATTCTTAAATACCTAAATCTCTATGTAATCTATATATAAAATACATAATATAATCGAAAATCTATAGCAGGTCTGTTTAACCTGTTCTAGACTACGACTCCATTTTTAGGTCCAGAAAATCGGACAGTTATTGACAGGTGTCAAATTGAATATGGCCTATATGACACACAGAACACATTTCTCATTCTCTAGAAAGTGGAGACAGCTCCAAATGGATTGTTTATAAATTACAATATATTTCAAACAAACTTGTTTAATTAATACTGCATATCAAAAAACTAAATAGAATTAGAAATGTACATCACCTCCACACCTATGCATCGAGCACATGTTGGGTCCGGACCCCACAATTTAAATTTGAACACTTGTGACTCATGATTTCGTCAGAAATTATGTATAGGGTTTTCTTTGCATTAATCATCTACACTCTGATCAAGGCTACATAACTGGAGTTAAGACATTGGTGTGTCTATGAAACAAAAAAAATGTGTTTTATTTAATTAGATTTTATAGATGTTGTCTTTGTATGACTAGGTCCCATGATGGTTTGAATCTGGGTTTTTGGTTTGGGTTTTGTCTTCTTCTTTTGTTGTTTGTTTGCCTGTTTTGTGAATATTTGAACATGTGATTTAACTGTATGTTGTTGGTGTCAGAATTAAATCAAAATAAAACTAGTAGTACTTTACTAATAGTAAAGTGTGGGAATGTGCTCAGTTTTGTGGTATAGTATATCCATAGTTTCCATAGTCCTTTTCACTTGTTAGTTACCAATTTAGGGTCCCTTAGAATTACATACAATTTTGCTTTAAATTATATTTAAGAAGATAGGACGATACATTTTTGACTTGTGAATTTCTCACTGGAAAAGCAAAGAGTAGCAATGGTTCAATAGGAGGGGGTTAAAGGTGGGAACATGAGCAGCTTTGCATGTTGCAAATATTTACAGTGAGCAACAGGCCACCAATTAGGTGGTTTGAAAGTTGAGGCAGAGAAATAAGAACAATACAAAGTAATGTCCAGTCCCTGAGCTAATAGAAAGTGGGAGAGTATGATTTGAAATGTTGTTTATATCAAATGAAAAGGCCTGGTGAAACGACTCCACACACGGTGAGACAGAATGATCAAAGTAAACCACAGTTGTGCTCTTGCGAACCCACACAGTCTAAATGTCTGTTCATTTGCAATTTTGGATTAGGCTGATTCTACTGTGAAACTGCAGAGGGGAATTTGGAGGCATTCACTCACCACTTCATTGCAAATTCAGAACACTTGAGTTTTACTATAGCTTTCATCACTATGAAAATGCTGAAATGACTGGTGTAGCTTCCTAGGTAACATATCAGCTTGAATTAATGCTGAGATTGGACATGGTGTGGTTCAGTAGCTTAGTTCAGCCTTTGCGAGCACAAATTCTGCTACCATGTTATAATAGTAGATGAAAGTCAGAGGTTCCACCGCCCAATGAGAGCTCTCATTATTAAAGTTGTACTATCTTCTGAAGGACCATATGGGTACTCATTTTTCTGTATATGTAAGACCACATTGCTTAAAGGGAAGAGAAAAATATGGGAAGCTTGTGCAGTGGACTGAGGAATTGCCATGCTTTGCACATGAGTGCAAAGAGCAGGGTTCAGTGATTTTTTTATAGCCCTGAGGATCACTTCTCTTCAAGTCCACACGCAGCATGCTGCTTCATGCGGCAATGCAACACATTACTCATACATGCACCCTCAATATTTATATGCAAAACAGAGAATAAAGTTAAACAATGAACTGTGTCATTTGCTGGAGGTAAAAGAACCGCGCATATGCCATAACTTCTCCAGAGGCTTGAAATATGTGTCAGAACAGGAAGAGGGCAGAATTTGGCATCAACTTGTCTTGTTCCTCTCACCAGATGAATGTCAGTGATTTAATGACTGGCAACTATATTCCCATGAGAGCAAAAGAAATGGAAAGTAAATGTAAAATTATTGATCTAACCGCAGAATTAAGAAAGGTTGGCTGTTGACAAAGGGCACCCAATAATCGACTTGCAAAATAGCAGGGAACTGCCTTTATAGCTGAAGGTCACAGCAGCAAAGCTTCCTCCTTCTAAAGTGCATTTTTTAGTTCTCTAAACTGACCCCTGGATGAAAAATGAAAGAAATTCCCTCTTTCCCATAAGCAAGTGGAACAAAAGCTAAATGTCACCAGTTGAATCTTTTCTGCCAAAAAAAACATTCATGCGAAACATCTACAATATATGAAGTTTATTGTAAATAATGAATGAGCTTACTTTCCAACAGCCTCTTAATAAAACACAATCTCACTCCTCTTTTCAGAGTTCATGGTGTCAGGCTTTCTGAGCAGGTTGCAGTAGGACGAGGACGCATTGTCAAGATGACATGACGATGACATGAAGCTGGGAACAGAAGGATCCTACAGAATGATAACACACATTCAACCCAATCGGCAGACTAAAATGTAGCCGTTTTACCCTGAGGCTCTACATTTCAAACGCTGTGGTAAAGCTCTGGTTGTGTTAAGGCACAAAAATCACTTAGAATAGATCATGATTTGGGTTAAAATACTCGCCACAAAAACGACTACAAATGTCCAGTTTTGTTTGCTTTTGGAATTCCAGCCATCTCACTATCACACCACCGACCTCCCGTCCACCTCCACGTATGGAAGTCTGCCCTATAGGATATTATCTGAACTACTTCCCTTTCCATATGATAGGTATTGTAGAAATGTTGATATGAAACGTGTTATATGTATTCAAACATAACGTATCTGTGGTTTGTAGACACAAAATGGCTATTTTATTCTGGAAGCTGGGCTGAGAGATAACGAGAGAACTGACTTGTGCAACGTGAACTTTTTTTTTTGTCTTGCAGTCAGAAAGGAGGTTGTGATGAACATTGGCCTGCTAGCGGACTGTGTTTTTATTTGAATAAAAGAGATTAAAAGAATAGGTCAACATTATGGTATATATACTTATTTGTTTTCTTTTCGAGACTGAGATGAGAAGATTGATATTAATCTCATGTCTGTCCGATAAGTACGGACCTTGAGTCAGACCAAAACCTGTGCTGACCAAACACACCTGGCAACCTGCACTGTAGGCTACCATATACTAGTACATAGATAAACTTTTGTTCTTGAGAAATAGTCGCAGCAGTCCCCCTAAAACCAGCGATTGTTGTTTTTACATTTGTTTGCCTAAAAAAAGATACAAAGTGTTAACTAGTGAGATTTAGAGTTATTGTAAGGTATATTATTTAACTTTGCAGTAGCTAGGCTAGCTGTTTCCCCCTCCTTTCGATCTTTGCGCTAAGCTAAGCTAACCACATCCTCTCTGTACTCTCTCTCTGTAGCCTACTTAATGCACAGAAAGGTGGATTAGAGTATCAATCTTCTCATCTCACTCTAAAGAAAAGCTTGTGACTGTATTAAAAGAATTCCACTGTATGGCAGAATACAGTGGGAGGCTGAAGTGTACAGCTCTTTTCTGTCTTTGCATTTTTGGCATATTCAAAAAAACAATATTTTAGCCAAGTCACTCTTTTTGCCTTCAAGTAATGTAAAGCAGACCAATCTAGTAATTATTGTTTAGAGTACTTCGGAGAGGAGCATGTGATTACAGTGACTGAACTGATGAGGCTATATTATTATCACCATCTATCTGTTAGCATTTGATATCTTGATGCTGAGCGGGGGATCTCATTACTGGACAGATGCTGACTTGTTATTCTGCTCACAGCCTGTCAGTGCAGGACAGATGGGATGGGGGGACGGGATTGGAAGCCTGGGAGGTACCACTGACCCTCTTCCCCTCCCCATCAGCTGCATCAACAACATGCCACACGCATCATGGGCCCGACCCATCCTCTACTCTGACAGAAGCTCACCTGCCCTCAAGCCCCCCAGAACAACAGGGCGTGCTCCCCTGCCAGCTGTGTCGAACAGCCTGCGCCACTGGCCCGCTGAAGCCTGAACAAATTCTACAATAGCCAGAGGGAGACTTCTCGTTCATTAGGGCTGTGACATTTTATAAACAATGGCATAAATAACTACAGTTGGGGAAAAATGTTCAGAAGACTGTCAGGAAAATAAAACAAAAGTCTTAGAGAGCAAAGAATTAGCTACCATAGATGTAGGAGATGATCCTTGGTAATGGATAATTACGATAAGATAATTCTATTGTAATTTTAGGGTGTGACTTTTAACATCTGGCCAGAGACTGCAGAATGATTTACAGTCCTCCAATTTACAGTTCTTTTTTCTGTTGATCAATGAGAGCTGTCCCTATCAAATAAACAAATGAAGAAAATAAAAAAATAATGTTGACAAATCACTGCTTAAACTTGAGAGATGAAAGATGGATTTATAAATTAGATACACTGCTTTCAGAAGGGTTAAATGAGGGCCTTAATCTTGTTTCTTTTTTATAATCTTCATGTATCTTGTCCAGTGACATAAAACATACAGTTGTACAGTACACCAATAGTGAACTCTGGAAGGCCTTATAATGAAACATACCCTTTTCATGTTGTGTTTTTCCTAAAATGCTGATGTTTGATATACAATTTTATTGTCAATGTACTCACAACATTTAGATAGGAAATCAATTTTGTTGCTTTCTTGTAATCTTCATATGCTTGTCCCATAAAAAAGGAAACACAAGCTGTTGTATGCCAATGATTTATCGCTGTTATATGAAGTTAAAGTTTCTCCAGCGTTTTAGTACTGCACTTCTATAAAGTTGGGAGACTCACAAGAGACCGATTAAAAAAAGAATCATCAAAATTGAAGCAAATGATGCTGAGATAACCTGACTTTTAGCCTACACTTTCCATAATGCAACTCATATTTCATTAGACTGTCCCTGCCTGGTAAACACCCACATCTTTCAATATCCATGCATTCTGTTTGCGACATCATCAGGGGTTATTTTCTTAAACCTTAGAAAGCTCCTAGCTAAAGACAACATTATAAAACTGTTTTCACAGGCTGAGTAGCACTCCTCGTGACAAGTAAACTGAACTATATGTGTAAAAATTAGAGTGGCCCTTTAAATTTCAGAAGGCTCAAGAAAGGAGTCTTTATTGTTATTTTGTGTATTTATTTTAATTATAATAATGTTATTTTATTATTTCAACCTTTGATATAACTGTAGTGTCAATGTAATTGTGTGTATAAAGTGTTTGTGTGCTGCGTTCCAGGGAGGTGATTTAGAGGCGGGAATAAAAGGTGTATCTTGGTACACTGATGAAGGTCACAGGCTAAAGCATTTACACTTGTGTCGGCTGCTCATTAAATTGACTGAAGAGCCTTTGGCACCATGTGATCTTTTTTTTTTTTTGAGTGCAAACCTGAAACTATTTACTGTCAGCTGTGCAGAACAGCCGCTTCACTGCCCCGCTGAAGCCTAAACAAATTCTCTGCTTGCCACTGGGAGACAGTTTGTGATTTTGTGTACTTTAGGTTTGTGAGATTTTGTAAACAAATGGCATAAGTGCTCTAAGTACAGCATGCACATGTAGTGAGTATGTCTAATGCATCACAAATTAGTTTTCCAACTGATGAATACTAATATGTGATTTTGAGAGGCAAGCTTGTCTTGTTTTGGTTAAGTCTTGTTTTTGAGAAATGGAAAACTGCTTATTCGATTGCTTTAAATTTTTCCATCCACAGAATGCAAATGATGTGGCTGTTTAGTAAAATCAGAGACAGCAAGGAAAAACAGTCTTCTTTCGACATCATAATAAATATAAAAAGCACCAGTTTTCAAACTGTGCGGGGTTTTTTCTCCCTACTAAGTGGAGACTGTCACTGCCTCGTGCTTCTGGAGAAATTGAAGCTGTAGTCTGTAAAAAGGGTCTGATACTTGAATGGATGATAAAAGTACGCAGGCCCCAGACAGCCAAGTCCTAGAGGGCAGTCCTGACGCAAGATATTAGAACCTGAATAAATCATGTAACGTTGCTGTATCATCCTTGCCCTGATCAATCTTGCCTGATCAATACATCAGTCTTTAGGCATGATATCTGAGGGACAGTAGAGCTGGCACCTGGTCATTAGCATCAGGTGAATGATTGGCTGACAAAGAGGCTGGGTGGGGGCAAGGGGGGCAATTATAGCAGGGGCAACAAGGGGTGAAAAGCATAAATATTGCAAAAGGGTCAGCCAATAATGGAATTCTTGCAATCACAAATAGAGACGGATCAATTTTACACTATTTGGTAAGCTTTCGCATCAGCCATCTGCTCTGTGCAAACTCTGGAGATGGGTACTGCTTATCGTTTCTTCGACTAATACCCTACTCTAGGTCAGTTGTTCATAATAAAATCTGGCTATTCACAGCATGCTGTTCAGTTATCTGACAACAGCCCATATTGTTCAGTCAGTTTATGAATCCACGTCGATTCTTATTTTGTTCTGTGGAGCAACGATAAAGAAAGCAATAATCCTTTGTACTAAAAGTATTGCCATGGCTCCTTCAGTTCATCAAAGCACTCTGTGAAATAACAACACACTGTGCTACTAGTTGCTGATTAATTCATGTTACACTTGCTCACAGCAGGAACAAAGAGTCTCACTCTACAATCTCGCAGGGACTTATTTCCTCATTTTCCTCATTAGGGAAATTTTAACTTCACTGTGTATCATTATGTTTCTACCGTATACATGCTCCATATTTTACTCACTTTAGAGGAAAGAGAACTTTAAGGTGATGATGTACTGGGTATTTGTTTTTGTCCTAATACTCTTTGGCAAATTGTTGCTAATTATGTGGTTATTAAAATCTTATTACCCGATTAACAATTACATATTTGGTTGGTATGTTGGCACATCACTCATCACTTGTGAAATGTAACTGTTTACAAGTACAATTTTCCTATTGCCTCATAATGATTTATTTCAAAATTGAGCCATATTTTTCACTAATAGGCCTTTTTACATAAAAGAAATGTTGGTATGTCACAGCAGGAAAAACAGAGGTGTAAATAAAGTAGATGTCAACTGGGACACTTAAATAGAAAGAGCCATCATTAATGTAATTAGTGACTACTGTGCTTGTCCTTCTTTGACAAGTCAAAATGTGTGCTGTGAAAATGGTCTATGACTTTTGCATTAGAACTTACGAAAATAACAGTTTTATAACAGTAGTAGGTCTACAGTAAACCATAGTAAGAATCTCATTTGTGTACTATAAGCTAGACAGTTTTTGAAAGCAGGCGACTAGTTGGGTGGGGATGGATCGTGGCTGGGCACTGCCAAACTGGTGTGGATAATGGACTATAGGGATGGATGAGCAAGCCTGGCACTCGTGACTATTGAACAAGGCACATAACAAATAAATAACTCTGGTATAAATGTTTCCATAATCCATACAAATGTTGGTTAACCAACCAGAAAACACAAATACACCTGGCACCAGGAAAATACAACTTTTAAATTCAGAACAGAGAAATTATGAAACACTGGAGGAAATCTTGAATTACGAAGACTGTTTATTAGTGCAAGAAAAAAGCAATGAATAGCAAACAGCATGTATTATTGTTAAATACTATACTGAAAAGTGAGTCTGTCTCGACTGTAGTTTGAGAACCTACTTGTCGCGTGACAGTAATGCTATGTAAACGTCTACACAACCATGGCAGACCACAGACCAGCATTACATTTATCGAGCTTCAGCATCAAAGAGTTTGCCTCACAGCTCTCACACTTGGGTTATTTATTTGGAATATCCAGTTTACAGGTAGACTAATATGAAAATGTGTTTGTGTGACTCAGTGAAGAAGTGAATGTGGACAACAGTAAATGCAAGGGTGGACTAGTTGCCAAGGTTAAAAGTTTCATTTCCGATAAAGGCATTCACAAATAGTATATAAGGAAGAATGGGTGGCCCATCTACTGATCTTGTCAACTCATTATTTTGTGGCTCTAGTGAAATTTTCCATTATATAGTCCGTCCTGGGAGAGGTGCTTTTCCTGAGGTTTCTTGCATTTTTTTCCCTGTTAAAAGGTGTTTTTGGGTAGTTTTTCCTTAGTCGAATCGAGGGTCTAAGGACAGAGGGTGTGGTATGTACAAGCATTTTCTTAATCTGCTGCCCCTAAATAATCAAAGTTATATTTTATAAACCATATTTTTGTTACTGCGGCAATTAGTCATTCATTGTTTTTACAATTAGTTATTACCTCTCTATATAGTAGTTTTAATTGGTAATAGAGGAGTCCACCATTCCTGTGCTGGATTCAGATTGCCCTCACAAGCACGAGGGATTCACAGGAAAGGATGCATGTGTGTGATCCAGCGACATTTTACCTCAGTTTACTGTTCACTGTCATAGCCATATCAGAGCAGTATTACATTGCTGCTAGTTCAAATGGAACATTTCCATTGTTAAAGTCTTTGTTCAGTCTGACTTTTCAATGCACTAAAAACGTGTTCAAGACAGAACGCAAAGTGAATTCTTGAGGCACCTTGATCACATATAAAGTCAATGCAGAGATGCGAGTTGGGGCTAAGACATGTCAGTAGGAATTGAAAATGTTTCGACTTGAGCAAAAAATTTGCACTTACCCTGAGGCTTTAGGACTCCAATTCCTGAATATATGGAGAAAAAGATAGCTCTCTAGAAGAAATAGTAGAAAGAACTGGAGTCCCTGGTAAGTTCTGAGATCATTCAGCTGAGCTGTCACACAGACTCGCTTAGACATCAAACAGACACATTGGTCATTTTAAATAGATTTATCAAATGACCAGTGCTGTTTTTTTTTCTGGAGGCAGTCTCACAATCTGAAAATGGAGAATATTCTCTCTTTTACTCAGATTTTTTAATATTCATAATTCATAAATTGAGCCATTTGTTCAGGTCAGAGGATTGTAATTGCTGTTATATCAAGATAACCTTTTATTCTAGCATTTTTTAGATAAACTAATTCAAATCTAACTTATATACTGCTGAAATTAAATAAATCCTTTTTGGCTTTCTTCATAATGCTAAAATGAACAGGTCAGGAGATCTTGCTTATACTGCCAAATATACCAAGACAGTTACTGAGTGTTTGAAGGAGGAAATTCAACAAATTTCATGTATAATGAGGATATATATTTTAGAATTTGGTAGATTATTTCTACAGTATATGCTTTCTCTAATCTATTTTTTCAATTTGGCAATAGCAGTACAAAAGAGACATACTCCTTAAAAGGTAAGTGGGTATAAAAGCCAAAATTGGAGGGGACTGTCTCTTTGACAGGTCAGAAATCACACAAAAAAATCTAATTTTCTCACCCAAACAAGATTGGCTTTAAATCAAGGGACGGGAATATTTTTAATCTAGGAAATTTTTTGCCTATGAATGAATGGTGCGTCTTTTGACAGACTGCAGCACTAATAAGATCAGCACAATGCATAATGGCATGTGACCTTTTACAGTGCTTTTGGCTTCACCTCCAGATTGGAACATTTAGCTGTCGCTGTGGCCAATTATTTCTCAGGTACCTCCTGTTGTGCAGGATAATAACACTTAATTAGCCAGAGAATGTGGGGGTGGGGGGGTTGCCTCTCGTTTGCCCCTCATCTCCCACTCTCTCTATCTCTCTGTCTTTCCCTGTTGGAATGCAGCTCTCTGACAGTGAGAGTCAATCACGTTCACTCTACTGCCTCACCACTCACCTGCACAGTGAGGAGTCCCGGGCCAGTGCAGTCTGGCCTGGCAATAATCAGGGTATTCACAGGTATCATGCTTTCAAGGGACGTGGAGGTCAGATCAGAGGCAGGCGGGAAGGAGGATGAGGGCCCATCTGCCTCTCTAGCCCAAAGGCTACTCTCATCATCATCATCATCCAACAGGGCAGAACCGTTGGAGGACAGATTAACCAGAAATCCACTGAAATGCTGTATGTACTCTATCCCTACAAACTGTTTCGACTCTGAGGTCACATTCAAGAATGAGGACCAACTAAAGACCAGTTTAAAAGATTAAGAGTATAGAGCCATGCTCTGTGAGGATGTACTGTACGGAAGAGTGGTGCTGTATGCTACACGCTAACGTCAGCATGCTAACATGCTCAAAATGACAATGCTAATATGCCGATTTAAAATGTTTACCCTGTTCGCCATCTTAGACTAGCATGCCAACATTTGCTAATTAGCAGTAAACAAAGTACAGCCCGAGGCTGATGGGAATGTAATTTGTTTTGCGGGTATTTGGTCATAAACCAAATTATTGGACAAATCCAAATTTTGACCTGATAGTGGCACTAGAGGAAAAGCTAAGGGATCACCCAACTTATTGCAAATCACCCTGACAGGAACATCAGTGTCTGTACCAAATTTAATGGCAATCCATGCAATAGTTGTTGAGATATTTCCGTCTGGACCAAAGTGGTGGACCGGCTGACAGACCGACGTTGCCCTACTTAGACCCATTAGCATGGCTAAAAATGTTACTCTGTTGTAAGCGTTGGTGGGAGGAGATAAACAGTAACTGACTGAAAATGTCACAGTAGTCATGTGGTAGCTCAGTAGTCGTGGAAGATCAGGATCATATCTTAATCATCTAAAGTGGCTTTTAATTCATGAATTAACTATTCACCACTTGCACCACGTGCAGCATATATTTTTTTGTAAGCAGTGCTGATGATTTCAGTGTGACTAATAATACATGTTTTTATTGTCTTACACTGATGATAAGGGTGGATTTCGTGCTTCTGCTTGTGTTGTTGGTGTAGACCTGCTCTATAGGAAAGGTACAATGAGATAACTTCTGTGAACTGGTACTATATAAATAAAATTGAATTGAATTGACACATTTCATGCAATGGCAACTCATGACACTAGGTTGCAATATTGGAAAATCCTTACTTGAACAGTAATAATGACAAGACACTGGCATATTTTAACAGGCATGGTTAACTTGAGTTCACTTTCTAGTCAGCTAACATCACCTTCACCTCCTCAACAGCAGCATCCAAACATACATTCTTACTTGACCCGTCACATAAACAAAATAACACTCCTTCCTGCATAAGATGATCGACTTTTCTGATCAACAAAACTCAATCACTGATGCACTGATCAACTCATGCCCTCTGTTTCACACTTTCTACTGTCGCTTACATCTCACACCCTGGATACCAAAGGGTCCAAACAACTGGCTGGACAGGACAAAATGTGACATTTTCATCTTGATGAAGCTTGGATGATGATAGTGGAACCAGCTATGTATTTCACCTCTGATTATACAAGCAGTAGACCACAACGTTTCTAACAATAATTCTAAGAAACATGATCTAAAACTAACAAACCAGAAAGGCACTTGAACATGAGCCAATTACAACCTTAGAAAATGTGACTACTGCCATGTCCAGAGAACAAAAGGCCCTTGACTTACACTGACCAAATGCAATAGTGTAATATTCAGTGATGGATCCCCATGAGATGTTCTTATAATTCAGTGGTGTTTTCTCATGGGAATCCAGGAATCTTTAATTGAAACGGATATGAAATTGTACTTTTAATAAAAAGAAATACTATTTGGGTCACAAAACTGTTTCTGTATTTGTATTGCATTGTCACATCTTGAACATACAATTATTTCATCCTTGTTTTGTTTATTGGCTGTGCTATATAGTGAGTAATTGCTTCATCAAGTACAGCAACTATTTAAGAAATACTGTAGGGACAAACAACAGGCAGCACACACAGCATGCAGAGAGAGCTGCAGTACCTAATTGTGTTTTATTGTGAGACCAGTAAAATAAAGAAGTTGGATAATTATATTTGTGTAATTCCCAAATTAAATCTTAATGCTATAAAGCTATACTTCACACAATACAACGAATGGTTTAAACCACAGGTGTCAGACTGTGACCAGTTGTTCTTTTAGAGGGGCCAGTTCAATTATCCCTGAATTAAAGAGTGCACAGTTTGGCAGCGAAGTGGCATGAGGAACATTTGTGAGTAAACCATGCAAGAGCATAATTTCTACTAGGGATGGGGGGGGGGACATGCCCCCCTCATTTTTCAAAATCCTATATTTGTCCCCTATACTTTCAGGTTGAAATTTTTTACTAAAATCTGCCTAAACCTTGTCCTCACACTGTACAGCCACCAAGTCCAGATGAGAGAGGAAAAGTTGAAAAAAAGGTTATGTGGCGTCGTAACGAGCAGGAGCGAGTAGTGCAGAGTGCTTTATAGACTTTATTTGCCCTGTGTTTTGCCTCTTAAGCTACATGTACTTTGACCTACCTGTTGGAAGAGGTTGTTGCGGCTGCATACAGCCCAAAAGGAAGAAAATCTGTTTAAATCTATATTGTTATTTTTTTACAGTTAATGTTCTCCTAAAAAAATAAGCTTTAAAAGGACATCAACCTGTTGCGTCCACCCAATTCTGTAACCAAACCTAAGCTGTTGATATCATGTCACCCAGAGTGGGACATTGTAGCCTGCTGATGTCATTTTAAAACCAAATTTAACATCTTTACATTGGAAAAAACATAACATGGTGGTGAAAGAAAACACATTTAACATTTAATTATAGTTAACCACAGGCAACCAATTTACACTACATAAAAAAACTAAACAGTGCATGTATCATACAGATAAGTGACTGACATACATCTCTTATCTAGCCTCAATAATATGTACATGATCACTAATCACATACTCATTCATATAAATACAGATATGACAATATGACAAACCATGCAACTTCATGCATAGATGTCATTTTAAAGGTTTAGCTCACATTTAATGTATCTGTATCAAATACATGACTTTCACAATCTTGATATTCATACATACTGTAAATAACCTACAGCGTGTCTTAATAAATGGTTGCTGTAGTTGTTGAAGCAATTACTCACGGGACTGTCTTTGTTTCAGTTGTTTACATTTTTGACACAAAAAGGAAAGCCAAGAAAATCCTCTTTGAGTATTATAATGTGGGATGCTGCATGATTTGCAGTTTTCGCATAATCTTCAAATGTGTGCCTCGCCAGGGTTAAAAACTCTTAACCTCCAGTTTGTCTTCTCATAGTACTGTAGGGATAGAGAATATTTGTAAAACATCTTTATCAGACAATTCAACTAAAATGTTACTGAATCACATTCAGGCTTTCAGTCCAGCCTAGCGAGTATTTAGCCATTAACTGCACACAAACAGCTTTCCAAATATATCCATAATGGTATAATGTGAAGCCTTTTTGAGATTTATGTCAAAAATGCAGTGCAGACCGACTGTAATATGTACTTTCTTGTAAAAATACCTGCTGCCACAGTAAATGTTTCTAGTAAAAAGGCCACCAGAATGAGAATCAGGTCCATCAATTATATTTTAAAGGTCAAACTTACCCATACATACAGTACAGCACTTCAATGTTTTGCTCCACTTTTCTCTGTACATTTTTTTTATTTGTATAGTTTTACAATTTTCACCAGTATAGAGAAATTCAACATTCATCACATCTTTTCCGCCAACCCTAGGCTAAAAATAGGGCAGAGATACCATAAATTGCTAAACGGGACACGCTATTTCCCTCTTGATGTGGACACAGTGAAAGTCAAAGCCTTGGCAAAGTAGTTGATGTCTGTGGTCTTAGTCAATCATTGTAAAAATGGCAGACAGCAGGGCTGAGATCAGAACAATGGCGCAGACAGTCAGTAAATGACTTCAGTCAGTCATCAATTACCCAGAAGACTATGTGGGAAGTACAAAAGCCACCTAATTACATTTAATCTCAACTTTAGATGTAAAACAGGAGGTTAACATAATATCACTTAACCATCTTCATGGTTCAGTGATGCCAAATGACTGGGCTAATGAAAGCCAGTCTGCCTTACTAACACCCTCTGACTGGTCATTTTTTGTGAGACAAGGCACTCTTGAAAATCCAATTTTCTGTGTGCTTGGTTTCTTTTTTATGTCTATTCACTTGTCATGTCTTACGTCAAAGAGATTATTATTTTTTGCCGTTTTCCAGCCTCTCTCTAAATCTATCATTTACAGCAGGTACAATACTTGGATAGGGCAAATCCTTTCTGCATGAGCTCCCCTTCTGTGGCAAGGACTTGAAAGAGGATGGAAACTGTTGAACAGAAGGAATGAGTTCTGGGGTTTTGAATATGTCATTGGCGTTATATTCTCAGGAGGTAAAACTACAGTACAGTTGACATCACTGACATTAAGAATTGAAATCATTAGGCAATCAAGCAGGAAAACCCTCTACAAACTGCACTGTTAAATAGAAAATAAACAAAGCTTTAAAACCCACATCGGGAATATATACATAGGCATAAACCTAACTCCTGCAAAAGGTTCACGTTTCTCACTGGTTGCCACATCACAGTCATTGATCATGAGGAGTTATTACAGTTGTGGCTTGTAATGGGTCTGTACAGGTAATGGGAGAATGGGCCGAATGTGACAGACAAATGGCCAATTTTCTCCCCAACCTCAGAGGGCCTCTAATACTCCCCCATATGCTTTGTGCTCTCATAAGACACATAACACGACTTTGGAGCTCTCATTTTAAGCAGCACATTTCTAGTAATAAGGACTATATGAAGGAAGATCTATCAGAAAAATGGCACATGAGAAATGATGTTGTAAAAAAACAAACAAAAACACAAAACAACCCCGAACACCAGCACAGGGTTTTTAACAAAGAACAAATTGATGTTGAAAACCCTGTGTCAGATGTTGTAGTGACTTTTGTTATATTCAGACAATTATCCCAACAGTGTTTACAGAGACCTTCCTAATGCGTCGAGGCAAACTCTACAGTAACCTAAGGGCTTTCACCATTGAACTGTATAACAAAGCATATGTACCACCTACTGTAAACATGTTCATAAATAAGTGACTTGCCCTGAGGCTGACATTGACAGCAGTCATTGTACAGAACCTAATGAATATCAATTAGGTTTTTAGGGCTACATTAGGCTGGTTTTGACCCTTTACAACATCATCACTGCTATTATCATTGACAGCAAAGACACTACATTACAACCCTCTTTTCTGACCACGTTTAACACAGAACTAACACTGGAATATGGCCGCTTTAGTCTGTGATCATGAACATCTTGAAGAGGCTTTTGGATAAAAGCTTTATTGTTATTGCTGACAGAGCTCTTTGGTGCTAGTTCAAGGAATAGTTCCACATTTTGTGAAATATGCTTTCTGGCACATTACGCTTTTACAAGAGGTTATATGTGGGACTATTTTGCAGTGATGTCCAAGAAATAGTCTGGCTGATAAACCCATGCAACATGTCAATTTAATGCTTCGGTTAGTGTACAAATTAAATAAACAAGATATAACCTATTAATTAGTGAGCTTTAGAGGTGCCAGTAGGCACATTTTGTTACCTTTGGACATAGCCAGGATAGCTGTTTCCCCTTGTTTCCAGTCTTTATGCTAAGCTAACTGGCTGTAGCTTTATATTTACTGTACACTGGTATCAAACTTTTCATCTCTCGCCAAGTAAGCAAAAAAGAGTATTTCCCAAAGAACTATTCCTTTGAGAATCTGGAAGCTTTTCTGACATCACATTCGACATTTTGTACATTTTAATCATCAGTATGAATTTGTCAAAATCAACCTGGGCTCTTAAATTAACCTTGTCATGATATACAACCATCTCTTCCCTTAAGCCTCATCCATCTTTGTCTGTTTTTCCTCTGATAACTGGAGTATTGCAGCCCTTTTGTGTAAAATCTCTCTTTCGGGTAATTCAGATTGAACCAAAAAGAACAAGATAGAGAGGGAAAGAAGGGTCCCAGTAGACACCTTGTTCCAATACTCTACACCAGCTGCAGGCTAGTTTAAGCCTCTGGGGTTAATCTGCTATTTAGTAGCAAACAAGAACACATTAAGTAGATTTCCACTCAACACAACCCTCTGCAAGAAAGGTTCTACTGGACTCCGATTATGTTCAAGGGCTCACACTTATGCTTGAACAAAAGGGTGTCGTGTGCCAAGACTACGGTGATTTTCATTCAAAGAATTATGCCATCACTGTCATGAGGGCGAGTGCTCCTGCCCTTTGAGCTGTGTGTGCCAAAGTGCCCTATTTTAAAACCTTTATTCACCTAGCATATGCCAGTGACCTTATGGGACACCTCCATGCTTAATTTCTACCCTAATGTTGCAGCAGAAGAAAACCTGAGCGAACCAAATGACCCTAAACATGGGCTTTTCACCCGTGCCCCTTAGAGAGTCAATGCATGCCACAGATATGTGTGACCAAACATAATTTAATAGTGTATATTGCTTGAGCTTTTTATGGTAATGTGAAACATCCACTGCTAGAGTAACAACAGTGCAATGATTTGTGAATACTATGTACCTCAAATACAGAATATAAGTTGACTGCAAAAATAAATTGTTTGCACATTAGTTCTAGATTCCGTAACAGAATACAGCATGTGTTGCAAAAATGTTTTTCAATTGTCTGTAAATAATAGTAACCTGCACCAACAAATAATTCCACCAACACAGTTTTGTGGCCTTGTCAGACTTGCACCGTTATATACTGTACAGCATGCTGTGTTCACCGTTGCTTAATCTTTCCCTCATCATTAGTTGTGCCACATTATCGACGGAAAATAAAAGATTAATGTGTTCTGTGGCCATACCTTCAGCATAACCCTCTCCCCTAATTCAATGTCCATTGCTTACAGGCTATTGTGCATGTGAGCAGAATACTAATGTCACTCCAAGGACCTGATGGCTTTGAAGTGTGCTGAGGAGCTGAGAAAAGCGAAAAAAAAAAAAAAATAGACTGAAACAGACACATTTCTTGTCCAATTTAAAATGTTGTTAAAAAGAAAGAAACACTGTTTTTAATAAGATATATATATATATATATACACACACATTTAACCACTTACTTTACACTTTAATTGTCCATCACTGTCAAATGCAAAATATATTTTATATCAAAAAGTGCAATTACGTTTAACATTATTTTTCTACATTCACATTTAGCTCCTTTTTGAAACATCAAAATATTAAAACTAAACCAAAAACATTTTAAGTTCCTCTGAAAAGGTTACTACAAACTTTACATCTTATAGTTTCTGACCGACATCTTAACTCATCCACTTGACGTGTACTGAACCTTGCCCTTACTTTAGGAATCTTTCCCCTTATCTTATCACTCACTTTTTAAATATTCGCTGAAAAGAGAAGATAATATATTCAGCCACTGAAAAATAAATGATAATATATTTACTCCATTCCTGAATCAGGTTACTTTACATTCACACAGTCTTCTGATATTTGTTCACTAAGAACTTCCCAGTACCTCTAACCTACAACCACAGAGACGATTGACTTGCTTGCTCTAAGGATCTTTTAAAGTATTTGTTGACGTGGCGAAAACATTAATTAGTTTCACTTGTCTGATCATTTACAAACTTTCCGTCACAAACCAACCCTTGTCTCCTAGAAATCAGATTTAAATAAATATATTGTTGCAAGTTTTTTAGCGCTGGTAAATGATGGACATAAGTCAACATTTTGACGATATGCTGTGTACATTTTGCAAGTTTTAGGTAAGAGGGTTGCACAATCTTGCTCTTTGCCCTCTCAGCTGCTGCCTACCTCATTTTATTCAACTCTGGATTATTTGTGGTGTGCACAAAATGATAGTGTGTGTGGCATTCTTCAGTGTATTTTAGGACACACATGCACGAGGTGTAACTAAACATGTAAAATCAATGTTACAGCATGGATCAACTGATGTATTGTAGAAATAAAAACTGTTGCGAGTTAAGCCACTGGTCTGGGTAAAATGCCAAGCTGCACTGGTCCTGTGCTAAAAATAGCCAAAAATCAATTCATGGCAGTATTATGTAGAAGATACCTCAAGCTCCTGAGAAAGCTGTAATAAAAAAATAAAAATTGTTTTACTGACAATGTCTTTGATTTATATTTTTTACTGTATACAATATCTGAACTGAAGTCATGAACAGACCTTTGATTGATATATATATATATATATATATATATAGTGGCTGTTCAATACGAATATTCAACAATTCGCTCTTATTTTTTCCCACACAGTCAGAGAAAACAAAAGTGTGCGTCCTTCTTGTAGTTCAGTTATAAAATCCCAGGGCACCCGCAGCGTCTCTCCTGCTGGGCTGCTGACAGTGCTGTCTGCCAAAGAGTCAATCAGTGGACGCCAGTAGAGGAGGTTGTACCACCGCCTGGTTCAAAAGTGGTTTAGCGACTTCACTGAGTCATCACTGGAGCAGAAAGCGTCAGCGCAACCAGACTGGAGTCGCGCTGCTCTGCCACATGCTGTCCTTTGTCATGCTGCCCTCCGTTTCCATCACACGTAGTTTTGTGGTCATTTTGAGACTCGTTTTCTGACTTTTAGGGGGCATCCCTAGAATGCCACCCGCCAAAGTGGCTAGTAAGAGTGACTGTGTTACACGCCGCTGCTGAATTCTACCTGCATTTGACGGGTAGGCAGGTGCTAATGCCAAGCCCTGCACTTGCACCTTGGACAGTTACTTAGGCTTTTAACGTGTTTGTTTTGCAATCAGAACCCACTTTACCCCATAAAAAGGTTGAAAACAAAAAAGCACTTGTTCATAGCCTTGCAATTTCTTCTTTTCTACATTAAGGCTTGAACTGAGTAGAACAGAGGAATGACACATGAATCCCTATGCATTCTCATTAGCACACAAAAGGCATCTAATAAAAGGCTGACCTTCACACCATGTTTTTGAGGGAACCTGCAGTTTAAAAGTCAAAGTCTTTATGCCAGATAAGCAGTAGTGCATTTTAATCCTCTCTCTGCTGAGTGGGGCATCTGGTTAAATAACTGCCTTTTCACCTCTTCTCTTTGTAGTCTGGATTTCTGTTATGACCGTGCTTCCCTCTGCAGATCCGCAAGACCTCAGATCCACCCATTGTATAGGCACATTGTGTCAAGCTTAAGCTTCCGCTCCAAATAGCCTTCACAGGCTAAGGCAGCATATTCCTGTCCGTGGCATGAACCAATCCTTATTTCCGGTAAGTTCAGATAATAAAACTTGTTTCAATATTTCTGTTCCCATCCTGTGTTTACAAAAGCTGCTGTTAGTTAGTTATGGTTGAATCTCAAAACCAATTTTTTTTTTTTTCAGTCCTCACGGAGCTGATGCTGCTTCTAACAATATATTTTCCACTGCTTGGTGCTTCCAATCCAGTGTTTCCAAGGCATCAAGCAAGATGCTGCAGGTTTGCCATTTCAACCCCAGCATTTCAGCTAAGTTAATTACTTATTAAAGATTTAAAAAGTGCACACTGACATAGTCAAGATGTGGGTGGATTCCTGTAATTAACCTCATTATTCTTACCTTGCATTCACACCCTGATACAAAGCAAGTGAGGTTGCATCCCTATAAATATGCATGCACTGAATGTTTGCTTGTACTACCTGGCAAGCAGTATGTCCAATCAAAGCTGTCTCCATGCCATACCTAAAAGATCAGAGGAGGTGTCAGTGGATGACAGTTTCTCTGCTCCTTAATTTGGTGATGCTGTGATGATCTTCCTCAGGCAAGTGTTCTTCAGGTAGCTCTCTCAGAGATGATATATGATGCTTGGAGATGACTGGTTTAACTAAGTGGCTGACAACCCCTCCTTGAGATCTGACCCTGCTGAAAATTCCTCTTCTACTCTTGTTCTACTCTACTCTAATAATTCAAAAGCTTCAACTTTTCCTTTGAAAGTCCTTGTCAAATGGGAATTTCCAGGAACTAGATACACAAATTTCGACGCTGTCTGTATCCATCAAGTGAAATAGAGAAATAAAGCCAAAGCATTACCGTGAACAGCATCTTAATTCAATTATGCATAGTTTACGTAAAGCCCATTCCAGCTTTAATGCACATGTTTGGCTTTGCGTTTGTTTCCATGTTCAGATGTCATGCATAAGAGAGCATATACAAAGTGGCCACAAATATGGTATTGGTAGTGATGTATAAATGTATTTATTCTTTTTAATGTAACTAGGAGTTGGGGAGTTGAATGGTGGGGGTTGGGTACATATCATTAATGAAAGCAATGACAGAGCCAGGACAGAGGTCATACTGAAACAGCAGTTCCACAGCAAAGGGTGGAAAGGTGGACTGCTGGAGCACATTCACAAACTGAACACCTAAAAAACAAATAATCACTTATTTGGTTTGTTAAGTCTTCCATGTGGAGGTGTCTTTTCTGTTTTTGGCATTTTTGCCCCGTTGGACAGCTTGACGTTGAGACAGATGACAGATGTGACAAATGTCCTGGGCCTGATTCAACCTCAACATACAGCATCATGGTTACATGGCGCTGCATGCACCTTCAACAAAAATCTCTCCCATTATCTTTACATTGTAAATAAGGTGAAGACTTTTTAAATGCCCAGTGTTGCCTTTTGACCTCAAACTTTTTTTCATTATATGTATCAGATATTCAAATAAACTGTACACACTTCATTGTACAGCCAGTCCCAAACAAGATACTTTAAAAAACCTCTTATTGGGTGAGTTTAGATGTTGACCACACATTCAAACATATCAAACAAGCAAATGTAATTTAATGTTGTAAGCTCACCTGGATTCACCTGGAATGGGCAGTTTCTTTGGAGAAACCCAATGAGATCTGAGAGACTGACTGTTTTTTCATACTTCTCCCATCTGCATTACACATAAAATAATGCAGAAACAATTCGTTTTTACTTAATGGTACATATGTGAATGCAATATACGGCAAATGTGTGGACCTTTAAAACATTTCGGAGAATAAATGGGAACACTTTTAGAGTAGCTCACAGCACATCATTTAGAATGAGTGTAATGAGGAGTGTGAGGAATGCAATTAACATTTAAAAGCGGAGCCTTCCTCATTGGTAATGGCTATAGTGCCATGGGTCTGTATGACTTGGCACAGTGCAAATATTTAACAAGGTCTTCACTAGAATGGATGAATGTAAAGAAGGTGATAGAATTTCAGGTCAGCGAGGCACTGCTGCATCTGCATTTTGCTTATTATTTATGTCTTAGATGTGTAGAAAGAAATATATTTGAGCATTATGTTTGGAGAGATACATTTTTATAAAGGTACATGCTACAGCAGAGAAGCTTTTAAATTAATTGAGGGAACTTTCAGAAAAGTAACAAAATAATTAATGGTCGTATGACTATGCTTAAAGAAATAAGACACTACAAAGCAACTGCTAAATCAGGAGGAGACAAAATGGGTAAGATATATGGACTGACATAATCTTGCTGATCCACCACATGATGCAGTGCACATCCAATACTTGCTTTCTCCCTGTTTGAATTTACAGAAGCACACTCTGATGCTAAGGCCTTGCATTTTAGCAGTTTTGGATGAGAATGAAAAAAGCTCAGGCAAAGCAGGAGGCGCTACTTTATGAATCTGGACCACTTGCGTCCATCTCGTTTGACAGAAGCATTTCCAGTAGAGCTCATTTCCCACGTCAGCTGTAGTACTTTGATGTCAACGGTGAGGATTAGTTTAGCAAAACGCAAAGTTCTTAGAGGAGAGTGAGAGTATCCTGGGCCTGCTGTCCTTCCCTGCCCATTGTGAAGGACATTTCCCTCTTCCTGACTGCCCAATCAATCAGCCTCCTGCAGGGAGAGGGAGCTTCCTTGTCCCTGTCACAACAAGTGATTGCCTTGGCTCCAATTCTAGCAGAACGTCAAACTCTCAGCAGCTCATAATCGTCCTTACCTGACAAAAAGTCTCAGCAGATGCATGTATAGAGTTGACTGAAAAAGATATCACCAGATATTTGACAACACTGAATCCATACAGTGTTGTCAAATATCTGGTGATATATTTTTTTTTATCATATCATGATATCATAGCATTTGTGTTAAAAGACTGGTGGTTTTTCACATTTTAGCACATTAAATAAATGCCATGCAGTATGGTGTGCAACTCAACTGAAAGAAACTTGAAATTTGGTTGATTGATAGATTTGAGATGGATAATCTATCACAGTGAGGATCGTGTTCAGTTTTATTGTCCTTTTAACCTCGCAAGGGGACGCAGTTTGGCTAAGAACATAATCATCCCTATCAGTCTGCATTCAAACTAGTCTTTTACCAATGACAGTATATTTATTTCTTTAATGAAAGTGAGTCCATATAGATTTTTGTACCAGTTTTTAAAGTCATTCAAAAACCTGCAGTTTGAAAGCTTGAAAAGGATTGCTAAATACAGACCTTAACTGACGATTGTGTGGAAATCACAGTCCATCTTGCTGACGACAGATTTGATGGTATATAATAAGGTTTATGTGCTAAAAATAGGTATGGCCCTTTATCACACTCCTATTCTTTATCAAGTTTGTTTGCTGTGTTCTGTTTGGATGACATGAAAAATATCTTGCTTTAAAAGAGAAAATTGGTCAAGAAGGATGTGCTGAAGTATTTATAGACAATGCATATATTTCATTATACAAATGAACTGGAAAAAGAAAGATGGATAGAAGACGCATTAGCAACTAGTGACACCATTCTAAAGTTGCTATACAGTAGCTTAGGGGTTGGAAAATCGTATATGGGTCAAATTTGGGCCTCATCCATATTTTTCTCCCCAGTTAAATCAGATACTTTCATAATTATTTATATCACCCCAAAACCTTTCAGCAATTTTAATAAATTTACTCTAGATATAAGGATACACAAATAAAACTCAAGTAAATCACAATTAAAATGACCTTACTGATTATCATCCTCTAAAAAGAAATACTTCTAAGATATATTTGCTTCTGCACCACTTGCTGGATGTTTAAAAATCCACACAATGAACAGCACTAGGTTTTTATAATCTACCTTTCATTTCCATGGTTTGACTTTGACTGTAGCCTATCTTAATGGAAACTGTCACGAATTTCTATCCACATCATTAAAGTCTATTTTAGATCTATAAAGGGGACTTCACATCTCTATTCAAAGACCATTGATTCAGCTAAGGAAAACATTTAAACAAAAATAATATTAAACGTTGCTTCACCAAATTTAAGTTAAATGATATATTGTAATTGATACACTTATTTAAAACATAGGTTTATTGAACAGTGAACCTGCAAGATTTGAATTATGTCTGAGTGCCTCACAGTTTAAATGACCTCTGGCTGTAATGTGATGGTGAATAGCCCTTTTGGAAATGAGACACAAGGTGTACGGGCTGCCATGAAGGTAGCCTAACGCTAGAGACAGGGAAACAAAGGAACAGTTACAAAGTGAGAGTGGGTGCTTTTAGTGCTATTTCTGTCCTTTTTGAATCCAGGTGAGTGATGTGAAGCTGTTGCTTGTCTGCTCTACTCAGCCTCAGGCACCATTTTCTCCTTTTTTTCCTTTTTTACACTGAATTGTCAAATGAGGCCTACTGTCAGACGCAAAAGCTTTTGCTTGAGAATTTGCATCAAATAATTTCCAAAAATAATCTGCATAAGTGCAAAAGCACATCGATGTCTTGCAATATAGAAGACTAGATTATACGGGGATACATTATCCTATTCACTCCACTCTTGCCATGGTAAATCTGTGAAAGTATTCTGTTGTGAGAAGGCAATAATCTGAAGGTTTGTGCAGGCTTCAATTATTGGTATCTAATGTCCCTCTATGCAGTACTCGCTACGCGAGGGGGGGGTACCATAAAGGTTTCTTGGAATCACCAAGAGATTTTGTTTTCATTTCAGACCAAAAGGTATCAGAGTTGTGTTGTGCTCACTGAAAAGAGAATTATGGTCACATAAGTGCAGTATGTTCGTGGCGGTAATAATGAAAAGCAAAGCTGAAATGAGTTTTGGGGGAGAAATGTTTTCCTGTTTTTGCTTGGCAGTGCATGTTATACAGAAACATGACTGCGATCCAGATAACCTTTACCGCATATCAGACTAGAAATCCTCTTTCATCAGGGGAGAGGCAATGGAAGGCGCATGTCCCCGCAGATGCCTCCATATCCCTGTGATGATGGGTGGACAGAAAGATCAGGGATAAAACAAGCCAGTCAGAGAAGTAATATTTCCTCCGAGGCTGTAATATAATGGCTTGGATCTTAGCTGTGATAGATTTTGCTTTGACACTGTGTAAAGAAAATTTCCACACTATCCAGGTTCCATCTGTAAGCACAAACAATGCCGAAATGGCTCGGCGGCTAGTTTATTTGTTTCACGTTTGTTCTCCGCTCCCTGTGGGTAATAGTTTGCAGAGAAGTGTCATTGAATAAAACAGACAAACATTTAAGCTGAGAGGTGCCCTGACTGTAAAACAGTCTCTGAAACCAGCTGTATCGATTTCTTGTCCTGGGTACACAAACACAGTAGCAGGGTAGAGTTCCATCTTTATCTCGACTTTCCATCGCTACTGTGACTGATAGGAGAGGCCCTTTGCTAACAGGTCTGTCCTCTACATACATGGACAGTTCAGACGGGCTACACATTGTCCTCTGCACACACCCTGCCAGCCCCCTGAGCCAACAGTTACAGTATTTGACAAATGGACTGATGCTATCTTGCTCAACAATACACTGACTTCAACAAAAAGCAATTCACAGGGACATTTCGGTATTTATAAATGTCAACTTAAGTAAAAGCTAAGGTCTCAAGCTGCAAAGGTTTTGTAATTAAAGGTCAGCATTTGTGATAAAGCTGTTGTTTTTTCAAACTATTCCATTTTTTTCCCTCACACTGAGGGAAAGGACTAAAACAATCTAAGATTAGAGGTAAAGGACTGCATTCCTGCAAGACTTGAAGTGGGGGTGCAACAGATGCTAATTTTAAGATTAGCTATATATTCTCGAGGTTTGATACCTAACACAGTCCACAGAGCAGAGAAGAAGGAATACTAATGGAATGCATCAATCTCCCTACATATTTAAACCATTTTAAACCAAAGTTTCAAGCCATACACACAAGGTCATTATTTCATGTCAACAGTGAAAACCTGCATGTGAACTATTTCAACAGTTTGTGATGGTGACCTTCTGAGTAGATTAATGCTGTCTACTGTATGTGTGTCTGTCCGCCACCCATCAAGCTATTCCCTCAACGTCCCAGGAGCTGTCAGCCACTCAGTAGAGAGCACCGGTGGGAGGAACAACTCAATTTGAGAGGTCCATGTGCAGAATTGAAGCAAAAAATAAATAGGAAAAAGTCAGTGAAGGCCTGGATTATATCAAATGAGACACCAGTTTCCACTCCAGTAACATGGTGACAGATAAAGAGGGGTGGCCTCAACCTGCAGAGCAAGACCTTCTCAACTGGCCACATCATGACAGACACAGTGATATGTTAGCTTCAGCAAGAAACAGAAACAAATTCACGTTTATAATTAGCCGCAACAGGGGATTTAGAAGTTACAGCAAAACATAACACTGACTTTTTTGTGTGTTACCAGTCTATCTTTAGTAAAATAATTAAAAATGAGTGTTTTCATCACAACAGTTTATTTACTTAATCATGTCATAATTGAAAAACTTATTTTCAAAGCCTGGGCCACATGAATATGCATAATCAGCCCTGCTATTACAGCAAATACCAGTTTACAAATGTCAGTAAAATTCGAAGAGGCCAACTCATTCTTTGTATCATTTAGTTACAACTAACACAGACAGCAAAACAGTTTCTGCCTTCATGACTAGGTCTGATTGTTTGTGTGTAACATTTGATATCTGAGAGGCTCCTGAATTCATAGAACTTGAAAACACTGCATTCCGTTCTGGCACTTTGAAAATTACACCAATTGGAATATTAGAATGAGGGAGGAGGTGGGGTGATTGTTTGTTTGCTTCATGTCAAGACTATTTCAAACACAGCTATTCACTTTTTGATGAAGCTTAAAGAACTAATGCATTTCACCACTTGTTATGTTGTATCTAACATTATTCCTAGACAAAGGGCAATGCTACAGTTAGGGTTTGTGTTTTTAGTTTTGAGAAAGAAGTGTCATCAGGGAGTGTGGGTAAAATGGGATGGGGGTGGGGTTGGGGAGGGCAACACAAACAGTTCCTCAAAAGCTAGCTTTGACTCTATAGGCCGTGCACAACAATGCTGGGTTTGTTATTAATTCAAGCCAAAAGACTCTGATTAATCATAATATTCATGAGGCACCAGCAACAGAGTGGGAGTGACCTTGACTTCTCTCTCAATGTGCTTATGCAAGCCCCGGAGTCAAAGAATATCAAAGGGGACACAGTCCTGGAGATCTGGGGCAGAGACATCCCCCACATCTGTCACAGACCTCTGGGCTAAACCAACACTTGGAGAGGCTGAACCACACTCTGGGTAAAATATCACTTTTAGGGGCCTTCTAACTTCAGGTATTGGCCAAATCCTAGGAGGCTAGTGCAGTGTGTGTGTGTGTGTGTCTACGCATGTCAGCAAACAGAAATGAAGAATATTAGATAAAATACATAGGTACAGCTGGGCAATAAAATAATCTGAAAAACTACATCATGATAACATTCCTTTGATTAAGGAAGTTCTAATTTATCAAACGTTTTTAATCAATGTGGTTCTTGTTATGTAGTTTTTATAATTCAACCAATCAAGCTGAAGCCAAACAGGATACCGTTAGTTCAGTGCAGAACTAATCAGGCTGTAGTTTGCTTGTACGTTGTCACAGTTGCATGTAAAAAATAAAGTAGCCATTGACTGCTTAGGAATGCAGGAGAGAAAAACAAACAAACAGTACAAGAGCAGTGTATAACCAAGGACAACAAAAGCACAGCAAACCTCCAAACATGAGGGAATTGTTGATTAAAAAAAGTCACTTTCATGTAAAGTGGATATACTTAAAACAATGACTTATCTCTTTTACTACCTGTATATGTAGGTACCATACTAGTACACTTGGCCAGATTTACGTAGAGATAATTTGTGCTGTACCCTTTCATTCAGCTTGTGCTCACCGTCTGCATGAAATTATGTCTGATTAAGTAAGGCAGCAGGTAATTATGTAATCAGAGACTGGGTCTGTCTACATTGTGCATTTTGTGAGTGAAAGACCACTCAAAAGATGCCACTCAGTAGTTAGAGAAAAGCAAGCTCAGAAAAGAAAATGAGTAGTCAACTAGTCATTTCAAAAGCAATTTTTTCATCGTTTGTTTTTTGTTAAGGGTATAAGGGAAATCAAATGTTCATGTCCATTCAGATAGCTGTTATCCCTATTCTTAATCAAAATATACTAAAATCACAATGATCACAGCAATTATCAGTGTTTATACAGATATTCAAAAACTAAATTCAAGGACTTTTAACCTTTTCACATTTTTTTTTCCATTTTCAAGGACATCACTCAAAGCAAAACATTTTCAAAATGTATATTAAAATGAACAAATATCACAAAAATCTTCTGACAGACAACGCTAAGGGCTTTAAACCCCACAATGAGAGCTTCTCAAGCTCTCATAATGATAATGAGAAAATCTATTGTAGGTCATATATATTTTAGAACTGTTCTTCATGAAAAAAAAAATATATATATGAACATTGTTTTATGCATGTTTTTTTCTATTTCCAGAGCACAAAGAAAAAGGGTAATCTGCTGATTTTACATAACGTTAAGTTTAAAGGTTCTGCTGCATTTGGCATTGTGGTGATAAATTATTTACACTCTGCTGACAGCCAATCTCCAGTAGCATCATAGCAACGTATGTCACTATCTTAAAAAGATACATTTACATTAGTATTGTTCTTTTACGGATGATGGCATTAAACAAACCACTTTGGGGTTTTTTGTCCTGAAGCACAGGAGCACTGGTCATAGGAACAACAACAAAATCAAATCACTGAGGGCAATCACTAATTTAACGCATTAGTGCTAATTCAACATCAATAACTGATATGTGGTTTATCAATACACCTGAAATGTGAAAAATGAGGAACAAGTAGAAATTGTCTTAGGTTTGCTTCAAGCAATACATTGAAGTTTTGACTAAGCCTCATATGTTGTGTTGCAATAACTATTTATGTCCCAATTTCTAGTCTCACAGTGTCACGATAAGAGTCTTATTAATAGGGAGTGCTACTCATTTGAGCTATCTCATCTATTCTGTACTGTCTCCCATTTATGTCAATTTATAGCACTCTAAGGGAGCCATCTGATGACCAGATAGACCAGCTCAGCCTTTCTTGAGGTTCACGTTCTGCAGCGCCAGCATTGGCTGTCAGGGACATTTAACACTGAATTTGCATTATTTATGAGGCTACCTTTGAAATGCTTTTCTTAATTATGTTCCAAATTTCCATACAGACCTCATGCAGTCTACTTAAAACATCCTGAAAACACATGCCTAACGCAGCAATCGGAGGAACAAAGCTTGGTGTCTAAACAAATTGAGTTGTGACACAGTTGCTGATTGATCATGTTTACCTCACCCATCTCGCAACTCACATTACGGGTAAACGAGTTTTAACCAATTTACGACACTTAAAGCAGTATGGTTTCCTTGGTTACTTTATTGTCCAATCACAAAGCTTGATGCCTGTCCTCACCCCCCACCACTCAGCCTATAAATGGTAGATTAAGTTAGGGGACTTGGATAGATCCATTCTAAATAGCCTTGGGTTACACTAAAACAAGCAAAATAAGGCAGGAACTAAATTACCTTTGTTTGTGCCTGTGAATGATATCACTCAAAGTCACTTTCATAGAGTGTATCGGGGGGTCCTCCTGATTGCTTGAGGGGGTGCTTAGTGAGGCAAAATTCAGTTTTTATGCATATATTTGACAACATATCATGTGTTCAACCAACAAAAATAAACAGTAAAATTATTATATATAACTTTTTTCAGTGATTTACTGCTCTCAGTCACCAATCTGCCCCAATCTGTGCTTTGAATCCACAGTGTAACATAAAATCTGCCACAGTCCTGTCTTTCAAAGCAATAACCCTCTGTATGGAACTACGTTTTGGAAACTAATGCAAAGATTTTAACAAAACAAAGATTTCTTGAGTCTCACCAAGAACCCACTTCTGAAGAATAATAATCAATTACCGGCTTTGTGTTTTGGCTTCCAGCGTAGCCATTTAAAGGTGGTATTTAGTATTTATGTGACTGAAAATGCTGCGTCCCTGCCAAGTGAGTGATATAAGCTGTGGCTGCAATTAATTTATTCAATCATATTAAAATATAGCGAGTTTAAAGGCAACATTTCAGGATGAAAACTATACTGTTTTATAGACTGTAAACACCAAGACACCTATTCAAAACCTGGTATATGGTAAAACAGAAGGTGAAAAAACAGTCATAAGAATTGGAAAGAAATAGAAATGAGTATTTGTCAGCAAGAATATTTGGCTGTATTTCCATGACTAAGTAATATCTTTTCTCCAAGTAACAGAGAAATAATCAAGTGCTCCTTCAGCATCTGGCAGAATGATGAATTTCCTCATTGGATCCTTCACTGAAGTGTTAACGTATTTAACAAATTGCATTCTCTTCTGAAACTGATACATTGTGGAGAAGGGATGGCAGCTGGGCAGTTGCTATTTGCCTTTGCGCTACTTTTAATCGAACCCTGTCAAATTTCACTGACTTTTAAGCCATCAGCTGGAGAAAGAAAAATATGCCACGTGAATTTTTGCGAATTCCCATATGAATGCCCCTAGTATGTCCAGGCTTCAAAAATGTCTCCTGTCTCCTATAGCTTTTATCAAAAAAGGCCCAGGGGCAGAAAGCAATGTTTGCCAACCCTAAAATGTATGCCATCTGAATAATTGAAAAATAACTATGTTCACAATCACATAGAAATCTATAGCAAGGAGCTTTCCAAAGTCTAGGATTGGGATTGAGACTTCAATTTCTTAACAAAAACCCTGTGTCAGGGAGGTTCTAATGAAAGATGCCATTCAGTTGAATTGTGCAAACTATGGGTTCCTATGTTTTTGGGAGCTTATAGGGATTAAAAGTCATGATATATTCTGACCAATGTTTTTTGGGTTTTTTTTTTGTCTTTTCTGAGTCCCCTAACTCATGGAAGTACAATACTAAATCACTGGATTATCCCTTTAAACCATATTCAACCCTTGTGGGGAGTGTTGTTCCCAAACAGTATGGCAAGAAGGCATTTAGGGCAAAAAGTGAGTCTTAAATCAGAAAATCTCTGTACTCAACCCACGTAATGTTTGAGTCCAAGGAATGGCTCAAATATCCTGTCCTCTCCTAATAGATACATTGTTGCTATTTGGTGCAGCATCTTGAAATGTGGATACAGACAATATATAAGATTTTTGTCGTGATGTAACTGGGATTACTTCACAATATGTGACATACTGTGTGACGGTAGCAAAGACAAGTAGATAAAACCTAAACAGATGGCATGATGCATCCAGTCTATAAACATGCTTTTGGCTTTGACGTTTGACGCCACCTAATTTCTCTAAAGCACCATCACATGGACTGACTGCAACCCCTCTTCCAAGATGCCTTTGCACATTTCGCACATATTCACAAATGACAGAATCTTAACGGCGCAGCTCACAAAAGGGGAGGAAAGACAAGCGAATCAACTCAGAGTGGGTGGTGTGACTCTGCTTTGAGAGGGACAGAGCCAGAGATGCAGTGAGAATGTGGGGAAGACATGAGGTAGAGGAGAAACCTCCAAGAAAATGGACAAAGAGAGAAAGAGAAAGAGAGATTTGGAAGATCTAAAATAATAGTGACATTGTCTCTAGACAGCCCTCATTATTTCTCTATTCAGTGAGCTCAGTGCTGTGGGGACATGGCTGAAATACAACTTCAGAATACATTTGACAGCGGGAGCAGAGATGAGGCGGTGGATTTACAGTGCCATACAGTATCAGCGTAATATTCAACTCCTGTCATCACAAATCACAGCGTACTGCGCACTGGATAAATCCTACAACTTATTTGCAGAGGAGAGATATTTGCGGTTTGTTTAAAGGGAGAAGTAAGACAGATAAAGGCCATTTGATTTAAAAGCCCACATCAAATCTTGTGCTACAAACAGCAAACCAGAGTACGCGATCAAGTGCCAAATGATTTGAGGGCCATCAGAGTGAAGACACTGCTCTGAGTTCGCTTCAACAGCTATTTGACCTAAGATTTATCCACATGAACTACTGCTATATTTATGATACAAACAAAACAAAATAGTGGGGAGAAAAAACACTAGAAAACAGCTTAACATCCTTACTGACAACAGACTCTTGTTAATTCCTTATTCAAGTAGTGTGTGAAGTAGAGTCATGCAACTAATTATTATTTTCATTATTATTTAGTGTGCTGATTGTTTTCTTGATTAACTGATTAATCATTTGTCTATAAAATATACTAAAAAATGTCCATCCCAAGTCCTCGATGTCTTGTTTTCTCAGATTAACAGTGAAAACCCCAAAGATATTCAGTTTACAGTGATATAAAACGGAGAAAAGCAGCAAATCTTCTCATTGGAGAAGCTAGAAACCAGATTGGTTTCAGGTTGGAGTTTGCGATTGATAAATGACTTGAGCAATTGCTCAATTATCAAAATTGTTGCTGATTACTTTTCTGTCAGTCAACCAATCCATTAATCAACTAATTGTTTTAATTCTAGAGTCACGTATCAAAAGCAAATGCAAAAGGGCCAACACACTTTATTCCCTTTACTGAAAAGAGCCTAAATATGAAGGATCCTCAAATTCAGCAAAACACATAAGATCAAGGACAGTTATATTCTTTGAAGACATGAATAAGTAAGTAAAACAAATCTATCTGCTCAAAATGAGTGGCCCATATTAATCAACAAAATGACTGCGTATGAGTTGCCCTTTAAAATCCCAGCTGTCCCTGGGGAAGTGCTGGCTGTTAATATTTAATAGGTATACGTGTAGTGTCACAAATCAATCTGTCATACAAATTAGTTCGAATTAATTCAATTGGTGGTCAAAAAGCCATCTGATTAACATGAAGTGCTGACATCAGTATGGTGGAGATTTATAGTGCGGTTGATGTTGCCACCGTGACTTCTCTTGTGTAACATGATGCCGTTTTCATTTTTCTGTCCAAACTGCACTCAACGTCAAACTATTTTTCACATTTTTGTCTCACCTTAAATGTGAATGATAGTGGAAAGTCATTCTGTGGTTTGTTAAGGTTAATGTGGCACAGGCACTGTTAGTGCGAAAGGGTCGTTTTGTTCCAGCTCTGCTTTGGTAAGCATTCGACGGGGACGGGTGTTAAACAGATATTTCTAACTGCAGTCAAGGTGGCAGCGCATCATAAATATGTATGTACCTGAGGCGCTCATGGAAAGCAATAAGACATCATCATCACAGAGATCACCCTGCTGTCACTCTCCACTGCAGGGCCCATTAATAAACACTGACAATCAGAGCCCTTGACCTGCCCCTGCCACCCTGGAGGGGTGAGGGAGCAGAGCATCCCTATTCCCCCAATGTTCCTATACACTTCTCTGATGTACATAACCAGTTTGCCACAGGAATATATTTAGATAGCCTACCTAATCACTACTTAAAATCTTTACTGATGGCAGCCATATATAACTAAACTGAGGGACTTTCACATGAGAGACCTTTGCACTTGACACAGCGGGAAAAGCACAGGTGTAGAGGTCTCTTAGGAGACTGATAGACCAGATCAGAGCACAGTAGGTGTTCAACTGTGGGTGAGTCAAAGACACCAAGTACGCTACCAACAGTTTTGCAGGTGTAGTGCAAAAACTAAGTAAGCAATTAGCCAAAAGGGTGTAATTTCTAGTTTTGAAAATCCTATTTTTAACTCACTAAAAGACCACTAGACAGTGTCCTCGTACTGTCTAACCATCAAAATCCAGCTGGGAGACGCTCCAATGAGCATTTTAACATTTTGATCAACTCAGTGTCACCCTCAGTTATTACCATGCACTCACAGCATTTAAGCTTTAAGCAGTCGCAAGTGATTTGCTGACTTTTTTTGCCCTGAATTTTTCCTCCCAGGCAACGCACAAGCTGTCCTACCTTCTTGGTGAAGTTATTGGCGCTGTATGCAGCTTGTGGGGAAGGCAGCAGACAATGATCAGGGCTAAAAAAGAAAAAAAAAAGTTCGGCAGCTCCTCTGAATGTCCGGGTAAAACTTATTTTGCTGCCTTTATTTACAGATAACTCTCCTAAAAAGGTTAGAACTGGTCATCAATCATAATGTAGTAAAAGACAGATATCTCTTATGTATTGAGTTCAAAAGTTCTTTCTTGACATTACAAATGGTTGTCTAATTTTTTCGTAAAACATTTTTTATATAACATAATAATATTTACCGAACCAAGAGCATCAGGTCGGATTATTTGGTTAGTGTATTATAATGCAGCAGTTAATGCGGTTTCTTTCGATAAACTAACATTAATGGAAAGCAACAAATTGAATCATAACTTGATCTTTGCTAGATGATATATATTTATATTAATGAAGACAATAACATTTATATAACTTGTACATTCTTTTGTTGTTGTTGTTGAAGAACCTCTGATATTTTTTTTCCACCATTGTGTGCCCCCCACCTGTGAAATAAAAAATACAGCACAGCCAGGTATATAGTATAGACCCCGTTTACACCTGGTATTAACATGTGATTTGTACTGCATCTTGATATCTTGTCTGAATATGGAAAAACCCATGTTGATGTAAGATATAAATGCATGTAGCAAGCACCGCAATCAGAATGTTTTCAGATCAGCCACACCACATCTGGCAGTGGTCTGTCAGATGTCACATTATGATCGGATCTCAGGCAAGTGGAAATGCAATCTGTGCAGTTTGGCCACATTCTTTCGAAAAAGAATACTCCCAGCAAGTTAGTCACCTAACTTCACCTCACCTTGGTGCAATTTTAAAATGCCACAAAGTACACATAATTTGGTAGGGTTTTGTGGCACCCAAAATAATGTATGTGATAGATGGACAATGACAGACAGAGATGAACCATAGACCCTTCCAAATTTCATTACAATACCTCATACTGTAGTAGCAACAGGGTATACATCAGTATTTCAACAAAAACATTTTTAAAAAGTACTTCTATTTTAAAAATGTATTGCATTCCAAACAATTTTTTTTTCTTTCTTCAATTATATTCTTCCTGTAATGTTAAAGGTAGTCACATGGAAGTATTTTAAATGTGCTTTATACAGTATACCATAAGGGATGTTGGGATAAGTGCTTAAGGTGAGCAAAATGTCAAAGATGAACAAAATGTCTGAATTCCAGAGCAAAATTCCACAATTCATTCCCATTCACTCAAGGAGAGCAAGTGTCTATCCGTGTTTAAGCAAATAGCCTTTATGGAGAGACAGGGAGGATTTTGCCTCCAGGTAGCAGAGGCATTGGTGAATGAACAGGAGACCTGTCACACCAGAGCTGTTCTCCTCTGCCTGTCTGGGAGGATTAACCTTTGTTTATCCCTACCTCCACTCAGAGGGTTTCCACAGCCAGGCGGGTGCCTGTACCAGCATCTCCTCCTCAGGCTTCTACCTACCTCACATCCTCTCCACTAGATGTTTTGTAGATGTGATTACTTATTACTAAAACAAGTATTATTATTATTATTAAAAGTAGAATAAGACTGAATTAAATTTTACTACACTGTACTACAGATATTGATAGATTACTGAACAGGCCAACCGGTAACAGGCCTAGAGGCCCAAGTGATCAGGAAGCTCCTGGACCAGAGCCTCTAAAGCTACTGTTAATATCTATTGTTGGAAAGTCAATCAAACAACTGCAAAAAGATGCTAAACGACCATAAAGAGATGCAAAAAAACTACAAAGAGATGCAAAATGACCACAAGGAGACAGAAAATGATCATAAACAGGTGCAAAACGACTACAAAGAGATGCACAGCAACCACAAAGAAACAACAACGAATACAAAGAGATGTAAAAAGAATACGAAGAGATGCAAAACTAACCCAGATAGACCTTTTCCACCAGCAAGGAACCAGCTCCGAACCGTTCGATGCATTTCGACCAAATATAAATTGGTTCGGAACCAGAAAAGTTGGTTCTCTGATGGAACAAAAAAATATGCTGTTTAAACATAGACCACAGTGTACAAAAAACTGCAGTAAATAGGAAAGCACATGCAGTAGAGCCATAGTACTTAGGCTATAAAACAGTAAATCATTACTGTAACACTGTAGCACCACACATTAGCTCATTTAATTTCGAAGTGTGCTGCAGCCATGATGAAGACCTCTTCTGAAATGCTGTGTGGGGAAGTGTGCTGATGAAAACGTGTACTAAATGAATGTTCTAGTTTGTTGTGAAAGCATGTGGTGTGTATTAATCCATGCAGAAGAATGTTTTATGCATTACAAATATACAAACCTACAATTTCACAACTTTGCAATATGAAGTCATCATATGTTAGGGCTGTTATACGTAAATAGTAGTCAAAGTCTTAAAAACTGTGTAAAAATACTGGTCACATGAAGATATAGGGTTGAGAAATTCTTCTATAAAAATTAACTGGCAATATACATGAGGAGACAATTCCACTGGGGTAGCACATGTCTTTTAGCTTTACTCCACACTTTCTCCCATTAAAGTCTGATTTATGGCTTCATAAGCGTAATTGCTGAAGGGCAGCTGCTCCATTGCATGATTCAACTGAGTTTCCAGGGTATCAACTGCATCACCTGCTGTTCTGCTTGGAACTAGACATCACAGGTAGCAGGCTTCTGATAAATAACACCACGCACACCCTGGCTGAAGTCGAGAAAACCACAGCAAGAAATTACTTGAACTGAAGGCAAAAATCATCAGAGTGTCTTCCTTCATTTCATGTAATTCATCAAATATGAGCCCTGGACCCCCTGCATAAACCTTGTGATTTAGAGAAGTAATTAATGATATTACTGTATGTATCCTAAAAGGAGGAGCCGGATACAGGAGATGGCTGCCTGTTGTGTTGTGTCATTTTAATACAGATGTACATTTAGGAAGAATTAATAAGAGCTTTGTGATGAAGTTTGCATTACCTTGCAAACTGCTGGCAACTCAACAGCACTCCTGTCTTAAAATGTTTTCCTTATTTTGCATTTCAAATGCAATCATGGATAATTCTGCCGCAATTTATTTGAGTGACAGCATGACGGTGGAGTAATGATTGCGAATGAGCAGTTCATCATGTCGTCACTTCATATTTCAAATTAAAGATACAATCCAGAAATCCAGAATATTGCAGTCTATATTTTGGTTGTATATTTTGTTCGGGTCTGTCTAAGAATAAATATTTGGAATATTCCCAAGATGATTTCGGATAATAAAGGGAGGCTGCTTGTACTGCCAGTCCAACTAAGAATCACCTGAAATCTGCGGCTCTTCAATTTGATGCTTTCAGATCTTTGTTTTAGTTTGCCAGTCTAATGCAACCGCAGGGGGGCACAAGCCAGTGTCTTCATGTGCCAGTCCCAAGTCTGGATAAATGCAGAGGGTTGTGTCAGGAAGGGCATCCAACGTAAAACACATGCCAAACTAAAAATGCGAATCATGACAATGACTCATACCGGATCGGTCGGGGCCGGGTTAATGACAGGGTACCGGTGGAAATTGTACTACTGTTGGTCGAAGACGAAGAAGGAGAGGAGGAAGGTGTGTTCGTAGGCAGAGAGAGAAGAGGAAAGCTAAGAATGTAGGACTGACAGTAGGGACTTTGAACATTGGGACTATGACAGGGAAGGCTAGACAGTTGATTGACATGATGCAGAGAAGGAAGGTAGACATACTGTGTGTCCAGGAGACCAGGTGGAAAGGTAGCAAGGCTAGAAGCTTAGGAGCAGGGTTCAAGTTGTTCTACCATGGGTCGGATAGGAAGAGAAACGGAGTAGGAGTTATCCTGAAAGAGGAGTTTGTGAGGAATGTTCTTGAGGTGAAAAGAGTGTCAGACAGGTTGATGAGCCTGAAGCTGGAAATTGAAGGGGTGATGTTCAATGTTGTGAGTGGTTATGCCCCACAGGTAGGATGTGAGTTAGAAGAGAAGGAGAAATTCTGGAGTGAGTTAGATGAAGTGATGCAGAGCATCCCCAGAGGTGAGAGAGTGGTGATTGGTCCAGATTTCAACGGGCATGTAGGTGAAGTGAACAGAGGTGATGAGAATGTGATGGGCAGGTTTCGTCTTCAGGACAGGAACGCAGAAGGACAGATGGTGGTAGACTTTGCAAAGAGGATGGAAATGGCTGTAGTGAACACTTTCTTCCAGAAGAGGCAGGAACATAGGGTGACCTATAGGAGCGGAGGGAGAAGCACTCAGGTGGACTACATCTTGTGTAGACGTTGTAATCTGAAAGAGACCAGTGACTGTAAAGTAGTGGTAGGGGAGAGTGTAGCCAGACAACACAAGATGCTAGTGTGTAAAATGACTCTGGTGGTGAGGAAGATGAAGAGGACAAAGGCAGAGCAGAGGACGAAGTGGTGGAAGTTGAAAAAGGAAGAATGTTGTTTAGTTTTCAGGGAGGAGCTGAGACAGACTCTGGGTGGTCAGGAAGTGCTCCCAGATGACTGGACCACTACAGCTAATGTGATCAGGGAGACAGGTAGGAGGGTACTCGGTGTGTCATCTGGAAAGGGGAAAGTGGACAAGGAGACTTGGTGGTGGAACCAGGAAGTTCAGGAGTGTATACAGAGAAAGAGGTTAGCAAAGAAGAAGTGGGACACTGAGAGGACTGAAGAGAGTAGACAGGAGTACAGGGAGATGCAGCGTAAGGTGAAGGTAGAGGTGGCAAAGGCCAAACAAAGAGCATATGAGGACTTGTATGCTAGGTTGGACACAAAAGAGGGAGAGGTGGATTTGTACAGGTTGGCCAGACAAAGAGATAGAGATGGGAAGGATGTGCAGCAGGTTAGGGTGATTAAAGATAAGGATGGAAATGTATTGACAGGTGCCAGGAGTGTGATGGGAAGATGGAAGGAGTACTTTGAAGAGTTGATGAATGAGGAAAATGAAAGGGAACGAAGAGTAGAAGAGGTGACTGGTGTGGAGCAGGAAGTAGCAAAGATTAGCAAGAGTGAAGTGAGGAGGACATTGAAGAGGATGAAGAGTGGAAAGGCAGTTGGTCCTGATGACATACCTGTGGAGGTATGGAAGTGTCTAGGAGAGGTGGCAGTTGAGTTTCTGACTAGTTTGTTTAACAAGATCTTGGAGAGTGAGAGGATGCCCGAGGAATGGAGGAGAAGTGTACTGGTGCCAATTTTCAAGAACAAGGGAGAAGGTGCAGAGCTGTGGCAACTACAGAGGAATAAAGCTGATGAGTCATACAATGAAGTTGTGGGAAAGAGTAGTGGAAGCTAGGCTAAGGGCAGAGGTGAGCATTTGTGAGCAGCAATATGGTTTCATGCCTAGAAAGAGCACAACAGATGCAGTATTTGCTTTGAGGATGCTGATGGAGAAGTACAGAGAAGGTCATAAGGAGTTGCATTGTGTCTTTGTAGATTTAGAGAAAGCGTATGACAGGGTGCAGAGAGAGGAGCTTTGGTATAGTATGAGGAAGTCTGGAGTGGCAGAGAAGTATGTTAGAGTGGTGCAGGACATGTATGAGAGCTGTAAGACCGTGGTGAGGTGTGCTGTAGGTGCGGCAGAGGAGTTCAAGGTGGAGGTGGGTCTGCATCAAGGATCGGCTCTGAGCCCCTTCTTGTTTGGTCTGGTGATGGACAGGCTGACAGATGAGCTTAGACAGGAATCTCCATGGACTATGATGTTTGCGGATGACATTGTTATTTGTAGTGAGAGCAGGGAGCAGGTGGAGGAGAATCTAGAGAGATGGAGGTCTGCTCTGGAAAACAGAGGAATGAAGCTTAGCCGCAGTAAGACAGAATACATGTGTGTCAATGAGAGGGACCCAGGTGGAACGGTGAGGTTACAGGGAGCAGAGGTGAAGAAGGTGCAGGACTTTAAGTACATAGGGTCAACGGTTCAGAGCAATGGAGACTGTGGAAAAGAGGTGAAGAGGCGAGTGCAAGCAGGTTGGAACGGGTGGAGAAAAGTGTCAGGTGTGTTGTGTGATAAAAGAGTATCAGCAAGAATGAAAGGAAAGGTGTTCAAGACGGTGGTGAGTCCAGCGATGTTGTACAGCTTAGAGACAGTGGCACTGAAGAAAAGACAAGAGGCAGAGCTGGAGGTGGCAGAGCTTAAGATTTTGAGGTTCTCTTTGGGAGTGACGAGGATGGACAGGATCAGGAACGAGTACATCAGAGGGACAGCTCATGTTAGATGTTTCGGAGATAAAGCCAGAGAGGCCAGACTGAGGTGGTTTGGACACGTTCAGAGGAGAGACTGTGAATATATTGGTAGCAGGAGGCTGAGGTTGGAGCTGCCAGGCAGGAGGTCTAGAGGAAGACCAAAGAGGAGATTTATGGATGTAGTGAGAGAGGACATGAAGTTAATTGGTGTGAGTGAAGAGGATGCAGAGGACAGGGTTAGATGGAGGCGCATGATTCGCTGTGGCGACCCCTGAAAGGGAACAGCCGAAAGGAAAAGAAGAAGAAGTTTTAGTTTGCCAGTCTGACAAACCAGAGGACTTTGGTGATGTGAGCTTGTTTTGAAGTCTATATGCTCCAGAGAATTTAAAAACAATGTAATTCAATTTTAACAAGTGAAATAATAAAACAACAGGCCTTACAACACTTTACTAAAAGTCATTGTTTTACATGCCACAAATACTGGTTTCTAAACATACGTCCCAAAGTATTTGTAGATTATAACAAACTTCATAACTGGCATTTAGAATCTGTTCAATCTGTACAATGGAGGTAAGACCAAACAGTCACCACTGTAACCGTTTGGGTTCCTCAGACATGTTGGTATGAAACAGTCACCTTCAGTCATTGTTCGCGTGACAGCTGGATATATATGAGATGCTGTACCTCTCTGCCATCCCTGGCATTTTCCATTCAACTGCTTGTGCATTTCAGTGCAGTACTTCAATATATAAAATATGTATTTAAAGTAATTTAAAAACCAATTATTTTTCAGAAACTGCAATTATTGTCTGACATCACTGCTATAGCAGCACTTCCTCCATGCACCAAACATCCCAGTTATGACAAACACCTCCCTGGTACAAATCTACAAAAAGAAGGGAAAGGTGTTTTTCCAATATATATCACATCCATTTGTCAGTGTGCACACAAACTCCTAGCAAAGCGTTACAGTTCATCCCAAAAACATCATGACCCAGTAAGAGACATTGCTGTTGAATTCTTTTTTTGTGTGGTGCTTTGAGCAGCACAAGCCGCGTGCCATATAGTCCCATTATATAAAAAAAATGCAGACATCTCTGTGGTCGATATCTCCAAACTCTGCAACTCACACCAAAACAATCTAGATGGATAAATAGCACTACAGGTAAGAGGAAAAACATGTATTTTTGATTTTGGGGTGAACTGTCGCTTTAAGATATCATTGATGGAACCCAACAGCATAGGTTTTAGAAATCAGACGGTCAATGTGGCAGTCTATTTATTATTTATTCTGCTGTAAAATACAATATTGCTTTCTTCTTCAATGGCACAATCACACAAACTTGCTCTTGTCAAACTGGTCCTTAAATCAACCTTTTGACTATCTAATACACTTTGAGCTGAAAGGTTCAGAAGTTGGCTTTCATCAGTGTTCTAAATTAGACCTGAAATGTGGACGTTTCCTATGCATTTCTCCTCTGAAACACAATTATTTTAGAAAACGCATGACAACAAGCAATTTACAGGTGACCAACGATAATCAGACATTTTGTCCTGAAACTGCTTAAATGCAAAATGCGCATAAAAAACTGGAAAATATGTTTTAAAATTAAATGAGGAGAAAACAGTCCATATACAAAAATTCAAATTCAAATTCTTAAAATATCTGCAGTCAACTCCTCTTAGTCCAGCATTAAGAGTGTATGAATGCTTGTGTAGTTATCTAGACAACATAAGTAATGACTTTAGGTTTGCTGACAGGGATGACAACTCATGAGCTAAATGGAGTAACAAAGAAATGAGGATATCTTACACCCAATTCTGGACACATTATGACAGATATCATAACAGTACAATATTGCAGTGCTTTTTGGAACAACAAAAATCATGCTGCCTTTTCAGACAGATGTTTCCATCAGCTCTGATTAGAATGAAAACAAGCTTTGGAGCGTAAAGACAAACCGAAGAGATCAACTTTACTTATTCAGCAGGAACATGTGTAAATAAGATTTTGTTTTCTGAAGTCGACATTTCATTGGGTAATGGCGGTAATATAATGGCAGCAGCAATGGGTCACAAATGACAAACAGCTTCATGTGATTTTTCTGTCCGAAGGAAAAATTAAAATTAAAATGAGCCTCAGAGCTCTAAAGAACGTCTGCAATGTAATACATCTCATCTATTGATTCCTGGACATTGGAGTCTTGTGTTTAAACAATAATTGATTTGTTTTCTCACTGTGTTTCTGGAATCATTGATTTGAACCCATCAGCAGCTGCTATTGTATGGTGCTAATCTGTTTGGGAGGAGTTGTTCCAAATGTCATTTTGAGTGAAAGAATGTAGGATACTGAGGAGATCCACAATTTCAACAATGTCACTGTGCGAAATAGTTCATTCCTGAAATGATTTACTCATTCTTTTTTGCAGACAGTAGAAAGCCTTAGAGAAGGAAATTATTTAAAGTAGACTGTAGAAGTCATGAGTGGTATTATTTCTGATTATTCGTATCATGGGATAGTCGTCATAGCCACAATAATTATGTTGAGATCTTTACATAGCAAACTTTGTTTGTTGTGATATAGAGAAACTCTATGTTATGTAGTTTTGTGTTATATTGTATTGTATGTGTGATATGTTTCCAGGAAAACAGTGTGTCATGGTTCAGATTAAGATGCAGGGTTCACTGTACACCCAATATCTAAACGTTTGAATGAAAACCATTTATGACACTTGTTACAGCCCTGAGTCCGTATGAACAATTTTCTATGTATATTTTATGTGGTAGTCTCGTGTGTGTGAATCTGTGTAGCTCTGCTGTGATGGGCTGCAGGTGAGCTTGGTGGATTGATTGAGTGGATGAGGGTGTGAGTGAGCAGATTGGCTCTAGTCTCGAAGATTGCAGTTAAAAGAGCTGCTTCCCGCACATTTAGGAGGAGGGGCACTGCATTATGGAGGGTGTGGCTGGTGGTTCTTGGGAGTTGGGGCAAGGGGAGTCACGTTTTTATGTTGCGCAAGGGTTTCCCCTAGGCCAGGGTGTAACAACACTATACAGCTAAGTATAACCATTTATAGTTGTATCATATATTTGAATGAAAAGGCAAATAACAGAATTACTTAAATTTAAGAAAGCATCTCCATACCTAAATAAAAATTAAATGTCATGAATAAAGTAAAACAAGGACAGTCTCTTTAAAACAACGTTTGAATAGAAAATGGCTGAACAAAACCACAAAACCCAGTTTAAAGATCATCAGTATTTTTGGCCTATAGGGCAGGGAAAGCAGTAGCAGTCACGCAGACCAGTGACAGTTCAGTGTTAATGTATGCAACTTAAATGTGTTGTCTGGCATTCAATGAATTTAAACTAAAACCCTTTATGAGGCAGAATTGATTCATTTTCAGTTCCACAATGCATATTGTCCCCTTTTTTATTTATTTTATTCACCCCACAGTCTGTTACTACACCTCCACTGTACACTGAAAACTATGTTGACTAGTGCAAGCACACGGTCACTATCGTAATGTTTAGACTTCACAGTGTTACTGTATGTCTCTTTTTGCTCTATAGACCAAGCTAACTGTTGACTCCTTAAGGTACACTATCAGTTCACATGGGAATATTATATATAGGGACATCAAAGTTTAAAGTGGTACTCAACCTAAAAATGTGTCTTACACTCATCCCCTGTAGGCTTTGAAATGTTGCTGTAAAAGGTTTTTAGATTTCTTTGTGGTCAGTTCAGTTTTTTCATGGCAGAAAAGACAATCAAAGCAGCAAAGGAATCTAGATCTGTATGCTCAGTATGTTGTCATATTTCAACTAAAATTATACTTAAAGGATCTGTAAGCGACATTCACTGGCACTAAATGTCGCACTAGAGCCCCAGCATCTCAGACCATAACAAATGGCCGCTACGTCCCACCAAGCTCCAAAAACATTGGACCTCACAGATCATCGTAAAACACATTTCATTCAGACAGGACAGAAACAAAATAAAACTCACCAAAATCGTCTTTGATAGTCTTTCCACCATTCCAACAATCGCCAACTCTGGTTTGGTCAAAATAAACCTTTAATTCAACAAAATATTCTGGCTCTATGGCTCAGCTGGCAGCCGGAAAGCAGGCTGCAATGGTTGCTGTGGACAAATGTGGCAGTCAAAGTACGTCCACTAAAAGTGCTTGTTTTTGCCACTGACAGGCTCAGATTGTTGTTCTAAGTGTCTGACAACATTATGTAAAAGGATGGCTACAGAGATAGTCCTTTTTGTTAAACAGAAAGATCCTTTTTGTTTAACTGGAAACAGACATTATATCGCTCTCGCTAGCCACCAGACTCTGTTGAAAAAACCCCAATAATTTTTCCTAGCACCTCCTCGTTAAACACACTTCATTAAAACTCAACAAACAAAATAATACTCATCCAAACCGTCTTTGTTAGTCTTTCCAGTGTTCCAACAATTACCAACTCTAGGTTGAATTAAATCCTTTATTAAACACGTTAGATGTGAAAAGAACCAGTTATTTCACTCTCCTCAAAGCCAAAAGGTTCACATGGAGGGACTCACATGCACGCGCAGCTGGTGGGCTGTATAAACAAATCACAGAGAGGCTGCAATAACAACACAGGCAGGGGGGGGGGGGGGGGGGGTACTTCTCTGCTCAGGAAGCCATTACTCCACTATATATTTCCATAGCAAATTGATGTTTGCTGCTATATTAATGATCAGATTCTCATTTATGAACCTTTAAACCTCATAACAAGGTATTTATCTTGCCACATGCACATGTTCATGTGGCTGCCTCATGTTTTGGTATGCATTGTTTTGTTTTCAAGTTCAGTTTTCTGCTGTGGCAGCCAGAGCTCTTTATCTTATTTACAATTTTATATTTTATATTCCTGATTCTTTACCTGCAGTACTTGCTTGTTATTTCTGTATCTTTATACTAAGTTTATTGTTTTTGCACCAAAATACAAAAGCAAATTGCTTGTATGTGTAAACCTATTTGGCAATAAGTTGATTCTGATTCTAATTTTAAGCACCAACCTCGTGGTCCCTTCATTGGTCAAAATTGGCATGGCATACATTCCACAAAAAATGTTTGTATGCTTCCTGTTTCCACGCTCAGAGTACATGCACAGCATTGTCTTATTATCATTGTATTATTCTTGGAGCAACAGGGGAGTCTCGAGAACTAGCAGGCTAGCTAGCTAGCTGCCAATTTGATGCATCTTTGGAGAGTCAAGGAATAATTTCATAAATGGCCAAACTATAATTTTTCAATTTGTTTAACCCTATCCTTATTATAGGAAATTATTAGTCCATTGACTTCATCTATATAAACACAATGGATATTATTACACCTGGATAGTAGAAACAGTACTGTAATGTTATGGAGTCAGCCAATAGTTCTGTTACTAACTTACACAGCAATAACTTGGCAGCTAATTTCCAGCTGTGCTGTGATTTTCTGTTTCTGCAAGGGGCTTTTACACTTTTTCTTGCACTTAGCCCTAGACATAATAATTGAATCAGTATCTACCTCTGCTGTGGTTATCACTGAACCTATGAGTTTGACATCAAGCCATTTCCACTTCTTCTTATAGGTTTATCCTTTGTATTTAAGAATGCCACATTATACTATATGTCATGAGGTAGGCTGCTATGAGGGTACTTTTGTGTCTTTATTATGGAATTAAACAGAATAGGTTTGAGAGCAAAACAGACACTGACACTATCTTGCAGAGAAAACAAAGATTAATTTTGTTATTTGTAATTAAAATACATACTGCAAACAGCAGTAGCTATTTCTATCAAAATCATCAGTCACCAGCTTAATAAGAAAAGCTTGCATGTGCATGGGTTTGTACAGAAAAGTGTATAAAATTGTGACGATGTACATCTGTTAATGTGTGTGTACATGTTACTGCTTTTCTACTTTTCATTCATTCATTATTAACTCTATGTTTAATTAACTGACTGAACACGAGGAGCCTGTATCATTAGTAGACTAGCCAACTATCTTTGGACTTCGCACCTCAGTGCAGATGCGGGCAGCTGCGGTGGACACACTTCTATAAATACTACAGCTGGGTTTTCCATACGAAGCCACATTCCACACATGTGCACTAGAAAACATGATGGCAACCTCCTGACAGCAAAAAGAGCTCCTTTGTTTGTTGTATTTAGCTGAACAATATGAAATAGTCAAAACAAAAGAAAACTGTGCGCGGAAGCTTGATGGTAATGGGACCAAGGATGGCGAATACAATACAGACATACAGCGCGCAGCTTTTCTATGCATACATAGCGCGGTTGGGCTGCACGCAGATGTCCACACAAGCCTTACCAATCAGCTAACTGGTAAAAATAAAATAAAATAAAAAATCGACAGACAAAATGACTACATTTACAATGACTTGACAAGCAATAATGCGCACAGTGCAATTAACATTTAAGTTTAAAACACTTATTTGCTTTCTATAATGATTAGTGGCGTAAGAAACATCTGTAGCATGAGTATTTGTCCAATTTGGTTTCAAAACAAAAGTTCTAACTTCAGGAAAAAAGTTGATATATTTAGAATTACAGTTGTTTTGCCATATTTGTTAAATTGCCAAAAGGATTACTGATTAGCGATTACTTCAGTGAAGACTTTCTTCCATCACTGCAGTTCAGGATAACATGGGGAGACTTTGTGAATATTAAATCTTTGTACACTCAATAGGATTAAATAAATATATTAAAAGTATACCCACTGGTTTGTATTAGAAAAAAAAATGTCCACACACTGTTAACTAGCTCCCAGTAAATTATAAATGCAACATTTTGATCAGATATGAAGCATTCATTTATTTTCTGTAAGTCAAAATACTAAAGAGCACAAATGCCCAATGTTAGCCAAGACATGCTAAACTGTGCTTTTGATACAGGCCTCAGATGTTGAAAATGTAGTGTAGGGTGCGATGGGTCGGTTTTCCTTTTACCACAAGCCTCTATATTCATTTGTACTGTGTGTATGGTTTGCAACTGTGACAAAAGCCAAATAAACAGACAAAAACCACTTCAGAGTATTTCATCATATTGCACTGCTACAGACAGCAGCTCTAAACAGACATAACTTCTTTGCATGACGCTAATAAAATGTGACTGTCCCTGAGCTGTATTTGAAATCATACACTTCTAGTCTGAATTTGAGAGCACAGTATACATTTTTCTTCAGGCCTCTCCCTGTGGCATGTTTCCATTGCCTTGGCTGTGATTGCTGCATTCCCCAGCAGCTGGGGATTGTAATGTGCTTATTTTGTTTAGACCGGATGTACAAGAATGCTACAGACTGTATAAAAAGTCAATCACAACCTACTGTTAGCAAAGGAAGTCACTAACTGGAATGCACCAAAAAAGACATGCATCTTGTGTTGGCAAAATGCATCAAATGAACTGCAGAAAGTATACTATAATTCAGGCAAGCTTTCAGGTCAACAATTGAACAGAGAGCACAAGCAGGACAAATATTTTCTGCAGCAAATTTCTGGTAAAATTGTTCATACTAATGAGTCTAATCCAGCTTTTCATCTATCAACATTTTCCCTTTCTTTTTTCTTTTAAGTGCTGTGTATTTTACAGCTTGCTCATTTTTCTATGGTAAAAGCCTATTTTAGTGCTATTCACATGGTCATAGTTTAAGGTTGTACTAATGCATTCTGATGCAATAAAAATTACACTAAAGTACTTGAGTGCTGAGAGGGAAAAAATATGTATTTGGCCTTCCCTCTCACAAACACTACACATTACACTATTCTAAACTGGGGTAAAGAACACTTTAGGTAGACCCTGGGAAGTTTGTCTTTATTTTATTCTTTATGTTTTTCAAGAAAAGCTTGAAAAAACTTCAACCTTATGCATTGAGGATTTTCACTGACACATGGAGATAGCCGGAAAATATTGTATAAACAAACAATATCCCAAATAATACAAAAGTGACAATTATCAGTTCACCTCTTCTGATTAAAAGGTTCAAGTCTGCACCTCATTTCACACCCAGTCATGTCCTTCAACTATTGCTGGTCAACAAAACTATTTACTTTTTAGAAGAGAAAGGTTTAATTCTTACTTTTTCCTTTCTTTTTGTTGGGCTCAACATTTTTAGCAGACCCTGCAAAAACCACCACTTTGCCTCATGTCTAAACTTTAAGTGTATTATTTTTCGAAAGTGGACTCAACAAAATATTAATATAGTAATTTACAGCCCATTTCAAGTTATTCATTGCCTTTGAAAATCTTCTAGTTCTAGATAGTGTTTGGATAGAAACTTTTTGAGAGTTTGGATCTTTAAGCACAACAGGTAATAAAATCCAAAATAGGGATGCAACTATTTATACTCATTTATTGATTAATTTATGGGTTATTTATATATCAATTGGTCTACAAAATCTCTAAACATATGACAAACGCTGATTACAAGTCACTGAAGCCCAAGTGGATGTTTTTGCTGATGAAATTGCTTATTTTGTCTGATTAACAGGCCAAAAGCCCCAGATGTATTCAGTTGACATTGTGAAACAGAGAAAAAGCAGAGAAACCTCTCAAAAGGTCATTTCACTGTTCAAATACTAGAAACATAGCATGTGAAAACAAGGACAGAATGTAACCTTGCTTGGTTTACAATGTATCAATAGACCTATTATAGGATCCTACTAGTGTAGCATATGTGGCAATCTGTTGATTATACATAGGTGATCCAAAGCACAGAAAAGACTGTCTGCACCAATCTTTAAAATGCACGAGTAAGAATAATGGCCTCAGGCTAGCCTGCCAGCACCACTGGAATTTGGTGAAAGTATGGCGAAGTGCCAGTGCAGTTGTATTGCTTTATATTGATTTTCTTATTACTATTTTTTTTTGTATTACTGTTCACTGAATCAAGGCTGGATACACACAAGTTTATTTAACATTAGTTCAATAACATGTTAACAGCCACAATTATGAGATTACTGACAGAATCTAAGTATTTTCACTGCGTCATGGCTTCCAATTATCAACACGTCATATAACAAAGACTAAAATGGTATAGTGTCCACATGACAATGTTCTGTGGGTGAAGAGCTTGTGCAGAAAGCTTGAATACCACAGCATGTCAACTATAGCGACAGCGTGAGCTGTAGCCAGTGAGTTTTAAGCTGCTTGAATCTAAGATGGTATATGATCAAATGGGAGCCACACTTTCACGAGGTTAATTTAATTGACAGGGGACATTTATTTTTTACAATTATTTCTACAAAAACAAGCTCTGTCCGCCTTAAATCAAATTTGTTTCACACATGTGTCTATATTGAGCTGGGAATGAGTCATGGTCTTAAATATGCAGAAGTACAACATGTGCCTAGATGGATTTTGCAGTTGTTGATTTCTGGACAGGATTAAAATCACTGACCAGTGCAGGCAATATTAAAATCATCAGACGTCTGGAGAAGTCTTGAATCTAAAAATAGCTAACAAAATGAATACTGTCATGCAGTGGTGGAAGAAGTACTAAGATCTTACATAAAAGTCTCAATATCACCCTACAAAAATATTATATAAAGTATAAAAGTATTAGAAACGAATATTACTTAAAAGTACCAAATGTAAAATAACTCATTAGGCAGCAGAATGGGCCCTGTCATTGTAATGATACCGTATAATATACTACATTATCTGATTATTATTATTATTAAAATAACATTAACTATTAATGTTGTAACGAGGAGCTCATTTTAACTACCATACTTATATTTGTTACTATTTGGTAGTTCAACCCTTAATATATAATTTTAAAAATTCATTATACTGTAGGTTTTCTGTGTAAAATTTTAATCTGAAAAGTAACCAGTTACTAAAGCTGTCAGATAAATTAAGTGGAGTAAAAAGTACAATATTTCCCTGGGAATGCAGTGGAGTAGAAGTATAAGTATCTTAAAATATAAAACTACTCAAGTAAAGTACAATTTCATCAAAATTGTAGTACAGTACTTGAGTGAACATACTTAGTGACATTCCACCATCATGTCAATACAAATGATAGGTCAGTATGGAAATCATAAGGAAGCAAAGAGGGACACGCCAGTCCAAGTAGTAATGAGTGAGCATATGTCTGTACATGCATCGTTGCTCATGATGCGATCAGTGAAATTAAACTTGGAGTCAATAGACATGATCAAATTGTCCCTAATCTGACAGGCTCATTCATCACCCAATGTCAGATTCCTTCATGCCAGTGCCAGCCTCTCAATCCTTTCTGCTGAGATGCACTAATTGAAATATGATACAAATTTGAAATATATATATATATAAAATATATAAGTAATGTTATCTGCAGGTATTGAGATTGTTCAAAGAGCTCAGAATACAACTTCATTTTGAAAAAGCTTGTTAATATTTTGTCTTTCAGTTCCGATTATAAAAGCATAGGACATTCAGAAACACTATACAAATTAACAGTTTCTGTCACTGGCAGGGGCACAATACAGAATTCCTACACAATGCTATTTAATTGACTTATATTATTGATTATCTTGTCTCATTTATTTGGGCACATGGAGCACAGGCCAATCTGGCACTCCTTCTTGCTGGGGTCTTTTCTTTAACGACCTGTTACAATCATTAGGAGCAAAATATGTATTAGTAAGATAAACTGTAAAAGAGCTTTAAATTATTGAACAGCCGTACTGCTTATTTCTTCAGCGCTCGTAGAGAATTAGATCGTCTGCCATCATGCATTCAGTTTGTCCTGCGGAGATTAATTCCTAACTCAAACCAGGTGATGCACAGCTCCAAATAAACAATAGTTATCAAATAATTTACTTACACCCCTTATATCCTAATTAGGCATGTTTACTTTGGCAATAATCATTTTCAATTTCACGCCATTTTAACTTGAAGTTAATTAAAACAAGGCTGTTCATTAGCATGGTTCCAGACCCTTCCCTAGCCACTGCACCTGCACCATAATGCAATGCAAATCGGTAGCAGGGGGAAACTGAAGTGCTTTCACATTTCCTTCAAGGAAATGAAATGGGCAGAACCGAAAAAAAGGAAAACAAACGATTTAAAATAACTCCACAAATGTCCCCACAGATGGAAAAAACACTGAATTGCTTAAGTGTTCATATTTATAAAGAAACACGTGGACAATAATGGGGCCCTTACATGAGATTTTTTTTTTCTGCTAAAGAAACATGTCAATTTCATCTGCTTTAGAGCATAAAAATGCTAATTAGCATATTTTCAAACCCCTAGTTCACCAATGCCCCCCCATGTTATAACATCATGCAGATGACAGGCACAGGAACAATCAGGTGCTTATCAACATTTTAAATTAAATACTCTCCAGAGGGCTGTGTTTGTCCAATGAAAAATAACCCAATTAAAAGAGGCTTGACAAATGGCCTTTCTGAAGGTAAAAATAATGAGCAGAACAGTGCCCGGTAAACAGTTGTACTGAGAAATACAAAACACAAAGGTTCCATGGCTTGAGGCTGCGCTCATGTTATTTCAGCCATGACAAGCAATGATATGAGCTCACTGCAATTCACATTGTGTGGGCTGTATTTGTTTCTAATCAAAGCCAGCACAAAATCCAAAACCTTCAAAAGTAACAGAAAGCATTGCGAAGTTAATTATATTTCGTGTATTGCTTTGTTAAGGTTTCTTGAAACTGAAATCCTTGGGTTTCTGTACAATGAAGAGAGATCATTTAAATGATGGTTGAAGAACAGAAAAGCATCCAGAGTCATACTTGTGCAAAATAGAGTTGCCAGTATAGGACATTTATCCAAAGGTAACAGTGATGCAACACAGGCTATTACTTTCATCTGTCAAAATTCAAAGGACAAAATACTTCTCACAGATCACTTCAGAAAACCCCCACAATCCTAAAATACGTTTTAGAACCACAAACTCTCTGATTGTATTCTAAAAAAGCCATTTCTACACAATGATTAAAGTAAGGTTTTTATTGCCCTTTATTGTTGAAAAAGTTACCAGCATCAGAACCCAAATTAGGCCTTCCCAGTTTACTGTATCATACACTCTATCAAAACTAATTAGCATGTGGGCCTACTCTTGTACAGTACTGTATGTATTTATGCTTAATATGAATAAAATGTGATTTTAGTGCGGTGGAGTCTAGGTTCATTGCAGGTTTATTTATTGTAATCCAATCCCATTTGAAATAGACCGAATGAACTGTCTCCCCTCCTACGACCGAGAAAAAAATGTGTTTTGGTGCAGCCACAGAGAGCGACGACGGTACAAACACTAATCTAAAAACCAATGATCACTTGTTTTCATTCTAACTTTATTTCAGATTATCCTGTTACATGGTAGCATTAATGTTCACTTTCATATGGTTGATTGTGGCTGTATGTGGCCGATTCCAAGGTGTGGTGCATGTTTTTTTTCGGCTCGGGTAAACAGTCAAGGTTGCGCTCTGGTTTGTATGATAGCACAGTGATTTGTTTCTTCTGTAGGTAGCAGCCATGCACGGTGTCAGTGTCTTCATTAACAGAGCGAAGGAATCCTACTTCCCTCTAAGGCAAGTCTTGTTCACAGTATAAGGAGTGGGGGTGGGGGACCTCTGGTGTTTCACAACCTCACGGCTTCACAGACTATGCTCCCTGATTGATGTTTTTATATGTAAGACCTTGCATGGCTTTCCCCATGGGCTGTGCCTAGGCTTCCTGGTATCAATCACATATCATTTCCATTCTTGCGCCGTCGCCTGACAGAAATACTGTAAAGGTGATCTATGTGTGTGTGTGTTAAGTAATTATTAAGTGTCCAGCTAGACTAATAAATCATTCACTTCAGACCAACACCGCTCCCTCTAACCTCTCTCCTTTGTCCCATTCCCCACTTGCCTTTTTTGCCATTTTTTCTGCTTACTGAAAAAACATTAATGCTGCAAAGTACTAGCTATTGTATGGTCAATTTCTCTTTCTCTGGAGTACAGTTGTTTTACAGGGGACTTTTAATTGCAGTGCAACAGCTTGAGTGAGGGAGGACGTGCCGATCGGACATGTAAGGAGGCCTTGGGCTACTGTGGCATTAATGAGATGCCTGCCATCAATCAAGGGCTGTGGGAGATGACTGTAAATAAGGCTCTGATCATGGGAGGTGTGTGGTGACAGGCAGGGTTTCTGGTCCACTTTACTCACTCACATTTGGCTTATGTAAACATGTGTCAAAGCGACAGAGGGCAAGGGGTGTGGCAAAGCTGGGACTGGTAATGTCCTCACACAGCAAATAAGCCCAGCAGCTCTGGAGGAAACCAAGAGAGATACAGTATGTTGTACAAGCTGACCAGCAAGGGAAAGAGAAGAGAGAAGATGTGGTCATACAGTATGTGGGCTGTGCAGGGATGGAAAAAGTACTATAATACTTGAGTACTATAAATACTCAAGTTTATTTATATTAGACATTTCATACGCCAGACATAGACTCAATGTGCTCAATGACAAAAACATATAAGATAAGGGGATATTACATATAAGATAAAATAAAAACTAAATAAAATGGTATTGCAATAAAAATGGAATAAGATATCTTATCATTATTATTAAAAGAGGAAGAATAATGATCAAGATACTGATTTTATTTTTAAAATGTACCTGTTAACCACACACTCTTTACCTGTTAACCACACGCTTTAAACCTAATTAAAAGCTTGCAAGAAAAATAAAGTTTAGTCTGCTTTTAAAAGATGATACTGTTGGAGCAGACCTCAGATCATGTGGTAGAGAATTCCAGAGAGTAGGACCATAATGACTGAACTAGAACATAATACTCAAGTAAATGCACTTGAGTAAAAATGTACTCCGATAAAAGTAAAAAGTTAAATGTCTCAGTCATTCCGCATTCTCGCGGATTTAGGCAGATGGTTTAGTGGATTAGAGCAGAACAGTAAAATTAGGTGAGCCCGGTAGAGAATACCGGCAACAGTAATGGGAAATGGCAATGCCGTCCAAAATTAAAATATTTTAACTTTTGCAGTTCACCATGACAGAATTTTCAACCGGATGTTACGTAGCTCCCTCACACTGTCACGGTGTTGGCCAGCATGAAACAGGGAAAGCACCCAAACACAGACACTACAAGCAGACAGGTGCATGATTTATTATGGCTTACTGGCAGGTACACTGGTAGGCAGACAGGTTGGTAGATAGATAGGCAGCAACTGGCAAGACAGGCAGGCAGATAGTCACCGGTAACAAGCAGTTTGATAACAGCACGAGGGATGAACTGAATAAGAACAAAAGAAGTATATACACACAGGGCAGGATAACTAGACACAAGTGAAACTAATTAGGGCAGCATAATATAATCAAATAATAAATCAAAGCATAATATAACCAGTCCACTCAGCCTCCATGTCCCACTGTGCTCCTTAAAGTTAACACACCAGTTAAAACACTTAGAGCTGAATGAGGCTCTGCAGTTACGTGTCAGGGATTATTGTAAAAAACAGCAGAAAGGCCTCATGCACCTCAATGAAGGTAGAAGTTCCTCAGTGAATGCAGAAATCACCACTGGAAGATCTACCATGAACATTTTAGCATTTAACATGTTAGCCAGACCCAGCACGCACCTGTTGGTCATGCAACATTGTGGGTGTCTTTGATTTGGATCACTTCGTACGCTCACTAGGTGGAGCACTAAATCAGTGATAAATATAATAAAGGTATATGCAACCTTTTTTAACTATGCCAAGGTACAATGATGCTAACTATAACTCACAAACCATAATGACCTAATCCCTAATTTTGCATTGTTGTGCATTTTTGTACTGTTCACTAACTGCAAGCCCTGCATAGGGCACACATCAGCACATCCACTTCCTGCTCTCCTGAGGTCTGGGGTTCTGACTACAGCCACCTTGTGTGAAAGACAAAGCGACAAGAATTATAAAGCCACCTTTCAAGCCTACAAGTGGTGAGTTCTTGACACTAAAAATATTGTGGGTGGCCTGTCACCAACTGACCATGGTTTGTCTTATTCTTCTTTGCAGATTATGTACACTTTTGCAAATTCAGTTTCAAATAATGACAGAACAGCCGTGCTGCCAAGTGGCAAAGTCTGTCTGATTCAGCAGCCTTGTGAATGTGCTACAGTTTTTCATTTGGTTGTCCCATATAAAAGTGTGTTAAATGCTCACTCACAAATGAAAACAAGTGCTAACCAACTGACAAAGCTACAGCTGAACACACTCTACATTTTCCGCTGTCCATTTCATGTCTGTCTGATAAAGATACAGCTTCTTTTTAATCTATACAGCTGTAAAGGCTTGAGCTTTATGAGCGTAACTGCAGAAATCCTTCATTCATTTCTGTATGCTATTATCTTAATGTATACTCTTGTCACTGTATATATATTTTTGGATCCTTTGCGTTGTCTTTTTTCATTTTTGCTATGTGAACTTTGACCTTGTTGACAATGTTATTATGTGCTGGAGGCCTTGCTGAGGGGAAGTGAGTGTATGCCAGTGCTTTTGACAATAGAGTGTTAAAATGCGGTAAAAACAGTAGAGTAAACCTCTTTTTTAGGGATCACAGATGTAGTCTGGCATTTACCTGTGAAAAGTATTTTTTCAGAGCACATGCTATTACAGCAATTTCAATCTAAACATACTATATGTAATAGTATTCAATATGTAATGACATATGTAATGGCTCGTGTATTCACGACTGAGGAGAGGTGTCCAGTAGAGCAGTGTCATATGATGTTGCTGTACTGACATTATTCTTTGAAACTGGAAGCCTTTGAAGGAGACTAGACTAAAGAGCAGTGGTCCTCACTTCCTTCAACTCCATATACACAATGTAGATTTTGTAGCATGATCATGTGTCAGAGCATAAAAGCTGCATGCGTTTAACTACATTTCCTGTGTATTGGGCTGGGAGTGCTTCTGAGTGCACAGCAGTTTGTGGCTGAATGGATCCAGTAGACACAGAAACATGACGACTGCTGCTGACGTGCTGCGTTTTGCCGCACAGTTGCTGTGGACAACATGCCATACTTGCACCACCTTTGTCGACAAAGTTGCAACTTAGTCACAACAAATCAGTTTGTCCTTTTAATATTAATATTAAAAGTGGAATCTGAAGCAAAGTAGCCAGGGAAGAAAGACGAGGCCCACCCACCATTCTGACGCAGGACTCTTAAAGACTATGTGACAGTTTTCTGTTTATATCAGTGTTGCCAGATTCACTGTCGAACTTCAGGTTGAACGGCCCACAGAGGAAATCCCACTGCTCCAGATGGCCAGTCCACCCCTGCTGTTAGATCATCATTGATTTTTTTTTTAGCAAATTTTGACCACAGTTAATTAGTGACAACTTACCTCCTCTCTTTCCTGTTGATTTGTTGAAGAATAGCAGTCTGACCTGAGAGGATCAGCGACCCGCCTGTATTACAGAGTATGCAGCTTTCACACAGCTGAGACAGATAAGTCAAGTGTCATGAGGCCAATAATTGTCTCACTGAATCTCTAAAGGTCCTCAACACACAACAGGCAAGACTACCAAGTGAGATCATTTTAATCTTAGATGGGATTATTTTGAAGCTCTTTTTGCCGTGACAGATCATCACTTATGGTAGCCTGCCACAATTGGCAGGCTACCATGATAAAAAAATATACTACATGGGGAAACAACTGATGCACAACTCCATTTTTTAAAGGTTGGCTGTTTAGTCTGTGACCAATTTATAAGTTAATTTAAGAGGATTCAAGAAAGACTGATATTTAAAGAAGCAGTGTGTAGGATTTAGTGAAATCTAGTTGTGAAATTGCAGTTTGCAACCATTTGAATACCGCTCGCCTCACCCTCCCCTTCCAAGTATGTAGGAGATACTATGGTGGCCATGACACGCATGAAAAATGCGAAAGGCCCTATCTAGACCCAGTGTTTGGTTTGTCCGTTCTGGGCTACTTTAGAAACATGGCGACCTCCGTGGAAGGGAACCTGCTCCAATGTAGATAAAAACAGCTTATTCTAAGGAAATGAAAGCACAATTCTTATTTTCAGGCAATTATTCACTAATGTAAACATAGTTACCAATATTATATTCCTTTTCTGCCAATAGATCATCCTAAATGTTGCACACTGGACCTTTAAATCCTGCTATATGAAAGTTGTGAGTTTGTGTCTGGACGTGTTTGTGAATTCTGAGAGTTCTTCAAACAATGCCGCGCTGATTTGCGTTTTCATTATCAGTCAAAACACACCAAGCTGTCCCGAGCCACGCCCGAGCTGCACTGACACACAGGAAGAGCAGAGAGGCCGGGGACAGGACAAAGTGTGTCACACAAAATCCACCAAAGTGGTGCCTTCCCACAGGGTTGTGCAGAAGTGTGGTCATGTTAACTTGTGCTTTAGAACGCAACTGCTGTGAAACAATCAGAAAATAAAATTGTATTTCTCTGATTCACTGCTTTGTCCTCGCTAGCGCCGCTCCCTCTCTCTTCATTTACTCTAATGCTTGCTTGACAACCCCTGCTCCCTCTCTCTGGCTCGCTTGTTCAAGACACACCTTCAAACGGATGGTCCTGTTGTAATGGAGTTGCAAATCCCTGCTGCACTGGGCTGACTTGCCGAGTCAAACCGAGTCAAGCCAAGACAGCATCTGTATGGAAAAGGGCCACAGGTGACCTTCCCTTTCCTGTAACCACATGCTTGTTAGCCACCTACAAAAGCTAGTGATGGTGGCCCCACCCACACTGATGTCTGTGTTCTAAAACATAAAAACAGCCCACTGTAAAGCAATCTCTTAAAGTGATTTGCTTAAAGTGCTCAATGGTGCCCAAAATGTCCACACACCTGGGGGCACATTTGGAGATATGTAGGCGCTGTGTGTGTGGTATACCAACATTGGTAAATAAAAGGAAAGGCATCTGTACACGGCGTTCTGTGCAATATCAATACAATTATAACTGATTCCTTCAAGTTTCAACATGTGCATTACCTCCCAGCCACTCTGCTACTGACTAAATGTCGATGAGACTTGTTGAGATAATTACACATTACTGTTCAGATAGGCCCTTTTCAGAAAAGCTTAGAAATCTGAGTGAGGTGATAAGGTCACCAGAGAGGCTTTGTAACAAGCATTAACATAACTACTATACAGCATTCACTGTATATGCAAGCCCTTAGGGTTCAGAAGGCCCTGGATTTCAAGACTCAGTATGCAAGCATGGTATTTCTAACGTAAATTAGCTGAAAATGATTCTTTTGATTTCATGTACTGGAATTTACAAAAAGAAAAAAGGATCAGCAAGTTTAATAAACTTCAGATAAAGTATAGCTCCATTTTGGAGGTATATACAAATCAACCACCCTCACTAGTTATTTCCAAAGTCATTGCAAATGTTGCATTGTTTACACAATTAATAACAGAATCTCTTGGCAATAAATAACATACAGTAGAGGCATTAGAGCAATTTCTCTTAATGTATCACAGAAATGAGTGCAGAAATGAGTTCTTGATGTGAAGCAAAAACCTGCCAATATGAAAACTCACTCACTCACAAATTCCATACAATACATAACTTGCAACACAGCTCAGATTGTGATACTGACTGTGGCATAGTTTTCAATATTCAAAAAGACATAATTATATTTGCCAAATTTGACTTTATCCAGTACTTGCTAAATGAACTGCTTGTTCACCTGGTTAGTCAGTTGAAGTGAAGAGAGCGTGGCCCCCATGGGAATATGTGCGATGTAGGCATAGTGGATGTCTGTTTAATTCCATATGTACAAAAATGCAGTAAGTCTAATTACTGTAGCCTCGTGTGAAACTCTCCAGTCAACTGACCAGCTCTTAAAAGAGGCAGTCAAATGGATCCCTGCAGCTTCTCAGATCAAAATGTTTGTATTAGATTAAAACAGTACGCATGTAGACACTTTGTATCACACCAGAAATTTAGAATAATGCCTTTGTTGTTTTAGTCTACAACGTTTCTAATATTTCAAGTAAAAAACAAAAACAATTAGTATGAAAGCCACTGTAAAGGCCTGTCTATCCAGTGAACAAGTGCTATCACTCATGATCTGATGCAGAAAACTATTTCCAGTCCATATTTTCTCTTACTTACTGCCTCTACTACTAAGACTATAGTCTCTACCTTCACTCACCTGAGCACCAAACCAAGGATATAAATCTACTGTTGAGCTGTGGCAGATGAGGTGAGCGATATGATACTAATAACACAGAGCACTGAGAGAACAGGTAATGGTGGAAAGTTTTTCCAACAGTTGGGCTTCATCTGTCTTATCTACTGTTTCTGGAAGACATCAAGCGAACAAAAAATTGATCTGTTCTAAGAACTGCTACTGTTAACTGTGGAGCAACTTGTAACACACACACACACACACACACACACACACACATAATGTAATTACTGTCGTTTTTAAGCCTATGCTGAATACACATTCAGCATTAGGTGATGATAATCTTTTCAGCAATTTTTACATTTCTATCTACGGACACAAAGTTGCTTCCCTTCCCTGGGATCATGCCTTTAAATTAAATAATTTAAAACATTTAGCTCGCCTTACTTATGAAACATTTGCATGCTCAGATTTAATCTTGACTTAATTTAACAGATTTACCCATAATCACAGATTAAAACCTTTTTTTTGTCAGAAATGTTCCATGTGTATAATTGAGGTTATTATTAAACTTAAATGTTTTTTTGTTTTTTTTTCCAGCAAGTTCTAGGCTATGGAATAGGAAATAATGCATAACTGAGGTTTGGGAAATACAAATAATAAAATATAGTTACTGCCAGTTTGTCACATAGCTTAACAGAAACATTATCTAACGTCTAAATCATACTATTTGCTAATTTGCTGAATATTAGGATTGTGCAAAGTGTAACAACTACAATAGACTACTTCACAGCTAACCATACAAATAATATGGATTCCTACAACATAAGGAAATGATGCCTGAATGTGTGGCCTTAGTGGGATGTTCTCCTGCGTACAGTCTGCTCACTGTCCTGTGACACTTGGGCCTGCACAGCCAAACGTTGCAGTCTCTCCAATTACAGATCCAGTGCACTCCTCCTTTTCAGTTGTTTGGGAACTGCCTGACCCCCCCCCCCCATGGCCCCTCTGTCCCTGGCAGCTGACAGATGTTTAATGGTTTCTTGTTTCAAATCAAACTACTACTTTTAAACTTCCACACATGCAATTTTGAGCTGATATTACACTGGTGACTGGCTCCAAAACACTGTTCGTGTGCAGTTGTTGCTGTTGATGCACTTCTATTGTGTTGGTTTGTTTGTTTTAATTTGCTTGGTCTCATATGTTCTGGTGTTTAATATTCACTTCTCACAGGGTACTGGGGAATCCTGCCCTCATATAGGATACATTTGGCCATTTAAAGATGCACTGCCAGGAATGAACATTTAATTTAAGATGGTATGTCTGCTCAGACATATGGCCCTTTTATTTCCCTGCTATTCATGTTTGTGGACAAATTCAAAAGAGAGAATAAGAAAACATTTGTGATTTTGTCTCAGTGTCACAGGCTTCCATTTCATCCTTTTAGCTGGTTAGTGGATGTGGACAGGTGGGTGTTTTAAGCCACACAATAGGCTGTATTGCTTTTTCCTATGGCTCCAAGGTCATAGTTCAGGCTTGGCTCAGCATGACCCCACTTATGTAAATCTGACAGCACTGGGCTTGCTTTATGAAGCATGTGGCTTGACGTGTTGCCAGTGCTCCATTTCTACATGGTAGCCCCTGCTGATGAGGCTTTGGCTATTTGTACTTTGGTCCTGCTTACTGCCGCTGCATTCATGACCCCACCATCTTCATTAACATTACGATGATATCCACCCTTTACAAACTAACAGACACTATTCCTACTCCACTCTGCATCCTCCTCTCCTCACCCAATGCACTTCTGTCTGCAGAAAAAAAAAATGAAGAAGCATTGATTTTCTAAAGCTGCCGTCTGATGTAGAATGATTTAGCAGCCCCTACGCCCCTCCCTTGGTATGAACTCTACGTATGAGTCTGTCCAGAGCAGGGCAGGGCTGAATAACTCAGACTCACTGATGGATTTGGATGAGACCTTGTCCGCCCTCCTGTCTCCATAGCAGCAGTAATGATGGCAGCAGCGCCAGTTATAGTACACACCATGCAGACGGCCATCCATATAGATAAGAGGAACAAATCACAGCTAGTGTCTTTCAGCCTAAATTAGCGTCCATCCCCTTGAATTACCGAGCCAACCTGTGCCTTATCTGCCATTATCAACACACCATGACCGCAAAGTCTGGTACAACTAAAACATGAGAATAGGCCTATCATCCAACCAGAAGTGTGATCTGATACCAAGTTACCAAACTCTCTAGAGGTTTACACCACTAGTGGAACAGTGTTGATGCAATTATCACAAACTACTAACATCCCCTCAATTCACACATATATACAGTAACTGCGGATTCTGAGTTTTAGATATGGATTTTTGTGTTTAACAGTACTTACAGAGCAGTACAGACATTTTACACTTTATATTTATGAATATTGCATAGTTTAACGTCTTTTAAATTGAGCATGTATAATGTGTTTGCTCATTCACAATTACAACAGGCCACAGGACAGAATTTCAAGAATAAACACATTGCACATAAATAAGCTTATTCTTTGCATCAAAATGTTATAATTCTTCTTTTGGGGGGGGCTCATATTGACGGTCTTGCAAAAGCAGAAAGGCCTGGAAAAATATCATAATGGCTCTGGTTGCTTAAGCTGTATGGACTTTATCCTCTTAGCTGCTCAACACACACTTAAAACATCAACCAAAAGGTGGGTATATGGTGATTTTCCAGTTTAAACACAAGGGAAGAGGGAGGAAGCCTTAGAAATAGGCTGTATTCTTTAGCAGTTTAACATTCTGGGCATGCAGCAGCACAGAGATGAGAGAGAGGGGCTCAAAAGGTTTAGTTTGGGTTGCAGAATGAAACAGCTTCACTGTGTGTGTATACATAGTAATATAAATGTTGAGGTTACTCTGTAATAATTAGAGAAAGGACGGTTCAGTGGGTTTAATAATATTTTCCAAATCAATTTAGCATGGCTATAAATGAAGCTGACTGCAAGACAGACAATAAGTCATGCAAACTTCATTAGGCTTTCCTTTTGTGAGTGTGCATCAGCAGTAGTTATTGCATTTAACTATAATACAGATTATGTGATAATAGCTTATTAAATTCAAAGTTCACTGTGGTCGTGGAAATTAATTTCAAGCAGGGAGCATACCTTTCTGTAACATTTAGGTATGCAAGACTTCCTTAATTGCATGACAAACAGAATTACCCCAGCAGATAAGCTGATATAAAACACCAGCACTGCATTATTATAATTTTTTTTTTTAACTGTAACACTGAGGGTGGCTTTTGAGTGTTGTACACTCCAGGGCGGTCTGTGGAACATCAAGCTTAATGAGTGAATGTTTACTGTAGATGGGAAATAAATTAATATTCAGTGCATAACCATTTACTGTAACCATATCTTGTCTTTTCAGGACTGAAAGTCAAATCAGCCTGAATGTTTCCTACATAAAATTGTTACTGAACTGGTTTCTTACAGGAGAAACCTTTACTAGTGTGTAGCTACTCCTGCTCTATTTACTGTGGCTCAGCATCCCACTGCTTGACTTTTACTGTGCATAATCTGGCTGAAAACTGTATGTTTATACATACCCTTTATCTGCCCATCTTTACCCTTGGACTTCACATTCTCTAACAACGTTTCTTTTGTAAACAATATAATCAACAATTATTACACAGTGTAAAGCACTGCTTTAGGGTTTTGTGTTTAATGACAACCGTATGAGTATAAGGATAAGGATATTTTATTGTCATTCAACATGTTATATATAAAAAGGAATGTAATGAGGTTCTCAAATCTCAGTGCAGGTAACAGCAATAATAAAACCAAGAAAATAATCAACACAATAAAACAACATTAAAATAATAAAAGTAGATAATATATAAATATCTAAAAGATAACAAGGTGGCCAAGTGTGCATATCAGCAAAGCCCTGATATGATAATAACAGCAATTGTTCAGTGGGTAGCAGAAATCCTTCTGTGAGATGCAGAATTTATTGGTTTCACAGCATCAGGGAAGAAGCTGTTACTCAGCCTGGTAGTTCTGGCACTGATGCTGCGTAGCCCCCTGCCGATGGGACGGGGGCAAACAATCCTTTTGCAGGAGGCCTTTTTCCTGAACCTGCCGATGTAAATGTCGCCGATGGTGGGTAGACTGCTGCCAACAATCTTCTATGCAGTCTTTACCACCCACTGCAGTGACTGTCTGTGTGCAGCAGAGCAGTTAACGTACCACACGGTGATGCAGGAAGTGAGGACGCTCTGCACCAGGCTTGAAATTTATGAATTTTAGGGGCAAGGCCACTTGGCCTACAGCGGGGCAATTGTTTTAAAATGGAAAAAAGGCCACATGCTAGGGCATCAAGTTAAAAAACGCAATTTTGATTCGCTTATATAGAAAAATCCATTTCTAAAAGCGTGAAGGCATTTAATCAGTCTACATAATGACTTCATACTAAATGGTGCCCGATATTCATGTTTTTTGTATTAATTTTAACGGCCACGATACCTCATATCTAACTAAGAATGTTTTACACTACAGCAGACAGCAAACTTGAACACCAACATACTGTACAGTATATGTCAAAGCAGCCACAACAACTACACATTCAACAACACGGAATTCATGCATGAGAACTACAAAGAGAGGAAGAGGGAAAGAAAGCACCTGGACGCGGACAAGACGAAGTTCATCATAGTTTATAATAATGCAGCGCAGTGAGGGTACAGACATTTCATAGAGGAGACGATTGTATCTATCCGTCTGTAAACTGTTTACAGATACCCCATCTTACAGTGTAGTTCATACACTTCACTGATAAACCACATAACTGTAGAGTAACATTAGGCTTCATGATCAAAGCAAGTTTTTCTGTCTGTCTGTCCATATTCGCACGCTCCCTCTCTCTCGCTCGCTCATCCACATGAGTTCACTGATGATTTTTATAATGCCTGGTTTTAAGGGGTGCTACAGCTCCCTCAGCATCGTTACTTCCTGTGTTCATGTCTCTGTTGAGAGTTGCCAAGTACCGATCAGGGATGATGTAGCCTATGGCTTCAAAACGAGAGCTCTTTCACGGTTGCATTTTATTGGTCACACCACACATGTTGATTATGTTACTGTTCCAATCAAGTACATATACAAAGATTCAGTTGCCAGGGTGAACTTTTCAGGAGAGAGAGGCAGGGCAGGGAAAGAAAAAAAAACACAACAGGCAGAGAGCAGGGCGCCAAGGCCCCAGTGGCCGATGTGCATACAATCATATCATAAACAGGCAGAGGGGCAATGATGGACGTCATTGCCGTCGGTGAAATTCTTGCCCCGGTCTCCATCTCACACCTGTAGAAGGAAGTGAGGACCGAAGGGCTAAGGCCAGTGCTCTTCAGCTTCCTTAAAAACATAGAAGCATTGGTGGGCCTTCTTCACTTTGCTGGCTGTATTGATGCTCCAGGTGAGTTTACCGGAGATATGTACCCCCAGGTATTTAAAGCAGGAGACCACCGCGACAGCTGCTCTTGGTGTGGGCAGGAGGGGGAGTGGTGCCGATGTTCCTAAAGTCCACAGTCATCTCCTTTGGGTTTTTTTTTTTACATTGATGAAGAGGTTGTTTACTTTGCACTAGGCCTCCAGCATTTCCACTTCCTGCCTGTACTCTGACTCATAGCTGTGAGTGATGAGTCCCACCACTGCCGTGTCGTCTGTGAACTTCACAATAGGATTGCTCGGCTGCTTGGCTGAGCAGTCATAGGTCAGCATTGTAGGGTGCTCAGGACACATCCCTGGAGGGAACCGGTGTTGAGGGTGGACGGGGAGGATGAGATGTGGTGGATTCTAATGGACTGGGGCCTTATTGTTAAAAAGTCCAGTATCCAGTTGCACAGAGATGAGCCCAGTCCAAGTAGTGACAATTTTTCTATCAGGATTTGTGGGATGATGGTTTTAAAGGCAGAACTGAAATCCAGTTAGAGCAGTTTGACATAGGAGACATTGCTCTCCAAGTGTGTGAGGGCCAGGGGTTTCTCCAGGGTCCTCCTCACATCTACTGCGGTCACACTGAGGTGCAGCTCACCTGGTGGGGGGGTGAGCCTGGAGCAAGGAGAGGTGTTGGAGTCCTCAAAACGAGCATAGAAGGTGTTAAAAGCATCAAGAAGAGACAGGTCCCTGGGGCATTCTGCATCTCTTCATTATAGTCTGTGTTGCTCTTGAGGCCCACCCACATGCTGCGAGGTTCATTGGTGTGACCCTTGATTTTGAGAGCATGGGTAGCTTTGGTAGGGGAGCCTGTCATCATAACTCTTGAAATTACAGTAGTGTTGTCAATAAATTTGGAAAGCAAACTTTGCAGATATAACAAAGTTTTTAAGACATCAGGGAAAGTAAAGCCTTTGTTGAGCTTTGCTGAGAATGAAAAAGAGATTTCAGACGAAGTATAGTTTTTAAACAGGTCACACACTCAACAGCTGTACTCTCAATAGTTACTGGTGAGTGCTCCCTAAAATCAATAATAATCTATTTGTTTTTTATCTACACTGAAGGATAAATTGTTATCTCTGCACCACAGTGAACACTCTCTGACCTTGCTCTATAGACATCCATATTGTTGTCATAGCTCAGCCCATTCACTATTGTACCATTAGTAAAACTGACAGTTTGGCTATGAAGATTTTTAGTGACACAATCATAAGTGAACATACTATAGAGTAAAGGACTAAGACATCATCCCTGTGGTGCACCTGTGTTAAGGATGATAGTGGATGAATGATTTCCTTTCAACCCTACTGTTCTGACTCTGCAAGTTAAAAGAAAAAAAAAAAAAAATCATACAACCAAACACAGATGGATTGACATAAGCACGTGGATCTTTCAGAGGTACACATATGCATACCCAAGTTTAGAGACCTCTAGTCTCTTGCTGATATGTGTGGGATGTCTGCTTCCCATCGTGGTTAATAACTCTCTCACTCAAATCATATCTTTCTTCTTCGAAAAACATTTACAGCTCTTATCCTGCCAGTGATTTTAGTATAGCTAGGGTCTTCTCAGACCATCACTCTTCCTTAATTTCTGAATCAAGGCTAAGGAGCTGAAAGCCTCATGTGTGTGCCAGGTCTGCCTACTGTAGATCTCTCTCCATTAGTTGTGTCAGCCTGTCCCTCTCTGATCACAGCCACACATACACAAAAACATAAGACACATGCACACACACACACATACAAAATCACAGATGCACGCTCAAGATACACATACACGCAGTTGGAGGATGCAGATGGGCAGTGTCAGATAGCCTTGCTCTGCAAACATGCTCGGGAGGACGACATCATGCCAAAACAGCTTATTAAACGCTATTAGCCTGTCATTTCATCTAAGTGAATCCTTTCTCGATTCCTCTGCTTAGCAAACAGCTTTGGGGTCACAGCTAAAGATGAAGAAAAAAAGACAGGCAAAGCAAGGCCACTCACCCTAATGGTGCTTGTGGGACTGACATAGTGGATAATGTGTTGTCAACGATCAGAGAACAGGATTTGAATCTAATTATACCCAGAGAAGAGTATTGGATGTTGGATGGTCTGTTTTGTGCTTTTGAGAACATGCGTCTCCCGGGTTACATAAAAACCCAAATTACTAAATTAGAACATCCAATGAGCTGTATAATGCAAAAAACTGTGATTCATGTTAAGCAATTAAACAATATATTTAGACGCCAATTGCAAAGTTAATGTTAAGTATTGAATGAATGTAACAGTTTGAAGAGCACACAAACTAGATGAATACATGGATGAGATAAAAAAAACTCATTTTACCATAATCGTTCAATCATCAAGCTGTCTATTTCTAGTGCATTAGTGAGTCAGAGACAGAGAGAAGATGCACTTGTCCATAACATGAAGATAAAATCATTTGAAGCTGTGAAGGAACTCATAAAGGTCATTACGCACCAGACAAATAAAGGTGCTGTTTTGAAATCAATGTAAATGAGTGACGAGCTTCATGGCCATGCACCTTGAATGGAAAGATCTATAGAAAAATGAGCTGCTCTGACATACATCATTAAACAAAATTGTAATTCTTCTACTGTTCTTTCACTCTCTGCATTTCCAAAACAAGATCAAGAAATTCATTTTGTAAAACCAGTGTTATTAATGTGTATCTCTACCATAATATAGCTGGGTAAGACATTATGTTTCTAACTTTATTCCAAAATCCCTGATGACTCAACATTCGTCTGAACTGACAATGGCTCAGAAAAAAAATGATGAAAAGTGAAGCCAAATGGCCACCATTTGAAGTCCATGGATCTTGTATAAATTAGAGAGACACAGCAAAGCCTTTATAGTAAAGTCTGTTATGACGTTACCAATTTATTTATTTATTTATTTACCCTGACATACAGGAGGAAATGGCGCCATTCGGTCCTATCTGAAAAGCTGTTGTCTGGTGCCTCCCTGCAGACGGCTTTATAAATCAATATGACTCCACAAAGTCAGAACACAGCCTAAATGGAGACTATACAGATGATTAATATGGCTCAAGGTTTTTATAAAAGGTCAATTTGGTAAAACTATGCATCGGTTTGAAGCAATTACCACCAGTGATCTAGCCCCATCTGCAGAATTAAAGTTGCCATGGATACTTGCCTAGCAGGAAATGGTGATGCTTACCCTACATGACAAGATCTTAAATGTATTCATTAAATCTCTGTTTACCTGTGGGTATGTTGGACACATGGGTTTCTCCTACATATTCAACAAGATAGTCTTACTGCCTGGCTCTCCAGGTAGGATAACAAGATAATGTACAGCAAAGCTACACATAGATCTAGTTCAAACTTGATTCAAATGGCCTAATGTCCTAATCATGATTTAGTTGTACCAGGCTAAATGGCATGTGCGATTAATGTAAATATTCTATGTAATATTTCATAGAGACCACTTTCAAAAAATTTGGAAATTCATAAAATATAAACTCATGGTCTTATGGTACTTGTGGTATGGTAACTGGTAACTGTCAGCTGTAATATGTGGTGTTACCTCATCAGGAGTTCAATGTCCTGCAATGAAGTTCTGCATTTGGTCTCAAGCTGTCTTTGAGTTTGCACTTGCCATTTTGGTGGTTTGTGGCGCCAAATAAAAACAGGAGTTAATTGTTTTCTCAGCAACTCCGAAATCAAGTGCTCAATCCATTGCCTAGTTAGTACGTGCCCAAGGAACAAAACTGTTCCGGTACAATAGTACAGAATGTACTGTTTGCTCCACATACTCACTGAATATCTTTACATTCACGTGACAATCAAAGTTATTCAATATCTTTGAGCATTTGGAAAATTAAACTGTTTACAAAACCTTGATAAGCCATTCTCTTGGAAGCCTGACTATGCTAGCTGGGTTACTCCAATAAAAACCGTGATACTGCAGATGCATAATTTCTAACCGGCCATGTAATCAGCTCAGCCTAAAACTTATCAGTGTTTGTTTGAATACCAAAAGTAAATTTTATCTAAACATTTGCACTGTAAAATATTAGAAAGTCATCTCATGACTACTATAATACTCTGTATGTACAAAGACATTAATGTGCATTATTTTCGTCAGATTTATAAAGCCACACATATGCATGATTTAGTTATATTACACATTACCGTCCAAAAGTTTCGAATCATCTGTTAGATTGATGTTTTTCCTTCTTTCCTTCAATAATGGCTATTTTAACATAGATAAAAACTGTATAATTTAGCCACAAATGTATTATTCACATTTGAAAGAGTTTTAGAATAATTAAATAATTAAATCTTCCATTTAGTCAATGTTTCCACAGTGTTGCACGACGGGAGAATGCTGTTGTAATCATTTTTCACTCCAAATACACAAAATGTGTTCTGTTTACATAATACCCTCATACTGAAATGGGGTTTGTGTTGTAGATGGCTTGTGAGATGATACAATCTGAAATTCGGTGCTGATAAATCTCCATGATCTTTGGGTTTCTGCTGTGTGTGATAAATGTCAGAAAGTCAAAATATCTTTAACAGGGAAATTATAGCTCAAATATAAATAAAAAGAATGATACATTTCAATTTATAAAAGCACCTTTGAGTGACATTTTACAAAACACAGTGTAGACTGCAAAAATAACACAATCAGTGAAATTAGCAAACAACCTAAACAAACAATGTTTACTCTAGCTTATATCTCTCACCTTATATATCATATCACCTGCAGCCATCTGTAGAAAACCGTGTGTAGGTCTGGTCTGATATGTGTGAAGTATGCACAGTCTCACCACACATTCGTCTTTTACAAATACCAGTTTATGTGTGCAAATGTATGCATGGTTTTTGTGCGTACATATCATTTATACATTTGGCCTCAAGTGGAGGATTGGTCATTTATCTCATTCTTCCTAATTTTTGCTCCAAGAAACCCTAAATTGTGTCACAGGTCATCAGAAAATCATCAGTGGCTCAATGTTCACTGAATCGGTAATCCAATCAGTATTCCATATTTAAGTCATTATAAAGTGATTCATGGCCAAGTCAACAAGAGAGCAGTTTCAGACATACCCCAAGATATCATGTAACATGATGTCAGCAAATTACAGACAACACACTCATGTTAACAAACATGGCCAGTCTGTGACGCTTGATAACCCAAAGAGGAAAAGAAACAAAAGATCTGATGAGAGGGAGTCTGGATTTCTATTGACAAAGCACTGCTCACTATTGGGAATTCTTACTCTATTCTTGTTATACAGTGTAGTAAAATGTAAGGAGCACACCTGATCTCAGTTAAGTAACTAATATACTAATACCTCGATTTCAAGCTAAACACAATTCCTTAAGCAACAATATAAACACACTTTAGAGTAACAGATTTTTTTTAACATATTATGAAATTACAATTATTCTCAAGCTGCTAAAAATCCTAAATACTGCAAGGTTTGCAAACAGTTGAGCCAAATGTGTGGATGGCAGCACTGATCTTAGGTCAGGACCAGTTGTTGACTGTCAATAAAATAATTATATTATCTTTGCTCATAAAATGTGTGCACCTCGTCATTTCAACAAACGTTCTGTAGCCAAGTGATTAGCAGCACCAGAGGTTAACACAAAGAGTAGAAGGCACAATGCACGAAATATTCAAATAATCAAATGCTATATTTACTTCAACTAATGCGGTACATAAAATGCAATTTATTGCTCAGATTACAAATATTGGTCTGTCGTATCTGTACAGAAGTAACATTATATGATTAGATTACCTTACTTTGTCATTTGCTGATAAACATTTAGGCATAACATCAGCATTTTAATTATTCATATGACTACCTTGATGAAAAGAATGGCAATTTACATTAAAAACCCAGAGGTCTATTATACTTTAATGGACCACAAGGTCAGAGAAGCAAACTCCGACATGTATTGGAACATGTGAAGTGTCCACCAGCCTTAAGGGAGATACCTCATCACATCAAAGTAAAAGCTAGTCTTGACCATCTGCTGCTGGTACGGTGTTGTTCAAACTTGTAAAAAAGATTCATCCACATTAGTACATCTCCCACGGAGGTTATGTTTTCGGTGCAGTTTGTTTGTCTGTCTGTCAGCAGGATTACAGATAAACTACTGGCCCGATTTTCATGAAACTTAGTGGAAGGGTGTAGTATGGAGCGGAGCCATGGCAAAATGAACTGAATTAATATTTTATGGTCGTGCTAGCTTCTCTGTCATCTCCTCTGCGTGTTTGACCGAGGGCGGAGCTCAGCTCCTACACACAAACACACACACAGAGCGGACAGCAGAGCAGAGAGGCTGTGGTGGAGACAGTAAACCAGGTGAAGTGAAGGTAACATTTTACTCGAGTCGACGACAACTTGAGTAAAAAGTGGAAAAGGTAGAAAAGCAATATTTCCACCTGAATTGTCCGCAAATCTTGTTGTTACAACCACAGCGCACTTGTTAAGATAATAGCTAATTGTTAAGAACAAGTTAAAACTGGAGTATTGGCCTTGGCAGAGGTCTGCACTCTCCAAGTGCCCTTCTAGTTCTCTTAGATTTGGGAAAGTATAAGCCAAAAACTCATTAGGGTTTTAGTAAGACTTCAGCGTTTCCTCACTGGCATATATATTGGATGTGACATTTTTTCTTAGTGCAATATTTCCAAGACATGGCTGTCATCAATATGATTTGCCAACATTGTAATTCAACAGATATTAACACGGAGTTGTGACAAATATGATAAAACCTGATCTTTCTTTGTGTGAATGATATCTCAGTGCAGTGACACTGCCTTCTGAGTGAGCAGGGTTTTAATTAAACACCCAAACACAAGAGCTATCGATAAAGTCTTCACAACGTAATGGCTTGTGAGTTGCTGCCGTGGATGTGAAGAGATTGGTGGGGTTATTTACACCATAGGGGCAGAGTTAATCTGCCTTGATGCTCTTAGATCTCTAATCAAATAGAAAGAGATTGTAAATACCACAGAATAATCCACCCACCTCTTGTGGCAAGGAGTCAGATGACTTCTGGAGTTTACACATAGAAAAAGATCAAATTTTTTAAATAAGGGGGACCAGTTGAAGTATGTGCAGTAAATTCTCTTGTGAGACCATTATTTTATGTTCCTCTATGAGTGGTGCATCAAGCTACTCATTGGAATATTATATTCTTGTCCTGATCAACAAACGCAACTGAAGGCCAAATTTTTAGTTAAAAGCACAGCGCAAACTGGCACTGCATCTTCCATTAAAGTTGATAGCTATTTGCTCATTCAGTCTAAAGGTAATATGCTGTTTTTAATCCAAAGATTTCCTGAAACATATATAAACAAAAACAAATGAGCAAAACAAATCACTAACAGTATATTAAATGCATTTTTATTAAACTACACACCAGAATAAAAAATAATGGGCAGAGTAGAATGTGGATATTAAATTAGAAAGAGGACCATGCCCGAGTTTAAAGACTGTTGCCTCAGAGCAAGAAGAAGGTCGTGAGTTCAAACCCCACTACAGCTGACCAGCTTCTGCCACTACCTCTTTTACAGTTTCTCAAGCAATAACTTCTAGCTCTCAGCAATTACACTGAACGCTGGTGTTTGTTTTTTTTAAAGCTAATTCAGTAAAACCCCCCCTGCATAAATTTTTTGGTGTGGTGTATTCACACTTTTTCTGGGGTTGAGATTTCAGTAGAATACAGAATATAAATTGTATTAATAAACATTTCTCATCCCCACAAAAGATTTCCTTCAGTGTACTTACACATATACAAATCTGCAACTGATTTTCGACATGGATAATTTTCCACACTGAACTGTCTCTTGCAAAGTGCGTGAACCTTAGTAAATCCAGAAGATACAATTAACCTCACTTATCATATCCCCCTCTACATGCACAATCCTCACTAAAATGAAAATCCTTTAGAAATAGAGGAATAATATCATGCACATCTCTCAGCAAAGCATGAAAATATTTGTAGCATTTGTAAATCTGGCCGTTTGTCTCATAAACTAGTTTACCAAAAGTTTGAACACAAGAACCTATGCACACATAAACATGCATTTTATAGTATGTGGCAAGTACTCCGTTACAAGACCACTAGCCAAAAATACAATGAATTCATGCAGACATACTACACTAAGACAGACATCAAACAGAAAAAGGTTTTTGCTTTGATGTCTAGTTACTGTCTAGATGAAATAGTTCCCAATGATCCTGTTCAAAATGAAGCAATGTGCACATCCTCTATACTGGAAGAAAAGAACTATATATACATAGCTCAATTGTCCATCTCCTATGAAACCAATCACACTCTGAAACCAGGTAAAAAAAGTTAGGGGTGGAAGTCTTTGATTCTTCAATACACTGTGGTTTATATGCATATTTCTTGGTTTATTCATATCTCTCATACAACTGTGAGAGCCTTAAGGCCAAAACCTCTGCTGAAAGGATTAAGTTCAAAGGCAAGCGAGAAAATTACTCACAGACTCAAAGTCTTCAGCCGTGCAGTGGGCATTCTTAAAGCGACAAGACTTCACCATGTCCCACAGGCGGTGAGCTGAACGGTCGTATAACCTCTTCCAGTCAAACTGGCCACAGCATGGTATCTCTGCTTTGGTCCCATTGAGGTATTTGAAACTTTCCCTATTCACCTCATACGCAGGACTTGTGATGTTCTCTGTATGCTCTGCAGGTATATGCCAGATCTCCCTCAGATGTTCTATGTCACAGGCAGTGAGTGCAGACTTTCTAAGAGGATTTATATTACAGAATGTAAAGGCAGGGAAGGTTTTCTCTGGCGCCACTTTTTCTTCAAGCTTGGTGATATGATGGAACTGAAAGTAGTACATGATCCCGCTAATGCTGTGGTAGACAAAGAAGCTGAGACATCCCATGAAAGCAAAGGTCCAGAGGCATTGCCGGACTTGAGAGGATCCCTTGTTGACGACATGCACCAGACCATGTAGAGAGGACTTTCTGGCAAACTTCTGCAAACTGCCTTCCTCTGGATTACTGTGGGAATGGTTAGGGCAGGGGGGTGACACAAGGTCAGTTTCACCCCAGGCCCCGGAAAGTGAACGTGATGTTGTGCAGCTCATAATCATCTAACAAAACTAAAATGGAATCTGTGTGCTTTTATATGAAACATTGGGTGAGGCAGGAAACAAAGAAGGGGGGCAATTCCATTAAAATACACTGTGTCTATCCATAACAAAACCTTTTTCATCAACTATCCATCTCACACAAACAGGAAGCCAAGTTCAAATCTATGTAATCCATTATAAAAAAATAAAAGCAAAGTTTATGCAAAATGGAAGTTAATGAAGGCTCCCATTACAAGCTTTCTTTTATCTGAGCGAGAGTGAGGAATTTCTAATGAAACTAGTTCCGACTGGTCTTGATAAAGAGGCATGATAAAGGTTCACTGATTGACAATTAGGTTTAATTCTTCTGCCACAGCAGCAAGAAATTTGAGAGGATTCAAAATGTAGTTTTAGCTTGAAAGCACTACAGCAAAACAAATGTGTGTTGTAATTGTCTTCTCTGAAAACAATAGACAGTATAACACTGGTGTAATAGTGTAGAGCACTAAAAATGCATCAACAAAAAACTACCAATGCCTTCGTGTGTGTATGTGTGTGTGTTTGTGTGTTACGGCACCTATAGGGGAAGAAGGGCATCACATGGTGTCCGTCCCCAAATTAGGTCATTATACTGCGTACTGCAAATACTGTAATGCTGAAGTGGAAAGCTAATACAGAAAATCAAATAAACATAAAAAAACTGTACACTCTGTGTGTAACAAAAACATGACAAAAATATTTACTAAAAGAAAAATGAAGTTCACTCCCACTGCTTCTACATACATAATACTAAATATTGTTCTACAATGTTTATTAGATTTACTCTTATAAGTAGATCTAAAATCAAATACTTTCTTATTTACTTTTACTAAAGCTTATTTGGAACCTTTTTAAGCTACTTCATGAAGCAGATCATCGGATTATAAACAATATTTTAAATACTTGTCAGTAATGTAACTGCAAAATATACCAGCGAATTAAAATAGATTTTTCATTTTTTTACTTAATAAAAAAAAGAAAAAAAGAGTGAATGGATCAGTGACAGTGGTAAATCACCTTGCATTATGGCAGCGACAAAACTGGTCGCTAAAAAAGTTACCACCTAGAAAAACAGCTAACTACCACAAACCAACCACACATTATGTCAGCAGAGCGTGGACACTTAAAAACAAGGCTCATGCTGGAAAGCCATACAGCCAAAAACTGGAGAGACTGTACATGACTGGAAAGCAAAATCTCCTGTATAAAAACTGATAACGGGGCCGGTAATAGTGGCAGCCATCAGACAGTTAAAGTGGCCGTGGTTAAGTTGTTTTGGTCACAAACTGAAAATTGCCATAAACAGCTCACTTCAGTGGCAGTAGGCCAGCACTGATCGGGCATTCAGTGTTTGCCGGGCATGCAACACTGCTTTTTCCCCACAGCTGGTTAAGAAGACGTGAGCTGCGCAAAGCATAAGAGGAGCTGTAACTCCCTCAGCACTCCTTGATCACACTAATTAGAAAAGTGTGGGACAGCCAATACTATATCATTGCAATTTTCTAGTTAAGTGTGCAATTTTCCAAAATGTAAAAACCATAATATATTCGCAAACAAAGCTATTTAGGCTAATTGACACAAATGTCTATTACACAACTGCAATAGTGCGAGCAGATGAAACACAAACATGAATGACTACTAAAACTTAGAGTTGGCCATTTGTTAAGGTGATTTGACATCACCACATGGGAGGCTATGTGTAGTTATTGGTCAGCTGTGGTTAGAAAACCGTAAATATGTGAATTGTAAATAGCCTATGCAGTAGTTTAGGCCTATATGGGGTTCATTTATTATGTTAGCTATATATAGGCTTTGAAGTTATTAATAGCCTGAGGCTGAATACGTTTTTCCTGACAGGACTGTGCAACAAGATGGGGCTGGAAGCTGTTAGCAGCAGGTTGAAGCCAGCGGAGGTTCACAGATATTCTATGATATGGAGAAAACTTATTGTTACGGTTTGATATCACTCGCCAACCACCAAATGCGGGTGATTTTGTTTAGTGGCGGGTGAATTTGGTCAACATACCAGGGTAAAAAATGTAGCATAACAGAGAGATTTGTGACATTCCACAACAGAGATTTAATCGCGAGTCTGCTTGTTTCACTCGGACCCTTTAACAAGGAAACAGAGAATATCAAAGTGAGCCAATAAAAGCCTGTAATTACATCCTATTTAGGCCTACATAATGCCATACAATCAATGAGAGATGCAATGGATTTTAAAAGAAGATAAAGTAACTCCAAATTAATTTTACAACCAGAATGTGATTCACAACATTTCTCAACAAATCATAGCATGTAATCACACCCTATTTTTACTTAGGTGTACATGGAATTAATATATAGCCTAATTATGCCAAACAATCAAAACATTCAATGATAAATGCATCTCATTCTACCTAAACTAAGAAACTTCAGGTCAATTTTATAACCAATATGTGATCCACAACATTTCTCTCTGTTTGCTTTATGAGTCAACATTCAAAACAGATCAATGGATAACACTAGGCTTTCAAAATAAAAGAGAAATGTCCCACACCTCAACCCACAAAGCAATTTTATAAGAAGAAACAACAGAAATGTGGTAGTAGATGATGTCTTTGGCAACTTTAAAAAACAAAATGAAAAAACAATTGCCAAATGTATATGTGGAAAAGTCATTGGGACGCAGGTAGTCCTCCCTATCGAGTCTTCAGCACACTGCCCCCGGAACACAGCATCCATCTCCGGCAGTGAGAACCGAGCAGGTCCCGCTGTTTACTGACAGTGATTATGTGATTTGATCTTGAGCAACAAACTTGAACACACAATATCTTTGTCACTTTCCACAATGCACTATGGGTTAGTATCTCTCACAACACAATCTTAAGCATCCATAAGATTATAAAGACGGGGGCGCTTAGTTTAGCGTTTTAGATTTAGCCTACAAGTGGAAACAGGGTGGAAATCTGCTAAAAAAATATCTGAGACCTCACCGTTACGATGTATATTTCAGGTTCCAGTTATTGACAACAACTTAAAGTATCTAACTGGCAATAACAATATAGTGAAACATAGAAGGGGCCCTCTGGGGCGCTACATGGTCTAGAGGGTTAAAAGTTGCCGGTAGATGCCAGTAGCCTTGACGAGGCAGTCTGTAGCTAGCTAACATTAACAAGTAGAGATGAAAAGGTAGCAAAAAATCCTTTCATTCATCATTGACTCCTCTGACCGTTTCTGCAAAGAAACAGTACAAAGCCAAACTGTTAAACTTGGCCAGCTTGAAATTAAAGCTTTCTTAGTTACATTTTCATAGCCTAGTCTATGAAATGAGCTTACCACTGCACTGTTTCCTCACAATGGATGTTTCCAATGCAGCTTCATTTGCTTTCCACATGTATGTAAATTAAATCATTGAAAACACAAACTACTTGTGTTCATTCACCTGTAAATTAGGAAATATTTGTTTAAGACAGGTGTAGCACTTTGCTTCATGTTTGGTAGGCGTATTGTGGCCCCCTACCTTTTTGAAATTTAGGTTCCTGATAACGGGAGAGTTCGCTCTGTAGGTAGGTTTTAATCCTTAGTTTTGGAATACAAATAAAAGACGCACCCACTAATTTACTAAGGCAGGTACAAACCATGCAGGTAGATTTTAAAATTATTTTGATGTTTGCACCTAAATTAAAACATGCTTTCACTGGGCGGTAAGTAGTGTGATTGCGAAAGATGTTTTGCCTTTAGTAAACCCGGCACAAGGAGCTATTATAATAACTGCTTGGAGGGTGCTAATTTCAGACCCTGTCTGTGTGTGATTTTTTGATAAATTATGTGTGGAGTTTTCTTTTTTCTCATTAACAAAGTGGCTCTGAGAGCCTGGGGTATGACTAACAGTCTATGCTAGGGCCGAAACGATTTGAGGAAAACACCTGACTCCGATTTTTCTGACCAATATTGCTATTAAGATTTAAAATTGAAAGCTAAATGGAATTCAGCCATCATTTGTTTTATTATTTACACCTATGATTTTCCTACTGTGACTGTCAAAATGTCTTCAGTGACAAAACATTTATTGGCCCATACAAAAAAAAAACTCACAGGCCTAGGTGGCTTTCATCAACACTTCAAAGTTTAACTCATGCCTACAATTTAATTTCCAGGTCTCTGTCTCTCATCTGTCTCTTTTGTCTTTGCACCAAAAATGATGAATAAAGAAAGCATTTTAATAGAAACTGTGCTCAAGCTGGGATGGTCTATACAGATAAATGTTGATCATACCATAATAACGTATTTTTAGGATAAAGATTGCTTTAACATGTCTTTCCAACTTCTACCTAATATTCCTCTTTTTTCTATTATTTATTGCTATAAAGATCTGCTTAAAGCATACATTTGATCTTGAATATTTGAAGTTAACTAAAAGCAGTAAAGGGATGCTACCTACTTCACTAGTCATTGTTGCGATGAAATAATCAACATCAAGTCAATGTCCAGGGCATGTTGTTTTGTTGAAATTAGTTTGAAATTCCCCAAAGCTTCCATAATGACCTTTTATAGACTTTTTATAGACCTTTTTCCTTAAAAGCAAGCAATATTAAAACTGAAAACATTCCTCCTTAAATAATTGACTAGCAGTTCAAGCAATTTTTCTTGGTATGTTAACTGATTTGTGAAAATACACTTTCTGCTGCACTCATTTCAGAGTTGTTAATGGAGTTAAAAAAATTCAGTCTCCTTCTAATTGTTCCTGATAAAGCCCAAGGCTATCTCTCAGTGTCATCACAGATTAGTGATTTAACTCTCTTGTCTACAAATACCAACTGAGAAGTCCACTAACATCTAGATGACATGTCAATTCTGTTTCAGAGACAGACTCTCTCTTAGACCAAACCAGTGAGTTTTAAAACACATTAAAAGTCTATGATAAATCATTTCACTTAAAACCTTCAATTATCATTCTTTCTTACTATTAGTTATAGCTTTCCTGCCGCAACATTTCCATGCCATTACTGATATCAGCTCATTCACCATTCGTGATTATCACTTTCTTTGGTTTTCGGAAGCAAGTTAGTGACAAACACAAGCATTTCTGTTCATATACAGGATGTGCAGCTTCATTTTTAGATTCCATTGTATACTTCGTTCAATAATGTCAAGCCATCAGTGGTCATGAGCATACCCTATAACAGTCTGTTAGACAAGGCAGCAAAATAGAGAAAAATAATAATCTGTAATCTTCTTAGTGTTTGTTTATTACTGCTGCAATGTATAAATTTTAAAATCACAGGATGACAATGGATGTTCATTAAACAGTGATAATGATTTTTTTAATCTCACTCGATTTGAGTTTCTCCATAATGCTCCAAAATTATCCTGAACTAGCTGAGCAGGCGCAGCCAGGATTTTACCTCTTATCATCCCAAATAGACTGAAAAAACACGTTCTTTCTATATAATTAGTTTCGAAAAATTATAACACCAAGATAATTAATATTTTCATGTCTGTCCACAGTAATGAAATGATGGATTTAATGAATTACATTGCTTCCCCATCCCCACCCCCCCACGCAAGACTCAGCTTAAATTACTATAAATATGATCATGAATTTGCTCTCCATGCACTTTCCTGGAAAAGACACTACTGAAACCAAATTAATGGATGCGCATAACGTGAGGCAAGAGCCAAATGAACTCCAACCATTCTTGTGAATTGTTACAAATAAGCTGAAAGCTGTCTGTATGTAGTCTAACTGTTTAGCTTTGTTTGCCATGAATCTTGAAATTTGGCAAATTCTTGTACACTTACTGCTAGCTGAGATAGACCAGCCCCTCCATCCCTCTACTTGTTTCTGTTTTGGTGAATCACATCAGCACCAGCAGAGAGGAGGACAGGAGTAAGGACTGATACTGACCAATGTCTGTGTTCTTCAATATCACTATCTATCCTACCGATACACATCTGTACACACAAGAAAATGGCTGCAAGTGTATGATAATTTATCACTAAGTCCATCTCTAGGGAGAAAGGGGGGGATTGTCATACAATACCCTGAATGTTTGTTGCTTAGCATCTATGACACACTGTGTCCTTGATCTGATTGATATACTTTATTATTTATAAAGATTAAACATGACAATTCATTTTTTTATTTGATAACCACTAATATATAAAACTATTTGTATTGGGGCAAGTAAAAATTTACTTCGGGCGTTAGATTTCTGACCCACTTTGACCCTGGAACGTAACAACCACTTGTAATCACGAAACTTTTTTGTTGACTCATTTTTAATGAACGATAGCAGTCAGTGTCAAGCTCCCTGACAAACACATTGCATTTCCTGTGACTCAACTCATGTTTCACCAGTTAAATGCATTTAATGCGAAGCTGTACCAGTAGGAAATGTTCGCTTTGCATTAGCTGTAACTTAATATAGCATTTTTTCCAGGAATGTCGCCACAGACACCCAGTTTGTAATTTCATCAGTGGACCATAGGCTCAATAACCATTGCTCCTCTCCAGGAGACACTTTCTCTGGCCGTGAAGTGCAGCGAACTGGGCTCCGTGGACCGGAAGGCGTACCAATGGTGCAATATTGGAATACTTGGGGAAACTTTCCAGATCTGTCTGCTTTCACATGTTGTGATGCAAGCTTGATGAACTCTTTCTCTGAGCTAAAACAGCACACAGTTGTGGTGAACTCAAGGAGAAGGAAGTTCACAAACAGTGCAAATATATGCTGATACTTAACCACGCGGTATTAAAGCGTGAATAACACTACAATTCTACAACTGATTATGTTCATTTACATATATCACAGAGGTTTTGTGAGCAGAGTGAAAATCTGCCATTCAGTTATACAGGCTCCTGGGCTCACCTCAAACAAACAATCTACTGTATGTCTAATCTTTCTAACAATATATCTTTTTAACATGAAAAAACAGCACAACAGTTAGAAATGCAATACTTGATGATTAAGGGACATTATTTCAACCTTAAATGTAAAGTCGTTTTTCTTAATATCTATATATTTATTCATAATGTAATGGTTGGGGAAACACTGGGGCACCTGAGTGGAAATATCAGCTCTCATACAAGTGAGTTAAGGGGTCAATTCTTAATGTAAACAAAATTTTTGATAATGCACCAGGTTAGAGCGTTTCTTGTACAATTTACAGTATTAGTTCTCTGAAAATCTCTTTCATATCCTAACAAAATTGGTATTGTTACTAAAATGTCCCTATCTGGATCAATATTGAATCAAATCGAAACCTTCTGAATCGGAATCGAATCCATTCAGGAAATCAGTGGTGATACCCAGCTCTAGACTTACGAGACATTTATTTAAATGAAAATCTTTCAGATGCATGTTATGTTGAAGTCACTTTGTGATGACAAAGACATTGCTCAAATGTTGATACTTATCAAAGATAACCGTTGCACTTAATCCATTTTGATTTACAATATTGGCATAACCAGCTAATTTCCTTCACTGAATAGAAAAAGTCAAGGGAGGAAGAGGATCAGAGAGAGGCCATTTTTAAACACCAATATTCTTTTATGATCCTGTAAAAAGGTTTCTTTCCTCATATATGTTTAAGTTATATTGTTATCATCAGTGCATCACAGTTCTCTAGAAAATAACCTCAGCATTGGAAATCAGGTTCAAGATACATGATTGTTATGCAATGGAAGATTGAACCTTTCCTGTTGTCTGCAAAGCTACATTGTGTACTTTATTTTTTAGAAAGTGACACTAGTTTAAGCAATGTTTAACAAGCTTATTTCTTATAACTCAAAACTTTGCTGAATCTCTAAATGCAAATGAGCTTATGTTGGTAAATGGCTATCGTCTTTACTGTGAAACAAGTGCAGTAGGAACATCAATTATATACTTTAAAAGTGTATCATTAAGTTTAACCACATACCCTCAGCTTATTATTGATTATCTTTAAGTTTCACAAGCATCTAACATCATTCTTAAAGAACACTTAGAATTTTACCTGCTCCCTTTGTGCAGTCAGTGTTTTTGCTGTTGATTTAAAACTCATCTAATTAATTATTCAAGGGTATTATTTTCTACATTGAATCTATTTCCTGCATCAGCGATGCCAGTAATGGCTCCCGGAGGATTCTGGAGTGCCATGCTTTCACCTCCTCTGCTTAGAACACACTGCCTTCATAATAGCGCTGCAAACAAATTCAACACACACACACACACACACACAAATCAATGTTTGTAATGCTTGTAGCGTTTAGCAAAGTAGGCCTACTCTGCTATGTGAATTTCTGTTCTTGGCAAAGTGCAGAGTTTTTGTCAGTGTGTTTGAACACGTTTCAAACACACTATGCTGATAGGAGCATGGTTAAATATGGTTGAATTCAAAAAAGCCTTTGGTCCTGAACTGAGTTTTATGTGTCTCATCACGCTATTGCAAGAACCTCTTCCCTTTGAGCAGCATTTCTCAGAGGAGGTCCTGTGACATTTTAAGGGTGCTTTCACACCTCTAGTTCGGTTCATTTGGTCGGAACCAAGGGCAAACAATTATACATTGTAGCGTTCTTCTGCTTTTTTGGTTTCTTTTCACACCATATTTATTGCTTTGGTCCAAACCAGTTGAAACGAACTAAAATGCAGTCACATGACAACATCCACATCACTCATTGGCCATGGCGTATTTCTTAAACTGCTTTTTGATTGGTCAGAATTTATGTGCAGGAAAATTCCAACAGAAGAGGAAAAGCCAGCAAACAACAACACAACTATGGAGAGACGACTGTGTGCAGGTTTTGTCCCTGGGCATAATCTATTACATTGGTTGTATCCACCACAATATGCAGACAATACATTTCTATAATGAAGCCGGATGCAGCTTGAAACAACGTTCTGATGCAAACAGCGAGCGCGCATCGCTCGTCACTCCCAGCGGAGGCGCGCATTAATTCTTCCCTAACTCTGACATGCTCATCTTCCGAAAATATGACTACGGCAGCTGGTTTAGTCGAAAAATGATCAGTATTTCTTGCAGTTGGGTCGGTTCGAGATTGGTTTGCGTTCTCACCACAAACGAATCGCTTCAGAGTTCGTTTGTTTGGTCCGCTTTCGGTGCGCACCAGAGTACGATTGCTGCTTTCACAACTGAGCAAACGAACTGCACCAACGGGGCAAATGAACTCTAGTACAATGCAACCGAACTAAATTAGGCAGGTGTGAAAGCACCCTAAGTCAGTTTAAACTCAGAACCCTGAGACTTTTGTCGCTGATTTTTTTTCTACTCGGTCTACCTTTTTTCAAGTAAAGTATGAGGTTAACTACTGTATTTTAACTGAAAAGGTAAGGTTATTTTATCCCATCGAGACAGAGGGCAGGTATTTCACACAATGACAAACTTGGGCACCCAGGATCTGGACTACAAGGGCCATATAAATGTAATGGATGACCCGGAATCACTCTAAATTAGATCAGATCAGATGAAATGTAATTATTTTCATGGAAATTAAGTGTTTTCAGCAGCAAAACCAATATGATTTAGCAGGGAAGATGACATGAACCAAATGAGACACTTAGCAGAGATGTTTTTATAGTTTTCACAGTAATACTGGAGCTATATTACTTAGTCACAAACTGAGAAAAATGTTTGGTACCTACAAGGAACAAACAAGCTTTAAATTTTACAAATCTAGCATTTGCAACAGGTACAACAATGTTTTTAGAAGCTTCATTGTTTAGAGTTTAAGTCTTTGCCTCTTTATTGTTTAAAAGGGGCAATATGCAAGATTTGGCAAGAATTTTTTTTTTTAAATGAACTAACCTTATCAACAGAATGTGAAGAAATCACAGTTCTGACGTCATGTCAATGATGTCAACGTATTGTGTTGCAGAGATATCGACTGAAATTAGCATGCTATGTTGTAATACCACTTGTGCATTGAGAGGCGTTAACTAGTCCGATAGTATTCATCTTATTTTCAAATACAGAAGTAAATAGTTGGTCAAACTTCAGTTTTTTGTGCCGCACATCCATTTAATTGTTTCCCTGAGCTAACTAACGTTGGCTTAACTAGCTTACTTAACAATGTTGTGGGAGCACTTCCAAAATAAAAAATGTAATTGGTAGGTTGGTGCCACACCCTCAAAGTATTAACGAGTGGGAGGACGACATGATGAAATGGCCTCATCCAATTTATGAGAGAAAGAGGGTGAGGAAGTATGAACAAAAGTATGTACAAGTTAAAATTATTTAGTTCATTAGTGCTCCCCCCCGCTCCCCAAAAAAACTGAATTAATTGAGAATGTACATTTTTAAAAAAGCAATGTATCTTTCTAACAATGTCCAGTTGCACAGATCTCACTGTGAACCTTTGTCATTAGGTAACATTCTCTACTGAAAGTTTTAAAAAAATTGCAAAATATCTCAGTACTGGTGTATATGTAGGCTGATAAGTACAAGGAACTGCATTACAGAAATGCCAAAGATTGAGGTCATTCAGAAACACTAAAATTGTCACCAATAGCATAGTTTGACCATCAGAGAGCATTGTCAACTGTACATTGTCCTGCTCAGTTCATATCTTAGTCAAATAATCAAATGTAAGGGATGTTTATCAAAATGCAGTAGCTTAGCAAAGCTTGGTTAGGTTTTAATCGAGGTAAGAAGTTGGTCTAAATCTGTATTTGGACAGTTTTAACAGCTTTTTGTTGGTGGTTTGGTTTTAGAAAAGGGAGTTGTTGAAGAGCTGTAAGCACTCACTTAGTTGCAGTTTGTATGTAGATACAATTTCTAACAAATAATCAAGGCCAGCAAAGCCTTTTCCTGGGTAAGTTAAGGAAATGCAGCACATATTACAAGCACTTTAAAATGACTAACAACGGGAAACAAAGGCAGACAAGCTACAAGGGTGCCCCTCAAAATCCCAAGGTAAAATGTTTGTGGCAAATTTAGCAAAAACACTTGTCTTTCTCTGCAAACAGTTGTGGCGGCCCACCATAGCTGAATTTCAGCACCACAGAAACGTTTTGTGCATAATATTATTTAATTTATCACTATTTGTCAGCAGTCATTCTATCACTTAAGCAGGGTCACAGTAGATTATCTGTTATTTTCTTCTCTGCTTTGTTAATTTGTTGCGGCTAGTTTGTGTTAATGCGCAATGCTACTGCTGAAATATTACAAATTAATAGTGAATAAATTATCAACAGATGACTGGTTGGTAGGTTGAACAGGGTTTTATCACAATCACTGCTTTTGTAATCTGTTTTTCATGACCACTAACAGTGCTGAATGTCGCCATGCCCTCTCTTTACTCAAGTAAAAGTGCAACAGTACTGGTTTCAAAACTACTTAAAGTATAAAAGTGAAAGTAACGTAAGGAAAAAAATGCCATCAAGGACAAAAGCTTAAGCCGTGCCACAGTGGCCCATGGTGCAATACTACACCTCCTCAAAAAACATATAAATATAATGTTATTTTAAAATGTTAAGGTTGAAAAATGTGGATGAACTAGGCTAACTGTTTCAGCATTATATATGCCCATTGAAAATAAATGCATGTTAGTACAATGCAAATTCATTAAAGAACTATATATGTGACAGACATCTAAGTACTTGCTTACATACGTCTGCTGTAAAAAAATTTTTTTTGAGTAACGACCCCAACACTGGCTGTGTCCTTGCTGGAGTGGGATGTGATTTGTGTCATGTGCAGGTGCGATGGATCACATACAAACCAATATGGTGTCAGAATGGTATGTGTTTATACTCATCCAACCACAATCAAATTCACTCTATCCGGATGGCACGATTTATCTGGATAGGTTTTTTTTATATCGACAAGCCGGAATGAAAATACACCGAAACGAAATAGGAGTAACGAGGCTATTTTTTTTTTTAAATGTAAGGAGTACAAAGTACAGATAATTGTGTGAAAATGTAAGGGGTAGAAGTAAAAAGTCGGCTGAAAAATTATTATTCCAGTAAAGTATAGATACCCAAAATTTCTACTCAAGTAAGGTAACGAAGTATTTGTACTTCATTACTTGGCCCCTCTGCTGACTGCTTGGTAATATTCTCAACGTGATGAAACTATTCATGAAGTCAGTCTAACATTTGATGGTATGGTCAGGTATATTTGACTAATGTATGCAAATTTGCCACTGTAGGAACAATGGTTACATAACCTTTGAAGAGCCACAACTTAACCGTGCACATGCACACATGCACGCGCGTCATAGGTGCAAGTGCGCTCTGGTACTTGAATAAATCGCACTACACCTCTGCTACTGTGTGTGTATGACAGAGAGAGCAAGAGTGTGTCAGTATTTTCCTTAAGAGTTTAAATATTTACCATGGGAAATAAAAAAGCTTATTTCTTGAATATTGTAGATCTTGTTTTATAATTTTTCACATACAGTTACACACTGCCGGTTAAAACAAGAAAGTGGCTGGTAAAAAAAGATTGAGTGGCTGGCAGATTTTGGAATCCAGGAGTCACAGTGGCAGGTGCACAAAAACAGTTTCCAACCCTGGTACTCAAAATTTACTATAGTGGCCAAAAGTCTTGCTAAACAATTAAGGCACTCAGACATTTGCATATAGTGAATCAGTGAGAATATAAAAGGCAGCATACTGTAATGTATGAAACTATCCACATGCTTACACTATTTAAAATACTTTCCATAAACACCGTAAATACATGATCTTACCGCCAATTAAAGGAACCTGTGTGGCCGCCCCAATGTAAAAACAACTAAAGATTGTTATTTTAGTAATATGAGGCAATGTGATGTGCCCATTTCTTGTCAATTATATCTGAGTAAACCAACTTGTTAAGGCAAATATTATTTCTCTCAAGACTTAACTGCAGTAAAGAGGACAATTAACAGCAATGTCAGTTTACCCACAAATAACATCTCACATAGATAAACCCCATTTCATTTAAATGATTGTGCCAAGCAAATGCAATGTCTTATTACTGCCTGCCGATAATTTTGAGTGTTTTATAAACAATGTTTTGTACAGCCAGGAGCACAACAGATTCTGCTCGACTGTCCCCATCAGAATGACACTTTTTTTTTTTTTTTAAATCAACAAGCCTTGGCAAGAGCATTTAATTTAGAGAACAAAACTCTATTTCTATAATCATGGTAGGATTATACACATAGAAAAAGACAGATGAGGAGACTCGAAGGGAAAAGCAATAATAAAAAATAAGTGTGTGTGTGTGTGTGTGTGTGTGTGTGTGTGTGTATTCGTGTGCAATAGGAGAAGAGTAAGGGGTGTAGGTAAAAAAGAAAAAAGATGGGTAAAAGAGAAAGAGAAAGCTGAAATTACTCTACCCAAAGGATCCATTAATATAACACTGCCAGTTTCTCATTCAGACAGACAGCATTATAGAGACTGGATGATGAAAGTGGTAGTGGAGTGGAGATTCACCTGCAAGGTTTCAAATAATTCTTCTTCTCTGATGTATCAATTCTCATTTACATCACAGTAGGTAGAGTTATATCAGTCAATGAACATTTTATAAAAATGTTGAAACTGAAGTTTGGACATTTGGCTCTATAGTGACGTTAGTATCTATGTTTGCATTGCACATCACTGCATGAATCTGCATCTAGCTGTGGGATCCCAAGATTCTGCAAGAAAGGTTTGTTAGATCAATAAGAAATGTGATGTATTTTAATTTTGTGAGTTTTGCTGTCCTTACAGGTGCAGAGGGAACGCTAGACGTAAGTAAAGAGGGAAAAAGCTTCTAATGCTACCCTGTAGCTTATTTACTGAGTGCCACAAAGTCAACCAAATACAACAGCTTTGCTCAAACATTGTAATCACTGGGGGGGGGGTAAGTCTGGCCTTCATGAATAACCACAGTGCCCTCTACTGGAGACAGAGAAATGCAACTTTACACTGCATCTTTGACCAGAGTAATGCTGAACAGGAGTCCCAGTTTAGGAAACAGGTGTTCACATCAATAAAAAATGACATTTTGTTCCTACCTGTAATTGCACTGCCCTGTGCCTCAGCCACACTCGGAGACATTGGTGTAGAACTTCACTGGATGGTGAACCTCTACAGATCTGTGACAAGAACAAAGGAACAAAAAATAAATAATAAAGGCAATTTCATTTGTTGTATATATGTATTGTATATATTTTTAAAATATTTTTATTTTTTTTAGCAATCTCAATAGAGTTCACCTTCTATTATTAAGAAATGTTGTTGTAATATTGATTTTGAATCTGCAAAGCTCTGTTTGTGGAGTCATGGAAAATGTACCACTGAATACACGCAGCTACCGCAGGACACCCATTACTAACTAGTTATTGTGTATTTGTGAGAGATGGTTACACTTGCCTGCTCTCGTTTGGAGCAAACCAACCCCCATTTTTATACCCACAGTATAGTTCAGTTTCTGGTCAGGTCAAGTCAAATGTATTTATAAGCATGTTTAAAAACAACAAATGTTGACCAAAGTGCTGCACAAATTAAAATATAGGAAAGAATAACACAATAAAATAAAAAAAATATTGAAAACACAAAAAAAAAAACCAACTCTAAAACTGCCCCTAGTGGATGAACTGAGAGTGAATGGTTGTCTGTCTATGTGTCAGCCCTGCGACGAGTTGGCCACTGTCCAGGGTGTACCCCGCCTAAGGCCCAAAGTCACTGGGATAGGCTCCAGTCGGATTTAAAAGCCAAAGAATAAAACAGGTTTTCAAACTAGTTTTAAAAGTGTCCACTGTATGTAAGGTCCTGAAATGGAGGGGTATGTTGTTCCATAATTTTCTATTTTAAAACCAATGATGGCAAGTAGTTGAAAACACAGGTATTTAGATGTTTTTGTGTTTGTTGTAAACTTATTTTTAACATAATATAATATCCAACAAAATAAATAGTAAGAGACAGTAGGTAGGCGATGGCGCAGAAGACATTATTCTGACTGCACGATGTGTGGTCCATTCTAGTTGAGTAACCAGTTCACTCAGAGGAAGGGAAGCTGATGTGTTAGTGAACATAACTATACTGTGACAAGACATCAATATATATAAGTCTATTTTAATGCAGGAGCTGTCTGACAGCTGCTGCCAGCACAGCAGAAGCAAACCCCACCCACCCCAGGACAGGGTGTTTCTCAGACGCTTTAATCTTAGATGTACAGAATGTGCAAAGTTATGATCTTATGGAAATGATGCAAATAATCACACTGCCATCCTCCATTATGTGTACGTGGCAGCCCTGCATTATGCAATGCAATACATAGTGTTCTGTCCACCCACCACAATTGCATTCAGAATGCAGAGCGATGGTGTGCATGTCTAATAAATATTGCAGGAGGATACATTTGGACCATCTACCCCACTGCATAAATCAAGAAGCTTTCCAGCCCCACATTATCAAGGCTTCACTTGGCTGCATGGCTGCTTGGCCCTTCTGCAACTATCAGTGGTTAACCATCTGTGTCACTGACATGTTCGTCTACTCTTTGTATGGATTGGGCTCTATGCCTCACTACATAAAGTTCAATGTGTAGTCTCTATTTATTTATTTTTTTTACTTAACACAGGAGTTAGTTAATGACTGTATAGAATAGACTATTTTTGTTTTAAGTTTTCTGCTTTATCAATTTTACCAAAACCCACAATTTTACCAATGGCATGCCAGACAAAAATGACCAGCCGCAAATGAGGCACATCTGCTCATTTTGTCAATACATATTGCAAACATTTTGAAAAATGTAGGCGATGCAAGGTACAAAACTATCTTATAAGCTAGCTAGTGGGCTACAGCTATTTACATGCAAGCATGCTCTCTTACAATAATTAAAAGTTAATCTTTCTCCATCTAATGCTGTTTCATACTTAAAACATAATGAGCCGGTTAAAAGCTGTAATTATTTAGCAGGACACATACACAGGTGGGTGATACACAATATATAAATAGCAAAATGATTTACCTGTGTTTATATTTGAGCCTTTGTCATGGTAGCGATATTTGACTTGTGCACAGCTGTAACTAATACCATTAATTACGGTCCCCTCCATTGTGCCAGTAAGCTCGTGAGCCAGTATGCTCAATGCCATGACCCCAGACACCTAATGCAGCCAATTAGTAATGATATTAATCAGGCCCGTGCCACTGCTATGACACCATATAGACCTGCCTACGGGAGGCTAATTGGGCTTTTTTGAATAACAAACACAATTATCTTTCAATTTATAATGCCAAACAACTCCACAATTTCATCTTAATTTTTCCGAAAAATATAAAGCAGAAAATAATTAATTGCATAACATATTTTAACAACACAGTTAACGTTGGTAAGCTAGTTTAATCATCAGTGTTGCAGACCCCTGTCTTTGGAAGTTGGAGAGAGACTTTGGTTTGTGCGCTGTGAGTCTTGCTTTTGTCTCTTTCAGCGCACGCGCGTGTGTCTGCGCGCGGCTGCTCGCACTCAACGTGTAGCTCTCGGCCAGTGCTTGCAGCAAAGCCGTCGTTTTATAACGCTTCCATTGATCATTACATGCAGTCACGAAGATTTTCTCAGTCCCCGACTCTGGAAAAACAACCCACAAGTCGTTTGACAACACCTCACCTCCACAACAACAACAACAACAACAACAACATCCTCTGTCCAGACGGGATAAAAACCTTCCCTCTGCGGCACAACGTCGGTGCAACAAGTCTGAAACGTAAATACTTGATTAGCGACACGAGAGCTTTGCCAGGTTAACGGGACGTCACATTCCTGAACAAGTTAAACACGTCACCTTTCAAGCCTAAGGAGTACGTTTGATATTCAGTGCGCATCTGACTTCTGGGGGTAACTTTCTTCAAAGACTGCTAGAATTAGGCTTAGTATATTTACTTTTTTTTAAACAGGCATTTCTCTGCTTGGCTGTGCTCCCTGTCTGCTGCGTTAGGTTCAATTTGTTTTGCCTGAATGTAGCACTTGAAGCAGTTCAGCATATTCGATGAACTCGATGTAGTTGCATGGTTCTAGGAATTTAGGTTTGGGTTTTCAGTGTGACATGTTTAACACAAATAACCGCAATGTGATGAGAGCTTATTGTCAGCTTGCTTGAAAGGCAGCTTTGTCTTTTATGAGTCAGTTTGTTAGAATAATGTAATCCTTCACTGCTTAGTCATGAACGCAATGCACACACACCTTCCTCTTATTTATCATATAGTCACTGTAAACACATTCTAAATAAACTGCATTTTATAGTGGGCTACCTTGTAACACACTCAAAGACAATACTAACATCAACAGTAAGACACATAGACTACACAGTATAATCTCTGCTTTAGATCACTTCAATTAACTACCTAATGTTTTTATCAGAAATGATCTCTATTTAATAAAAAAGAAGTAATTTCTGATAAAAAGAAAAGTCACAAACATTTGACTTTCCTCATTCATATCCCCTATACTATAGGTCGATAGAATAGAAGATGGATTTTCCCTGTGGCTTTTTCCTGTACCTAAGAGTTTGCTGAAGTGGTTTAGGACTTTGAGGCAACTCGAAAGCTTCATGCTGAGCTGGAGCTCGAGAAATACAAAGAGCTGCTGATGAAATCAGTCATAGCCAAAGCCGTTCTAGAGTTGAAACTGAAACGTTCCCACAACCAGGTGGATATGGATATTAAAGAATCACTTAAAAACTGAGGCAGCCAGCCTATTATGGTGATAGCAAAGCTGGAAGTCAGGGATTTCCCCCAATGCCATTAAAGTACATTTCTGCAGGGCTAGAACTTTGGATTGACTATTAGTTGTTAAAAGAAGAGAATGATATGAAGTAAAAATCATAGATATGAAAACATTTACTTTTTGTCTTTGGGGTAAGCCACGTATTAAGCACTTCTGGTGCGTTTTTATGTATTTTATCATTTTTGCACTGCATTGCTGCTTGATGTGTGCTACTCTATAGGTGAACGCTTGCTTCATTCAAGTTCAAGAGGCCGGTTTGAATATTTTGAACCCGAGCACAGGCGCAGACTTTTGCACCATGTTGGTTTTCCAGCAGTTGTAGATGCAGCCAATGTATGGCTTCTGGTCCATGACTGCAAATACATTGCATGTCTGAATGATGGGCAGAAGTCTCCACTGGCTAATTTGCACCACAGGGGAGCTCATGTCACTCTGCACAAGAGCAGTAAACTGTAATAGACACGTTGCCCGCTTGCAAAAAACAAATATTTAATGTCCTTTGTGATTAATTACTGAAATGTTTATTTTTCCACTGGTTGTCAGTCATTTATGAGTTATTTGTTTAAACTCTAGAACAGATAAAGAGATAGTATGGTTATATTCCTGAAAAAAAGATGTTTAGTTTAATTGTAGCATAGACATTGAGACATACTATAGTAAAACAGCAAGATGACATGGTGCATCAACTAGATGGAACTACTCAAGGAAGGTTTCACCCCTGACTTACTACTTAAATTGGTCCTGGACACAGCTGTGATCAAACCTCCCACATCTGAGCCTGGGAAGAGAAGATAAGCATTGACAGCATGCCCCACAGACTGTAGGTAAAGTTAATAGGTGAACAATAATACCATATTTGATCAGAGCCCAGAGCGAGATATGTACTGTAATTGTTTCAATTAAAAAAAAAAAAGAAAAAAAAAGACACATATCACTACGTATATATCAACAATTTGGTTATTTGCAGTTCACATAAAAACACAGAACCAAAAGAGTCGGTCAGGAGACGGTTTGCTAGTCGCAGGTGAACGAAACGAACCGGTGTCCGCCCCCCCTGTTAAAAACTGATGAGGAATAAGTGCAGGAAAAACACTGAGGCAAAAATAAGAATACCTTCTTTAAGTTGCATAAAGTGCTTTTTGACCAGCAAGGGGCAGGGAGAGTTGATGTCAAACACACAGCGAAAGCGCCTGTATATAATATTGACTTCTCAAGTGCTCTTGGACTTACTTACGGAAACAAAACAACACAGACATCCCATTTAAGTGGTCTTCTCCAGCTTCCTCTCAAACATTAGTCCAAATATATCTGCTGTTTTGGCTCCTTGATCCACTTGGCCTCCTAAATGTTGGACTCTCTTCATCAGCCACTGACTCACTCTTATTCTCCACTGTAGCAAACTGGACCGGTAGCATAAACTCTACTTGCACAAACATGTTTGTAGGAGCAGCTACCGGTGGTTTTATATAAGGGTGGGATTCAACTAAATGGGAATTAAACGGCAACAATGAGCTGAAAGTGGCTGAAGTCCGCAGAAAGCTGCAGACTGATATGTTGATTTCCAGTATTACATCTGATTCCATTTTAATCCAAAAAAAAATGAAGCCTGCTAGAGTTTTACATTACTATTGACATAGGATTGATATTACATGAAGATTTTGCCAAAATACGGACACTATTTCACTCTGGACTTTGTAGTCCGGTAACAACTACTGATATGACAGATGTAGGGCAATCCTAATCACAAGAGTATAATCTAATCAATCACAGCAAATACAGCACCTGATCAGGTAAAACCATAGTGTAAAACCTATAACCCCTGTCAATGTGTGTTTGTAATAACGTCTTGTAGTCCTGGTGAATGCCTCATTAATTGATTTACATTATTTGATTTTCTGATTTACTGTACAGTCTTTTGGTAGAGGGGAGTATCGAACCCTATATTTGTTTATTCTTTTAAGTATCCCTGTATGAGATTTCCCCGAACAGCAGTTTCAAAAGGAGCAGAGGAGACAAACTGCAGTGTGCTGTGCCTTACAATACAAATATATCACAGCATTGTGCATTGCAGTTATAAAAGAATTTCATGTTCCTGCAGTTGTGCTGCTCCACATTTAATGATTCTCTTAGTTTCTCAGACATTCTTTGTGTTAAATCCTGTGCTAAGAGGTATTTGACCAGAGAGAGAGCAGCTGAGTTTATGAAAGTTCAGTCTGCTGAGAAGTGGAACTAAGACTGTTTTCAATGTGGGGATTCTGATTTGGCTTAGCCCCTCAGTATTAAACTTGCCAAAGCATACAGTGAAAGGCACGAAAACACAAATGGAGGTACATAACATGAAAATTGAGTTTTAATCAGACTGCATGGCAACTTCATGACTGTATGTTTCAAGAGCTGTAACTAATGCTACATTCAGAGTCAGATGAAAATAGTCAACTGGTGAAGTGTAATTACTACACCACACAGACTTGTTTTTAAAAGATGGTATTTAGTCCTATGAAGGTATGATTCACAGCAATATTATGCAGACTGTCAACATTTGAGCAAAAATGTGTCAGTGCTGTTTAGAAACCATAACTCTGTATGCCCTGCAGTGGCTGGAATGAGCAGATGGTGTTAAGTTGTTGATGCAGACGTGTTCAAGGACAGTTTTCCTAAAATCCATCTTCTTGTAACAAAAAAAGGCAGTGGGGGGGGGGGGGGGGGTGAAACAATTACTTGAAGAATTACCACATATTTTCATTAATTATTGTTTTTTTATGTGTTAACTATATATTAATTCAAG
>CM022488.1:19704880-19725795 GCA_011952105.1 Coreoperca whiteheadi
CCATGAATACTGACAGGCTAGCCCAAACACACTCATTTTAAACATTTCCTACTGCTGCAGCTTCACATTAAAAGCATTTAACTGGCGAAACACGAGTTGACTTTTATTATGAAGTAGTCATAGGAAATGAAGAGACATTAAAAATAAGTGGGGAAGGAGGGGGGGGGGGGGGGGGGGGGGGGGGGGGGTGTGAGACAATTTCTTGAAAGATTCCGACTTATTTAAGTTGCTTATTGTGTTGCTGTTTGTTAACACAATATTAAGTGCAGGTTCACATTTATGATACAATATATTCAGCCAATACACATCACTTTTTTTTTACTGTATTTTATTGAAAACCATGGCAAGTTCTCCCTCTAAAGTAATCTCCTTCCAACCCTAAACACTTTTAGTCAAAACATATAACTGACACATCAGCGATAAATAAATGACATTAGAAGACAATACAGTTTTTTTTATATGTCAGGTCTTGCAATAGAGAATGTTACCTTGTATTTTAAGAATAATAAACAAGCTGAAATGCATATTTCTGCACAGTGTTGGCAGAATGTAGTGTCATGTTTGTGACATAAATGCAACTTAAAACCCTCAGGGTTGAGACAAGTTTGTCTTCTAGTTGGCGTTTCTGTTTCAGAGGGCATTACACCACATTTATCAAAGACAGAAGTCAAAAAGTCTGACTTAACATTTCTGGAACGCAGCACATCTGCTGAGTGAGGAACAAAAACGCCAGCGTAACACCTCTTAGGGGAACTAGCGCTCTTTGATGTTTCAGAGCACAGTTTAGCAAAACATTAGTATTCACTGTTGCATGACAGCCAAATGCTATTTTTCTTTACCGTATGAATTTGAGCAGTGTGAGATGTCAGTTTCTATTTGACAGCTCATTTGTCAGTCCTTTAGGCTTCTGGTAGGTAACATGCTTTCAGTGTACAGACACGCAAACCCTCCACCTGTCCTCTCAGGTGGAAACATCCGTGGACCTTTGCCCATAATCAGTCTGGCCTGCACTGGCAGAACTCCACACACACACACACACACACACACACACACACACACACACACACACACACACACACACACACACACAGTAGCTGGGAGCAAACAATGACCACTGAAGCTGTTTTTATTTTGTTTATTTCTTTAACATGCGCAGACATTTGTTTGTCCACTGAGGTTTTTAACCTCTCAGGTTTTTTTCAACACAAACCTTATAATCTGTATGTTTATGGTCACATGTGGCAACATGTGCAAAGTTGGAAATGCATGTTGGCAGAGATATTTTCCAAAGGTGACCCACCCTGCAGGGCCTCTCTTGATACTTGAATGTGTGAATAAAATTAAGAAAAGTTATATTAAAGATAATGTCCAGAACAGTGGGAGTATGTGTTCCTACCTTGTATGATACATATTACAGTGTTTGATCTCCTTCTCTTATTCCTTGTCTCCTTTCCTTCATGAGGAAAGACTTCAAGGAGAACCTCAAGGAGAGCAGTTGGAAAAAGAGACGTGTATTGTTTATGCTCAGCAAAGTGGACTTTTGTTTTCTGTGGCCTTGCTTTAAAGAAACTAAAGGAGCCTCTCATCACATTCTAACTCCACAGCAATTTAACAGAAGCCTCAGGTATTTAGAGTTAGCTTGGAAATGATTTGCACGTCTTAAGATACCAAAGCACACGCAAAAAGAATACAGATGTTGACAAAAAGCTTTAAGGCTTTCTAAAAGCACTTCACTCTCACTCAATACACCATTCCCTATGTTCGCATCAAGTGTAGAATGAGTGGCACTGGAACAGCCTCACACCCACTGACAGTGACTAGTGTCATGCATACATTTTTGATGAGACTTTTTGAAGTCTGGAATTTAGGCTTACCAGTAACCATAATCTTTTAAGTGGTTGGAGCCAAAAAATTATTTTGGGCCAAATGCCAAATAGAAGTGGGATGGAGCTGAGGTGGGGCGAAGTGAAGTGACAACCAGGAGAGCTGAATGCTGAAGCTTGAGAGACCTGTGTATCAGGATAAACATACCCTTATCAAAGCCTTAGTATCGTGATATGACAGTCATACACCAAGTCCTTATGTGGCTACAGGTCCTATATAGCATGATACGTTTGGCCAGGATAATTTTGCTCAAATGACAGGAAATTTTGCATGACTGTATAATGACCTCCAAATGGAAGCATTGCACCTGGTATGTGTGTGCATGCTTTGACGTATTCCATGCAGATGTGTGTGTTTCTCCATCACTGTGGGACTGCACCCTGACATTGTCAGCAGCTCTAGTCTACTAAATTGGCACTGATGTGAAAATTTACAAGCACCTTTGTGCCCTCATTTCCCCTTCCACTTACAGAATGCCTGTACTGTCACATCTTATTGCCCTCTGGTCAACTCATAACTACTAACATCTGTCCTCAGCGGAGATTCCTGTTAAAAACTGAATGTATCCTGTCACTGGAGACTTTCCAGAGGCTAATAGAGGCACTTTGGCTTTCCTCACACTACATTTTCAGAAGACCTGTTATATTGTGTTGACTGCCCTGTGTTAAACACAACCCCTGGAACAACAAAGACTTGTCCAATTATGGAGGCTGTTAGTGTAAAAGCTTGAAATGAGTAGCTAATATGTCATGGGAACACGACATATAACTCAGCCTGTTCCATACAAATACTTTTGTTGTAGCTTTTTATACATTATTATGGTTTGTGTGTGTAATTTTGTGGTCACGGAGAATCCACAGTGTCAAATAGACCAGACGCCTCATGTGTTTGCCTGCTTTCGTTGCACATGGGATGGCTAAGTCCTCTCTGATTTTCCTTGTAGGAGATACAATTCATCTTTGAACTATCAATGAGCAAAGACATTCCATCCAACAACACAATGTCTGGAAAAACTCTGCAGAAAGGCTTCAGCATCAGTGAAGTGGCAGATCTTTCACTTGTGTTGGTACAAGCAGTGTAATGGCTGCCATGTAGTTGGTTTGATGCTGACAAGTTCTGTCCAATTTCACCCCTGAGAGTACAACGCACAAATAACCCCAGATTGTAAATCAGAGGCAAGAGATGATTGAGTCTGTGCTGGTGTACAGGTATCATAGGGGGCCCTACAATTTGCATTTGTTTGCGATGTTGTTTTGTTTTAGGATTGTTTTCAACTGCAACGTTCCCGAAGTGTTTTACGGAGTTGATTGCGTCTCTGTTTGACAACATGTCCTTCCCTGAAAAGAACTGGCAGTGTTTCTTTGGTGCAGATGCTTAGCAACCAGCTTCAAACACATTACACAAAAAAATACACTGAAGAAGAAACAAGGATGTCAGGATTTTATTACGTGGTGCACTCTGGACTCATATTTTTCACCTGACATCATGTACAACACTGCTTATTTAAATAGACACTATACAAGTGGGACTTCTTCTTTCCCTCAGCTGGAAACTTCAGATTACAAAGACTAGTATCGTAAGAAAGGTGTCACGTGCACTTTCTATTCTACATGAGCAACTATTTTTTAAATTTCAAATTATAATATCAGTTATAATGCAATCAGTGAACCTCTACATGTTGTCAGGTCATAACAATGAATGTAACATACATGCAATCTACAAATTAATAAATTGATGCAAACAACCTTCCCAAAAACCATAAAGACAAGAAGAGTTAAAATCTAACGGAGCAGAGAAACTAAAATCTCTGCTTTTAAAAATCCACGTTGACTGAAAAAGGTGAGTCGCACACTTTCTGACAGCTGACCTGTCTTCTGACTCACCAAGTTAAATTGCCCTTCATGTAGACAGGATGGGAGGGATTTGAATGCAGCTTTTGTCACGCCACCTTTGCTGTCCTTCTGCCGAGTGAGGTTTTTTTTTTTTTTCTTTGTCACTCTGCCCTGTATATTTTGTTCTTTTCATACCCCAATCCCTTTTCCTGCGCTTCCTCTGCTGACCCGCTAAGAGCTAAGCACGGACTATGCTTCCCACTGAGAGTCAGACGAAAAAAAAAACGTGGACGAGTTTTCAACAACGTGTTGTGAGCAAGTGTTCAGTAAATAATATTGGAATTTAGATCTACAAGCTCCACCCCCACTGTGAGCAGTTCTCTGCATTAAAAAAAATTAAGTTTCACTGTTATTGGAGTGGAAAGCCTATTTGATCTAACGATTTTTAGGGTTGCCTTTCATGTGAGGAGCACGCAGGTTTTTTTGATTAACATCCCACCAAGAGGATAAAAATGCTGTAACGATGGGCCCTAGACTGGCATGAGGCAGTTTTTTGGAGCAGTTAAGGCACCTGAATCAACAATAAAAGCACAGGCACCTACAAATATGAAGACTGGAATAAACTCAACCATGGATAAAAATATACATTCACTTGTATTTCCTTGTCATTGGAGGGTAGTTTGTGAAGAGACTTGATTAAAATATATTATGCTGCAGTTCCAGTATCACAATTGACATTGCTCCTTAATAGACACTCTCTTTGCAATAATTGGAACAAAAGTGCTGAAGCGATCATGAGTGCTCGAGGGCTTAATAAGTGAATGTTAATGTGCAGTATCCATAAATTGGAACAGTGATTGTGAATGCCCAATTTAAGTATCTGCTGTTGCTGCTTCTATGGCAGAATCTCAAGGCCCCCTGCTAAGTTCACATTTTAAAAGGCAACATTACTTGATTGCAATGAAAATCTCAAGCCCGCTGATTTACTTTGGTGGTAGTCAATTTTTGAGACCAACAATGAGGATGCTAAAAGGTTTTAATCAGAGCTCCACACAAGTAATCACCTCTAAAAATGAACCACAGCCAGTGATTTTTATTTTCTAATAATTCCTCTTCTCACGCTGAAGTAACAAGTCAAGTTTGTCATGGACGCCCTTGAGAAACAGAGGGTGGTAGCCTATAAACTTTTTTTTTTTTTTACATCATATCACATCCAACCAAATATATTACATTGCTGCCTGCACTAATTTTACAATTCCGTAAAGTTAATAAAAAACTAATGTAAACCTCTGGCATGACAGCACTTTTCAAGGTGAATCAACATGCGTGATTAGCCTCTCTTTAATGCTGCTGACACCCAATGATGCATTGAGGCTCGAGGACAAATATATAAAAATCTATCTTTCAAAACTCTTTAATGAATGTCCCATATCGTCATTTTTGACACCCTATATACAGTAACTCAGAGGCAGTGCCGGCGTGTGTCCAGCTGCATCCTTCATCGGTGACAGTAAGTGGACAAAAGTGTGACGAGGATTAACTAGAGAATAATTTGGTTCTTGAAGCTGCGGTTGAGGTCTTTGTGTGGGAGGACAATCGAGTTGAGTATAATCACCTCGGAGGGGATGTTCACGTTACAACCTGAGGAGAAAAAGCAAGGCTGTATTTGGTCTGTGCAGTGTAGTATAGTACAGAGGATATAAAACATTACATTTCAGTTCTAACACGCACGTGATGTATTTTACATGTCTGGTTTGTTTGGAATGAAGAAAAAAAATCCCCTAATATAAAGAAGGTAGTTAGCCTAAAGAGCATCACTGAATAACAGTCATAGAAAATCAAAAGATCAAGACCCTCTAGTATCAGATGTACTGTTTTGACAGGTGATCTCTGGGAAGTGCTGTGCAAACACTTCTAAAAACAATGAGCACTTAGCATTTAAGATAGAGACAATGACAGATGTATAATTCAGTAATGGTTAATAAGACAAAAGCATGCACAAATGTGTCAAAATACATTCTGTAGATAACTGCGAGGACTGATCCCAGCATTGGTTTAGGGGTAAACCCTTGTCTAAGCAACCGAAATTTGGAAAATGGAGGCATATCCCTCATTAATTTAAAGACTTTTCATTTCTGAGAACTTTTTTTTTTAAATGCTGAAGAGAAAAATACATATTTTGATACTGAATATAATGAATATTTAACAGTTCATCTGAGGAATGCAAGTTTCACTTAAGGTCAGAGCATGCTTACCGAGAATAGTAATTGAGGGTGTGAGTTTTCCATCTCTGAAGAGGGTCTCGCTGTCAATCTTTGCGTAGGGATCATTGGGGTTTGGGTCACTTGGAGTTCCTTCTACTCTTGCCCACTTGCCAATGGTGCTGTCCCATCCCACGATGCTGTTCAAAACACAGCAGTGGTCCTACAGGCAAAAAGGACATGACAGAAAACATCTTAAGTTCAAAGTTTTGAAATATTCAAGCTTTCATCGGCAGATAACTGTACAGGGTTTTCGGTATCCAGATATGCTTTTCCTACATGTCAAATCAGAGAACTTCTAAATTCAAATTAAAAACAGGTAATGTTTATTTTGAAGTATAGCTCAACTAACAAATTGTCTTTGTAGGCAATATGCAATGAAAGCCAATAAGTCACCCACAGTCTAAATTCATTTTGGAGGCATCCAGTCATCACTGGAGACATGGGATTAAATTATGGCAGCCTCCAAATCGTTAAAAATGACATCTTTGTGAGAGGCAAAGGCAACAAAATTACTGGTGTGACAGAAGAGCTTAAAGATAAATTGTAGAGAAGTCACTGTTGAAGTGTGGATAATGTTTCTAATAAAATGTTAAGCTGTCACCCACAGTATATGGGCAGATAAATTTGCCTTCAACTCACTTAGTTTGAGTTCCAGTTTCATTGCGAACGTGATGGTTTTACTGGGTGAAGTTAATATTTTTTAGCAAAGGCTGCTTTTATTTAACCAAAACCAAAAACCTACCTTATGCGTGAGAGTTAGTTCACCTATTTATGCGGCAATCAGTTGAAAATGGCATTTTAAATTCATGTGAGACAGTACCGACTGTACGTTGCGGTGCACCTCACTCGCACTGTGGTGCATGGCAAGAAACCAAAACACCAAGCCAGTGCAGGTGAAGAAAAAGCTCTGGTGTGCAAATGTGCAAAAATCTGAGTCCTGTGTTGCAACAAGCCCTGGCCGGTCCTGTTTTGGCAGTGATAGGGAACACAGGGGCTCACCTGTAGAGTTGCACCATGGAGGATGATGGATTCCCGAACTCTGACCCCAGCACCGATTGTCACTCCAGTGCCAATCGACACATTGGGACCCAGCTGGATCAAGAAAAGAAAAAGATACACCCCCAATAGCAGCTAATTTGTAATTTGTATGCATTGATGGCATGAATGCAACACAGCAGGGGACGATGCTTACCATAGCAGTGGGGTCAATATTGGCTGTAGGATGGATATAGACATTACCTATGGAAAAGAGAGGAAGTATGAATAAATGTGTCTCTAACATAAGAATTGAACATATCTACAAAAGATTAATGAATCTTACCACTTATTTTGGGGCCTCCCTCCTTATTTGAGGCCAGTCTTTCAGGATGAGTTGTGTGATACTGGTTGAGGTACAACCGACTGGCATAAATTGCAGACCTGGGAAATTATTACAAAACAAACAACAAAGGCATTTTTGATGGCGTCAATATCACTGCTATGAATATCACACCGTTTCTTTTGGATTAGGGCAGTAATGTATGGTTTGTGTTCAAAGCACGATGTTTTAAATGATAATTAAGGTTTTCTTCAAAAAAAAGAACAAACGGTGTCAAACTGTGTTCAATCTAAAACACCATAATTTTTTTGTGAATACTATTTATCTATGATAGTTTCTCTTCTCCTCCAACATTTTTACTTGCTACAAGGTTGTCCATGTCGCGAAGACAAATGTATGTTCTGTGAAATGTGACAGCATTTATGACACAGGCGCTCACCCAGCGGATTTAATCTGGCTCCAGAATCTGGGGGTTTTATATACGTAGAGTTTGCCCTGTCCTGCCAGGGCAGTGAAAATGTCCTGCTCCAGTCTGATGGCCTCTGCTCGGTGCCAGCCGTTGGTTGGCTCCTCTCTGCAAGAGATGGATCATCAGTTTATGGCACTGAGGTACAAACCAGGGCCAGGTGCCTCATTTATTAAAATACAATCTTGTGCACAAAGTTAGAGGTTAGAATGAAATCCATGACACAGCTGGGATTTAAACAGAAAAACATATTCTACACTGAAAATTGCATTTATTTAGTTCAATTTTCCCTGCAACTTCAAAACTAAATTCAGCCACTATCAGTTTCTATCGATATTTTCTCTCTCCATATTCTTCAAAAGAATCAAGTGAAACATAACTTTTTAAAATGAGAGCACCCAAAGGTCTTGGCCTTGAAGTGGATGTACTGCATGATAACCTAAATACTAAGCAGAGGATGACACACAGCAGGCAAGGGTTCCCTCGACAGCCATGAATACTGACAGGCTAGCCCAAACACACTCATTTTAAACATTTCCTACTGCTGCAGCTTCACATTAAAAGCATTTAACTGGCGAAACACGAGTTGACTTTTATTATGAAGTAGTCATAGGAAATGCAAAGTGTTTTTTTTAGTGAGCTTGACACGGACATCTATCGTTCATCAAAAATGCGTTTTCAAAACAAGAAAATGGTTCTATTCTGCGATTTCTGACAGCAGGTCAGTTTGAAATGTTGCAGGGAGTAATGGAACAAGAAGGAGCAGCCACAGTGAGCGGTTAGATGACGAGCTGCAGGCAGCAGGATGCACACCTCCAACTTCTCAGAGAGGTAACCAACTCCTTTCATTGTGCCCTGCTGTTCACAGACTCATGCTGTGTGCAGCATAAAATCAGATCACGGTTGCTCACAGAATGATGGGAAAAGGGCCAGTTGCTGCCCCCAGAATGCTGTGACCTGTAGCATCAAACCCGCATTTGCTGTTACCACCAGTAACTAGGTGTCACCAAATGAACTGAAATCTTAAGGATTGCCACTTTCAAGTCTTTTGTAACCAACTTTACCATTCTCCCTGACTACTTAATGAGCAATTTAAATATACAGAACGGGTTGTATTATCATTTTCTTGTACCAGTAAAGAAAAGCACAAGACTTTGAGAATTGAGGATGAGATCCCGTTGCTTTGTCTTTACCCCAGTTGTACTTAAATAATCTCTGATATTACTAACATATCCAGTTATGTGCAAAACCAACCCAGTGGTACCATTACCTCCAAAATGGTTCTCTTAAAGCCAAAGAAAAACACAAATGTATTGCCCTACAATCCTGCCCCTAGAATAAAATGAGTGCAGTGAGTTAAAATGCACCACTGATAGTAACTGGTGTCAGTGCTGGGTTGAAACCAAAGCTGATTACCTAGTGGTGATCAAAACTTAAAGTAGAAGAGTCTTTGTGTTCCATATTAATCAGGGTCTCTGGCATAGTGTTTGTGACAGCCCCAAGATGAAAAAGAATGTTAAATATTGATGAAAGGAATATTTTAAAGGATTGCACCCATAATCGAAGTTTTACCAAAAAGGAGGGGATGTGGTTAGAGGCAAAGTATTCCCACAGAGATTTTGCAGTATAACCCTTCTCATTTATATCAAGCATCTCTGCTCTGTTCAACCATTTTGCTGATTCAGTGCCCATTTTGATTTAAGTGCTGCTGATGTTTGGAGGTGAATTATACACAGTGTGGTTTGATGTTTTGTAATATATTTCAAGTGTCCTTGGGGGGGCAAATGTTAGGTCTACTACACCACAGTGAACTTTTTAAAAACACAAAAAGTGAACAAACGTGTTAGAATCTCCACACACACACACACACAAAAGACAAATCCATATATTGATTCCCTGTGTTATTATGGCTTCTCTGAGTGACCAGGGTGCAGTCTGCCAACATGCACACTTAGACTGTGATCAGACAGGAAGCTTTTTCTAATGTTCGGAAGAAAAGCACAGCTGAGTGTAGCAACTAACCAATAGAGCAAGAATTCATAAGATGTAGCACGAAGTTTCACCATATGCAAGCTCTCTTTTTAGTCTTTGCTAGCTGACCTAAGCAAACAACAGGGACAACACAAAAGAAAATATAAATAGACATGACGAGGCCAGTTCATTTCTGCTTGCCCTTAAAAATATGAACGGACCGTCGCAAAATGCAGTACGCAGCGTTTGACACTCGGGACACTAAACTATAACAGGGTCGATTTTTCTGGACAAAGATTAAACCTAACATCAGACAGAATTTTTTTTTTTTTTTTTTTTTTTTTTTTTAAACATACAGCTATGGATATCTCAAGTGAATTTTGTCTTTAATCTAGGACTTAAAGCAAAAGTTCAACATTTTGGAAAATGTGTGTTTGCTTACTAGCAGAGAGTTAAATGAGAAGATCGATAGCACTCTCATACTTGTCCATTATATATGAAGCTACAGCCATTCAGCTTAACTTAGCGCAAAGACTGGAAACAAGGGGAAACAGCTAGCCCACTCAAAGGGAACAAAAGCTACCAGCTACCAGCACCTCTGAATTTCACAAATTAACATTTTATACCTCATTTTTTTAATCTGTACAAAAACTGAAATGACAACAGGTTAAGTGGTGGATGTTTTTTGGTTCTGAGCAGTTGCCAGACAACCAAGAAATAGACCAGCACTTAACCCACTGTAAAATACTGAAATTTTGTTTTTACAATTCTGTTTTTATACAGATTAAACAATCGAGTCTTAATTAATTAGTGAGCTATGGAGGTCCTGGCAGGTGGACTTTGTTACGTCTGGACAGAGGCCGGCTAGCTATTTCCCCGTTTCCAGTCTTTGTGCTACGGTGGCTTCATATTTACCAAAACAGGTTTGAGAGTGGCATCATTCTTTTCATCTGATGCTCCGACAGTAAATGAATAAGCACATTTCCCAAAAAGTCAAACTACGCCTTTAATCTCTGACAGGCAAAGACCCTGGAGATCCCGGGTAGTGTCTGTTTTAAGGACAAGAATTTTCAAACGATACATACATACATAGATAAATAAATAAAATGAAAACAATCCAAGCTGCTTGCAAAATGGGGAGGTGCATAATTGGCCAAACAAAAGTGCACGGAAAAAGGGCACGAACAACATTCACAAATCCCCCTATGCAATCTCAGCCGCATCATGGGTTATCTTTCTACAGCTCACACCATACACTAATCGCCCTATAACTACACCGTGCAGCCTAAATGTTCCAACTTACCCATCGTATGGATATCTGATGATTGTGTGAGGAAAGAGAAATCATGGCAGGGAAGAGAATGGAAGTAAAAAAAAAATTCTTTAAAAAAAAAAGAGAGAAATGAAGAGCACCAAAGAAATGGAATAAATGATATTCACATGCATTCCCACACACAGATCCCCATGAGGGAGAGCTTCAACTCACAACAACATGTCCTGCTGATTCTTCTGAAAGACTGTGCCGATATGCTGGAAGATGTCTGGGTTAAAGAGGTATATACCGCAGTTTATGATGTCACTCACAAATGTGCTCGGCTTTTCCACATAATGCAAGACCTGACGAGAAAAAGAAAAAGAAAAGAGGCGTAGTTATGATTTCAAGGTGAAATAGTAATGAACGACTATTTAGGGAAATCGGATAGGAAGGGTAAAATACCTCATTTGTTGCCTCGTTTTCAACAATACAGCCGTAATTCATGGATTGCTTTCTGTTCGACTGATACGAGAAGAACGGCAGAAAGATTTTAGTCTGTGTCAAATTTTGACATCCAAGAATTTTTGGAGTTTTACTTTGACTACATTTTACAAGTTCGATTAAAGACAGTAACACCTGTCAGTAATGCAATCTCACCGTTGTCCCAAGGATAACAAAGCTGTTTGGTTCCCCATGTTCTTTCTGGAAACTGAGCATCTCTCCGAGAGGAAAAGCTGAGCAGACATCAGCATTCAGGACAAAGAAAGCCTCCGGACTGCCGGAAACAATCTGATCTCTGAAGTGATAGATGCCCCCTCCGGTGCCCAGGGCTGCATACTCCTGCAGATACCTGCGGTGCAGAGTCAGGAAGAACAATACCTGCAGTCATTCAGCAGCGGTAGTGCACCAGAGCAGGAAAAGTACTACCACTTGTACAGAAAACATTCACTTAAAAAGAAGACCGCAGGAATATTTTAAGTGTTTCTGTTAGGAACGCATTCAACAAAAGAAATGTTTTCAAATCACAGTTAAAAAGAAAAGAAAGAAGTCATTGTACTGTGAAAATGTATTCATGAAACTTGACACCTTAGCAGTACATACAACACATGTATAAGTCATTGACATGAACGTTCGATATGCAAGTAACTAGGTATGCCTGCACTGGTTTAGTGAGGTGCCTCAGAGCTCTGTTGCTTACCTGATGGAAATTTTGAACTCCTGCTGTGCATTACACAGGAACCTGGTCAGTTCTTCATTTGGTTGATAAAAGCCGATGAGCAAAATCTCCTTCATATTCGGTACCTTGTAACACAAAAGAAACTCGTCATTGGACGGATGTCACTAAAGGCTATTGGCTGCATCACAAGCCGCAGGGAAACGATTATTAACACCAACCGGCAACTTCTACAACACTAATACAAAATGAATGGCACCCAAACTACACACTATCTCTAACATGAATATATAACATATTCACCGTGTTACCTTTAAACTATCGACTTTAGCTTCCAAAATCGCCCTCCGCTGTGTGCTACATTCACTAGCAGTCCACTTCACAATGACTACAGAGTTGTGCAGGGTCACCCACCTTGGCACATGCTTCAATGTGATGTTGCAGCATGGGCACACCAGCTACTGGAAACAAGGGTTTGGGAACTTCAAATGACAGCGGCCTGAACCTTGTGCCTGCGAAGCAATGCAGGTAATTACTTGCAAATCAGACTACAAGACAGATCCCTTTCTCATCATTTCTAGTGTGGATCAAAAGTAAACAGAAACCTTGAATACAAGATATGTGATGTCCTTTCCTCCCATATATATATAAAGACAATTCCCTTCAGATATTTGGCATTTTAAATGTCCTGTTATGAACAAGCAAGTGTTCTATAAAAGGTTTGGTAGTAAATTAGGCATCAGGCAGGACATCATTCCTGTGAAATCTTGGTTTCTCACAACTAGTCTCTTGTTGTTTTTAAACTGCATGGTGGACTGAATCCATGCCGAACTTAAGAGTGTGTCCAAACGCCACGACGAAACGTATTACTGAACTTATTCCTGTAGTAAGTGTGCAGCGATCGTAAAACAGCTCATTTTAAAATTGGAGTACGTTCACTTGACACGAGATAACCTGTCTTATAGGGAACTGAATGAGTCAATAATAATATTAGGCAGGTTACAAACAGTTACAGACCGCATAGACTGTGGTGTTACTAACATGTTGTTAGTTAGTGTTGTGGTCATTCAAATATTAGGCTACTAAGGATTAAACTAGATGTTCTGGTTTGCTTTTGTGTGCGTGGTGTCCTCCCATTGCGCCACGTCAGTGACATAAACAAGCTCCGCGGCTTGTTAGCTTTAGCAGCCTAGCTTGGCTTTAACCAGCCACAGCTGACTCTGCAAACATGACAAGGATGAGACGTCTTCTCACCTTTCTGAGGGCCTCCAATTAAAATAACCGCCTTCAACATCTTGACCGAGAAGCTCTGATCTGTGACAGACAGCTCCTTCCCGTGGACGTGATCCTGCCTGAAAACCTCCTGCTGTTTCCGCATCCACTTCCTACTTGTGACGTTGACGACTTCAGAATAAAAGCATGGAGCGGAGTAGGTTACTGCAGCGGAGTGGAGCACATTATAAAGACCAGGCACTGACAGCTTAGTTGGCTTATGGAGGGGCTATTGGGGCAACGCAAATGTTACAGTAGGTGTTATTTAAGTTATATGTTGCATCTATATCTATATTTAATGATTAATAAAGGAGGCAGCAAAGGCATCCCAAATGAAAACATCAGTGTAACAAAATCAATAGTTAAATAAGGAGACACAATTAAAACGTACCCAGGTGAATTAAAGATGAACTAATACAAAATAATTGTTGAATGCGTTGCTGAATTTAATTAAACAATCTCACGTTTGAAAGCGAAGTTAATAGTTGTGTTGCCTCTGTTTTGAAACCTAATGAAACAACCAATCAGAAAACAGTAATTTCCCCCTTTCATTCTGCTGGTTCATTTCATCATAACACCAGTATCCAGATTCCCTCTAGAGTCGTTTGTCTAGAGGCAAAACCTGCCTCTTTCACTGTCAAGAGATCTAATTCAAAGAGGACACTTATGATTAAAGTTAGTGGTAACGATTTTTTACTTCCGCGGAGAGAATGGAGAATTGCGTTTGCCAATGTGCACTTGGCAGATCAGAAGATTCTGCAAATGCAGACGTTAAACAAAATGGCCTATATGCAATAGCTACTGAATGTGGTCTTGTAAAATATGCTCTGAAAGAGTACTGTGTGTGAAAAATTCCTAAAATATTATGGAAATACATATAATTATAATATGCTTTTCTAAATTGAATACCACAATAACAAAACATTCCCTTGTGTTAGTGAAATTCTCACTTCTAGGTCTTGAGTTATCTCATTAAGTGATGTTTGTCCTGTCCTCTGTGCAATTATTCATGATTATTATGTTGATGGATTTACAAAAAATGCATCTGTAACAACCCTTTCTCACAGCCAACATTTGGACTTATGGTAGGAAAAGGAGAGATATTACTAATGACATTAACGACAGCTCCGAACTGAACCAGCTGAAATTCAATGCAGCCATCATTCATTGTATTATTTGGACCTGTGCTTTTACTGCTGACATGTCAAAGTGTCTTTGGTGAAAAGGCCTAAATGGAGGAATAGTGATAAAATAAAATGGGAAAAGTAATACCCATTAGCTTGCACGACACTGTATTTTTTCACATTGCTTTATGATAGATTGAGTTTGTGTTAGCCATGGCAGCAGTTTCGGGTTGTGGCTGCTTTAGAAAAGTTTTTATTAATGTATTTTTGAAAGTCTGGGAGAGCCTGTAAGTTTCAGGAGCTCATGCAAGCCTGCTTCTGACCGTGCAAAGTGCAGCACGGGTTTAGACTTCTCACGGGCATAATAATGTTGATAGTAAAAAAAATCTAACAGTATTATCTTTGTTTTGTCCTTTATCTCTTATTAAGCAAAATAAATGACTTTCATCGTAGTCCCTCTGATTTATACAGAAAAAACTCAAAATGTAGCACCTGAGGTGGACTCAAGTCACAACACATTGGTCTTTAATCGTACAGCTTGGCGTTGTTTTATTACACTGCTTTGTCGACAGATCGTTCAGTTCACCTTTTTTTTTTTATAGAGCATCTTTTTTTGCGTGTGCATAAAGTAGGTTATGCACTTATTTGAGTTGAGGGAAGTTAGCAGTGGGGAAAAATAACTCCGCTGTCAGTTCTGAACCCTCATAAAGACAACAAATAACACATACACAGCTCTAATGAAGGAGTTTACTTTCATACTTCCTCATTAAAACGTAACCTGAAGTAAAACAGTCTCCCATGTGGTAATATTCATAACTCAAACAAATGCAAATAAGATGCGAATCTGCATCACACAAACAGAATAACATTTTAGTCAACAATCACCAGGGGACAAGGTGCTTTGATTCGAGCCCTTCTGCAGGAGCAACGGGGGAAATCTGAAGAGCATTCGTATCTCCAAAGTTTAAAAGGTTTCCATCTCAGGCTCTATTACTCTTCCTTTATAAAAAAGCCACCGAAATTATCAAATGTACATGGGAAGAAGACGCTTTTACTTGAAATTATTTTTGTCCATTATATTGTCACAGTATAATAAATCTTTCAATATATTAAAAAAAAAATATGTACAACTTTGCTTTCCAAAGTTTTCAAATTGGCTATAAAAACATTCCTTTTGAAATGATGCCACAGTCAATGTCACATTGTATTATCACATCAGAAAGACAATTAAAGATCTCTCCATCACCATCGTACTCTTAAATATTACACATTCTAAACAAAAGTCACAACTGATTGCAAAGCAAAGTGTACGCCTAGAGAGTGCTACCCTGTACGTTTACTTATCTTCATTATAACGGTTGGCAGCAAAGTAATTCTACAGGTTAACATAGGAAATCATCCCTTCAACATTAATTCAGTCACATTTCATACATTACAATGCACTACCTTCACATATGTTGCTCTTCACGTTAATGTAGTGCAACTACTAACACTTGGAAAATACAGAGGCACAAAAAAAAGGGCTGTACTAAGAAAACATGTGTTCCACATCTATAACCTGGGGCCCAGTTTCACATTAATTCTTGTTTCATGGGTAAATTATAAAATGAAAACACAAAAACAGGGGCTAGTAGCCCAATCACATGCATCATAAAGAACTAAAGTTAGTTAACATCTCTTCTAAATCAAAACAAAATTGGCTCTTCGATTCCCCAAAGATTTACATGAAAGGCTAGTGTACACACCTTTCCCCCCATACATTGTGCTGACTTTAACACCAAGTACCGACAGCAAGGAGTTTTTTTTTTTATCGGTTACCATTCAGTACCAAAAATCCCAACTTCCACGATGACGTTAATTACTCTACAGCAGCATTGTAAATGTGAAACCAGCATACCAAATACAGCCAGCGTATCATGTGAGCATTTTAAACCAACATATTATTGCCTTCAAAATAAACCAGGCTGTGTAGTAAAAAAAAAACCACAGTACGTAACATGCTAACTTAACCTATGTAGTGTGCAGACCTGTTACCACCCTGTGGTTCACACACCAGAATCAGAAATCTGGTTTTACCTACTTGTAAAATAACAGAAAGCTACTCATGCAAATCTCCATTATTGTTTATGTCTCTATAATAAACACGCAATAAACAAGCGCTGTCCAATCTCTAAACACAAAATTAGCATAGAGGTCATAGGCTTATTTATTAGTATCATGTAATAACGCAGTTGTGACTATGTTTCTAGGTCTCACTGATAGAGGTTGATAAAGGTAAAAAAATACTGAATGCCCCTTTAAATGTACAAACCTGGTTTCTTTGAAGACAGTACCTCAGAGCTCCACTCATCGTTACTTTAAAACCGCAGACCGCTGCTTTCGCACCACGTCCAGCACAGGTGAGCTCACTCCTCTGCTCGGTAACTTCTGGTCTTATTGTTCCCAGTTCTATCTCCTGTTGTAGAGGTCTTTGCGTTTTCGCAGCTCCTCCAGCACCCGAGCCCTGAACTGGGTCCAGTCTTCATCCTGGAACTGCTGGAGGCCCAGGGCCAGGTGGAGCTCCGCAGAGTGGCTGCGCAGGAAAGGATTGTACTGCCTCTCGTCTCCGATAGTGGACGGACTCTGAAATTGAAGTGCATGTCAAAACTGATCTCTCTAGCCGCCACGATGATTCACATGCCATTCATTCATTGGCAGAACTGAATTGTGGCTAACAAGTGATTACCACCAACTTAAACCTGCACAGCTTGGCATTTCTGCAATTTAACTGCTGCGACAAACTTCTCAACAAGGAAAAAATAGCTTCTAGCTTCCCAGTTTCTGCATTTAGTTGGGCATAATCCACACTGATTGTCAATCCAGATGATTGTTGAAGTTAAACGCAGCTGAAACAGGGAGTTCATGTGTCTGCACCGCGACTTGACAGCGCGCAGCATGGATTCTGCTCAGCGGCTCTGGTGCACTTCCGTCACTCTGGATTCGACGTTGTCATTGTGTGTTGCGTTGTGAGTGATGCAAAAGACACTTTGAAATCCGACTTGAGTAGCAAGAGCGTCCGGACTGAGACGCAACTGTATAAAATTCGACTGGAATCGCATTTCAAACCACCGCCAAATGGGTTGGATCCAATTTGTAAAAATCCCATTTCATGCGTGTTTTTTTTGCTGTCCAGACTTTCTAAAATCAAAAAATGGATATGAGCTAGCAGTCTGAACAAGGCCAAAATGTCTGCTATAAAAAAAAGGCTTATTACTCAAGGTGCATAGTTATGCCTTCAAACATCAACAAGCACCATTAGATCAAATAGAAATACAATATTTTAGGTGTTTGGTGCATCAGTTTATACAATTTTCTTACAATAGTTAATCTTTCAGGTAGATCTTGTTTGTATGCAACTTTATTACTGAACTACCCTGACCTGCCCGTCAAGTTCATGTTCAAAAACAACCCCAAAGATCAAAATCTGTCAGACTATTTCTGAGGAATCCGACTAGCCATATTTCATGTAGCAGGCATGCACATGATGCAGAGAAAACAATGTAGTCAATCATTTACTGAGCTTTGTTCAGGGGGCAGTGCAACTGTGTGATACTGCCTTTAGTGCTACGCTGGATAGATGCAGATAAAAACTAATCTAAATTCTGGATCGGCACTTCACTCAACAGTGAACCTTTGCTCTACTGCTGATTGTATCGTAGAGGAGACCAAACTGTGAGAGCCTGGAAGAGGAAGGAGGGAGTGAGGGGAGAGCGAGCACTGGGGCACTGACAACACGTACACTGTAGGCAGGTGATAAGCCCTTCCTCCCAAGTGCTGGACAACGTGAATCCTTTCTGGGATGGCGTGCTAGAGAGGCATAACAATGGCGATATATCATTCTCACCGTGCACAGCTTCTGGCTTCGCTGCTGCAGCACCCACTGATATTTGTTTTCTCTGGCAGCGTTGCGTGGCTCAACCTCAGCAGCAAACTGCAGGTTGTCCTCTGCATACTCATGACCTGAGGGATAGCCAGTGGACACAAAAAAAAAAACACGCATTAAACCACACTTAAAAGGTTACATGCAATAGCAGTCCCGATACAACCCCTAATAAGACTGAGTGTAAATATGTGCATTGGTGCTAGAGTATGTCTGTGAAAGCACAGAAATCAAGCCCCACCACATCCACACCACATAAACAGTGACACACACTCTCTGACAACTGTGAAGACCTTCCTACCAGGCCATAATAGAGTATCATCACTCAAGGAGGCGACTGTGTCCAGAGATGACAGCATTGTTGCGGCAGTGCCTTCAAACATCCTCCCTGAAAACAACAAGAACAGGTTTCGCTCAAGTAATTCTGAGTTCACAACAGGGCATCTGCAACTTTTAGAAGGTATTGTCTCTACATTTAGAAGGCCAGACTTCACACTTTTTAGGACCTTTTCATTGCTACTTGGAAGATTTAGAGTTTTAAATTGGTCAACTGCAGTCATTCAGTGGCCCATTAGGGGGTACAAAGACGTGTACTATGTGTAGAATGATTCCATATCACGGAGGTCTCGGTTGCTCTCTGTGCATCCCATTCTCTTGTTACTCACCACACCCTGCGAGGAACACCAGGTCACCAGAGAAGAGGCTGGAGGGGGCGCCAACCCCCCGGCCATCTAGGAGGTAGATCATGTGGCCCACTGTGTGTCCAGGAGTGAAGAGGGCCTTAAAGTGCATGCGGCCAACGGTTACTGAGTCCTTGTGTGAGAGAGGGCTGGGAAGACAGAAAAAAATAAATAAAAGTGCTTTAAGGAGAATGTAAGTTGTAGAGTTTTTGATTTAATGTGTTCAAATCAAAGGAAACTTAAAAATGTGTGGCCAATCTAGCAGCTCTCCTACCAAACTGTCAGACAATCAGAGCAGCAGGGCATTACACGAAAAACTAAACCCAAATCAGCATAATAAGCTGAAAGGGGCATTGGGAAGTAAACTGCTTTACGTATAGCCGATTGATTTATTCTGAACAAAAAAATTAGATGAATACATTTTTAAAAAAGTGATATATGTACAGTATTTCTAAAACATAAAAGATACATCAAAATAATGTTGGTGTTTAAATGTACTTGCCAATCTAAACAAGTGGGGCAATGACTAGTTTTTGTAGTTAACGTAGTCAAGTTCGTCATCAACATTCTGGAAAATACACGTTGGTCCAGTGGTTTGGGTGTTGTAGAGTTGAAGATGAACCCCATTCTTAGGCCACAAGCCCCCAGACATAACGCAACAGTTTATCATACCATGATAATTTACCATGAAGTCAGCTGCTACGAATGCTGACTGAGGGAACAAGACAGGACTGAGTACAGTCATCTCGACTCTGTGGGAAGCAGTGTGCTATACAGTGCGAGCGGGGACTTACTGCGTGAGGCCAGGAATGTTATCAGCTGCGTTTCCATAAACTCTGCATGAGCTGTGAAGCCTTTTCAACCCTTTGTTTCCCCCACTGTGGTCCCTGTAAATGGAACAGAAAGCAGAGGGTTGCCGGTACTGTGGACACAATAGAAAATTGCGTAGTTGTGTTGTTTTCAATCTACGCTAAGCATTTTCAACCACACGCTCTCTTTATTTTAGGTCAAATCTGGGCAGTTAACTTTTAAAACATGAGTCTAAATATCCTTTTCAAATGTATTCACATTAGTGTGGGTGCTTCCCTAAGATTAGAGATCAGGCTAAACGTGTTAAAATGTGAACACCAGCATATTGACCTAGATTCACTTGGCACACTATACAGATTTGTAACCTGTCGTACTTGGTATATTTAGCTCCATTTCCTCATGTTTTTTTTTTTTTTAATACATAAAATCTTAAAAACAAACCACACATTGAAATAATATGCATGTATAAAAACTATAAAACTCACCAATGCTTGTGTGTACAGAGTATTGCTTCTAACGTCACTCCCTCTTCCTCAAGGACTGCCTGAAAAATTGCAAGTGCTGTGAAAACCTTTATCACCAAATAAAACAACGCTTTCAGCAGCATTTTACTCAAAAGCCCATTGAGCTGAAAAATCCTTCAGATTGTTGGCACAGTATAATATTAGTAATCGTATTTGTGTGCCTGTAATGGATGCTGCTGAGCTAAAGCAGTTGACAATCAATAGCTCTCGTAAAGTGTATATGATTGTAAGGCAAAAAAAAAAAAAAAATCAGGAGACAATTTGCGATACCTGAATAAGAGTAATTTTCACAAAAAAAAAAAAAAAAAAATAAGTTAAAATTATAGCCAAGGAAAGGCAACTTTCTTGACAAAACGTCACAACATGTAACGTTACCCTATCGTTAAATTAAAAAAAAAAAAAAAAAAGCAACGTTAAGTTGC
>CM022488.1:19725820-19752708 GCA_011952105.1 Coreoperca whiteheadi
ATTGGTGTGCCTGTAAGGGAGGTGGCGGAGCAAAAGCAGTGGAAAATAAATAGCTCTCGTAAAGTGTATATAATTGAAAGAAAAAAAAAAAAAAAAAATCAGGAGTCAATTTGCGATACCTGAATAAGAGGAAGGCGTAATTGTGGGCTTGATAAAAGTGTTTTGTGGCCAAGAATTACATCAACTAAACCCATTATTAGCGATCTCCTCTTGCAACAGAAAAGACAGGAAAATTCTGTCATTACCTGCATAGTCAAAAAAAAAGGCATTTACTGACAGTAGAGGCATTCACCTGAACTGTTTGAGGGTCTGCAGGGTCTACAACAACTGCAACACTGGAGGCCGTGTCAATTACAAGATAGCTGTAGTTGTCAGACAGTACCGAGATGGGAATTATTTTGATACCTGTGGGCAGACAAAGAATTACAAATTAAGTACTTAGTACAATATGAAACATTGTCATTTAGGAGGGTAGAAGTAGACATATAGTATTAAAAGGTATACATATAATATGCATAATATGTCTTGAAATGACAATTGCATCTCTATCTTGTATGTGACACCATGAATTATGTATGGCCCAACCAACAGGGCCTCTCTGTTTTTGTGGATGGCACTCAGGATCTTCCCACAATAGCACATGAACACATACAGTATGGACACTGTATGACCTGTAAAATATAGACTGCTGCATACCATTGAACTCCATGGGCTGAGCTGCGGAATGTCCAGCAGGGTAATGTTCTCGGGCTTTCCTCATTTGCCTCTTGTAGTACATATAGCCAAGTCTGGTCCGAGTGTAGAGTGTGTACCTGTATGCCGAATAAAAACAGTGGCTATTATCAGTTTAGGAAAGATTTTATACCAACATTTCAGGGGCAGAACTTTTATCAGCTGGCAAAGCAACACTAAATTGTACCATATTTGAATACAGTTTGGTGGGACGGCCTCTATTAATAAGAATTGCTAGATGCTGCTAAGCTACGCTAACGAGAATCACCATGATAACAACATCTTGTTTTATTACGGAAGGTCATATACTCACGCGATTCGGAACAACGGCTTCTCCGTGCGGGCCATTATTTTGCTCAACAATTCTCTCCAAAACACTTGTCCTGTACGTCTGTAGCGAACACATAAACAGAAGCAACAGAAGAAGGATGCGGTGGCAACCAGCGTTACCATCCACTCAGGAAGCGCCATAGCCTCTGAGCGCAACGTAATGACGTGTTACGCGACACGCCAAGTTCGGGAAGCGAGGAGAAAGTGCAACGTTCATATAAAAAAGTAAAACATTTAAACAAATGTTTTTAATTGTTCTCTCTATCACATTCGAGTCCATTGTGCTTGAAGAAACGGCAACTTAACGTTGCTTTTTTTTTGTTTGCAGAAATTTAACGTTAAGGTAACGTTACATGTTGTGACGTTTTGTCAAGAAAATTGCCTTTCCTTGGCTATAATTGTAACTTAATTTACAATTACGTTAATTTTGTGGCCGCAAAAATACATTCAGGCCTACCTGTTTTATTCAGTCTAGGATTCATGCTCAGGTTCTTATCATTTTGTGGCTTTAGCACAGCATTCACTACTCTATCTTTGCGACATGTACGAATTAATTCCACCTTAATTAATTCATTGTCCATGGCGTCAATATGGAGCCAGTTTTCGGTCGACATCTAAATATTTTAGCGACGCAACGTTGCTGGTGGGACACTGATTAACACTAGGTTGGAGCCCAAAATTAGACGATATGTGGGCTGTATAGTGTTTAATTACATTTTCGTCAACGTAGAGGAAAAATACAGTAGGCCTATGAAAAAAATATTTTATGATGCTTAAAAACAAAACAAAAAAAGCAACCCAACGTTGGGAGTAGTGTTACCTAACCTCTAACTACATGTGTGTAGGACACAGATACGCCCAACAATCTGTTTTTTTCCGTTGTGTTTTTATTATTTGGAATAGGACCACGAGCAACCCGAAGGCTCCATGCTCGATGTGACACATCAGCGGCAGTGTGAGTTTCAGTGACCATATCCCATTACAAAGATGACATCCTCCTGTGGCGCAAGTCTGCAAACGTCCAAGGAGAGAAAGAACTGAAGGGCACAGTGCTTCCATCTTAGGCCGAAGCCACAAGGTAAGTTACATTTCTTTCTTTTTGTTTTCTGTCTATGTTCGTTTTGTTCATGTCGAAAGTATTTATTCAGATTAGACTGTAATGACCAGTCAGAGTCTCATTTGTGTCATTGTTCTCCTAGACTTTTCTAGTATGACTAGGTTATTTTTAATGGTGTATTTATTTGTTACAAGTACACGGACATACTAAATGCAGAATGTTGGATTGTTACAAGGTGGTTTTAATTGTGTTGTAGTTTTTGCACAATAATATGACAGGCAGATTTTATTTATTAATTGTAACAATGACAAGTATAAGTACATAATCATTTCTTGGATAACTCTTAATAAAATACTGACCAGACTAAGTAGTCAGAGGTTGGAGAGTTTACCTTTTACACTTGCAGCTGATCATCACTTATCCTCTCTGGTCCAGGCAAGATCATGACGTCTAAAACTGATAATCCTCCACCCTATGAGGACGCACTGCACCATCCTAAGTATGGAAACTACCCCCACCAGCCACAACACGGCTCCCCTCTTCCATCACCTCCATCTTACAGCCCCAGTCCCGGCATGTGCCCCAGCCCGCCTGGCTACTGGGGCCAGGAGGGTGTCTACTCGCAAGCTGGGACGTGGGCAGCCCCTGGCTTCTCTCCATCTGGGGTGCCCACCACAATACCGACTCTGTCTGCTGGAGTGCCCCCATCCAACCCAGGTTCTGAGGACAATTATACAGGACTTTAGTTGATCACATCCTGCATCATATTTAGATTTGTAATATGTATAAATTACCACTTCGCTTTTCCCAATTCTGCAGGAGTAATGGAGGATTTTCTGAGCACCCAGTGGGAGAGCACATCTATTCGGCATGCCTTCATTAGAAAGGTACGGATTTTCACCATCGATCATGTCACACGGGCGTTTACTGTGTGGTTTTTTTTGTTCAGAGTGCCATTGACAGTCCTGTTGATCTCATCTGCTGTCACTGAAATGTTTTCCTGTGTGCTCAACAGAACTGCTTGGCTTTGTGTTTGTGGGCAGGTTTACTTAATTTTAGCAGCACAGCTTGCCGTCACCTTTTCAGTTGTTGCTGTCTTTACATTTGTGTAAGTGTCCCTGTTCATCCCAGTCTCATATTCCATCTCACTGCTTACTGTATCTGATGGAGGGTGAGGTACAGTCTACTCCTTAGTGATCCCTTATGTCTGTGCTTTCATAGTGACCCAGTGAGGCTGTTTGTCATCAGATACCCTGGCATCTACTGGGCATCCCTGTGAGTTACACTCTAGGAACAAAACAAAAACATACCTTCAGTGCAATTAAATGAAACCAAAAACATAAAAGGAGCAACTCCCCAATATTCTCAGTGCTATTATGCGCATGACATGCTGTTATATACAGTAACAATAGTGATTTATCTCTCCACAGTGTGGTTTATTTTGTGGTTTACTGCATTGTCATCTGCTGCAAAAAGCCGAGGTAAGCCTGGCCCTGGCCTGTCCGAATAAGTTAGAAAACAGTTTTACTACTGCCAATGTGATGTCTTGATATTGAAATATCCCTAACCAGTAATGGTACATATGTTTGCATAGATTTTAAAATATCCATCACAATTTGGGTTTAGGAGGCGTTTTCCATGGAATCTGGTGCTGCTGGGAGTATTTGTAAGTATCGTTTGTTAGAGGACAGGCGAGAAGCCAATACTGGTTATAGTCCACCAGGTCCATATGGCAACACTGAGATCACATTGTGAGGAGTGAAATAATATTTGAGGTGAAGACTGGAAAAGTAAAACAAAACAAAGACAGCCAGTAAGAAAGAACAAACAAAAGCCCTGAAAAAGGTTCAAACCCACTCTGCTCTTTATGACCCGTTGTTGTCATGTTTTATCTCGCAGACTCTCGCCTTGTCTTACGTGGCCGGAACAATTTCGAGGTTTGTTTTTTGTTCAGGCAATACACCACAATGCACAAATACAGTACATTGAATGACGTAATAACGCCTGGTGATATTTTATGTTTTTGTTTTAATCACTATATGTATCTTTTACAGCTATTATGAAACAAAAGCAGTGTTTCTGGCCATGGGAATAACAGCAGTCGTTTGTATAGCTGTCACAATCTTCTGCTTCCAAACCAAGGTAGATGCAGATGTAAACTGTGTCTCTCTGTAGCTCAGTAGCCCGTGGCTTGTCAGAGGATGTCTTTGTTGTCAGTGTAAAAGAACGCCTTTGTCTCGCATTACATTGGGGCACTGAGTTCCTTTAAATATTTATAGCGTTGTGCAATAAGATGTGAATCCAACTTCTCAGTCTGCTGCAACTCAAGATGAATAAGTACATTTTTTTTGGCTGGTACATGACACATCCACCCCATTTATTTATTTATTTATTTATTTTTTACCTCATTCTGATCCTCTTTCCAATTATCCTGACTGCTCTTTCATGTGGCTTGAAGCATATTAACTTCACTTTCATCCTGTTAATGACTTGTTTCTCATCACAGGTGGACTTCACTTCCTGCGGGGGACTTCTCTGTATTGCTGCGGTTTTGCTCATGATCATTGGGATTGTTACAGCCGTCGTCCTCTCCTTCCACTACGTGAGGACTCTTTGGTCAAGTTCTTTGATTTATTCTCTCTGCTCTTGTTTCTCAGTGTGAGGAGTAGCAGCTCAGTGGGGTGTATCTGTGTGACTGATTTCACATTCAGACGCCTTTCTTATGTCACTCAACAGGTCCCTTGGCTGCATATGCTCTACGCTGCAATTGGAGCCATCGTTTACACTCTGGTGAGTCTACACTCACATGAGTTTAAGGAGAGCATTTCAGCGTGGTATTACAAGGTTATTGTTGAATAACAAGATCCATAATGATCCTTAGACCCCGAAATACACAATTGTTCCCTTGGCCTACCAACATTCTGACAATTTGCTATTTCTAGAGCCTTAGATCCATCAGGTGTGTCTTGATGTTGGTGCAAGGGGAAAGGCCATAAGATCAGTAAAGTGAAAAGTTTATCACCATAGGACCATGAACGTGCTCAGGAAATTACAAGGAATTTGACTCCAGTTTTTTCATTGAGCTCAATGTACACACACAGAAGTAGAAGTAGATGTACTTATGGCTAAAATCTGTGGTTGATTGATGTTTTGGTCTGAGAGTGGTTCAAAAGGAAAGATCACAGAGTACCCATTATGGAAAGGGTTAATTCTCTGGGGATATTGAATCTCTTGGCAATTTTCCCATTTGATATTTTTGGCCCTGCTTGATTCATGGCTCTAGGGATGGCAATGCCGCTCTGTCCACCACTTTGGTCCATAATGAGTGTAGCTGAAAACTCTTAATCTTCCTCGTGTACAGGTGGACACTTGGGCCTGATAGTGGTACTCAAGGAAATGTCAGGGGTCACAAAACATTAGGATTCGTTATATAGGGAACATGGACATCGATATCAAATGTTATGGCAGTCTAGCTAGCTGTGTTGAGACATCTTGTCTGATCTCGAATGTGACTTTATGCTTGTGAATATATTTGGGGTTAACGGGGGGAAAAACAACAAGTTTTGCCAGCTGTTGTTCCTCCTTTTATGATGACGGAACCTTGTCCTGTCTTCTCTTTCTCCGAGGTAGTTTTTAGTATACAACACCCAGCTTCTTATTGGAAATCGGGAGTTGGCCATCAGCCCAGAGGAGTACATCTACGGAGCTCTCTCTCTCTACATTGACATTGTTCACATTTTCCTCTTCATCCTTCAAGTCAGTGGAGCTGCTACTGAATAAGCCCATGGTTAGAGCACATCTTTCTCTCTACGAGTTTGGACTTACAGGAGATTGTGTTTGATAATAAACATAATTATACATGTACACAGGTGTGTCACTTAGGATGTTGCATTTATCAGTTATCAATGTTGAAATTCCTAACTATTAATTGAATTATATTTAAGTACATTTTTTACATTACTAACACTTGAGCACTTTGATTTATTCTTGCACTGTATGAAAAACGGAAGTGAATTACATCTTTCACTTAACCCGACTGTGAAGGAGAGAAACTAAAGCCTTGCCTTCTGTATGGTTGTTATTTAGTATTTTGTCTTGCCTTCTTGTTTCAGCAAGATTTAGTAGATCATGCATGCTTCATGTAGAGAGATTACATTTGAGACTACTGGAAGGGACATAAAATGTGCATGTTTAAACAATGTATTAGTCTGTGAACTAATACTTGTATCAAAAGTCATCATTAAAGAATTCCAAAGTAGTACGCGCACACAAAACAAATCCTTAAAAAAATGGAGGTCAAGAAATTGAAAGTTTCGTAAGTTTTACTTGTGTTTCGTCCTCTAATTACATACAAAACACCCGTAGTTACAGGCATACCGCTGGAGACCACAATCATTAGTCCTTAGTCAGTGCTGGTAGTAGGAGGGACTCAGATCTGTATTAAAGTAGTTTTTTTTAACATCACCATAGAAAATAAGAAACACTGACTAGTTGGTTAAAAGATGGATTAAGTGTGTTCAGCTTTAAAGCAACTTCCTTAATCTGTCATATGTTGTTGGAAGACAACCATGTACACCAATCAATAAAGTACCCCTTACTGTTGCAACTGCTTTAATCTCTGGTCTTAATGGTTAATCATATCATAGTGGCACGTTAGACTCATAGAGTGGCACTAGCTCCTATACCCTCTCCGTTTCTGTATTGTGGATTAGTATTGTTTCCCATCACCAGCATCTGCGTGTTAGCCCAGTGATGACTGGGTTTGTCCGTGTGGTTGAAGGTTCAAGGCGTCAGGCGCTTAGGGTCACGTGGGAACATGGAGGTCTGACGCACGTTGTGGAGACCCAGGTACAGCATGCAGACTCTCTCCAGGCCTGGGAGGGATGACAGTTCAGTTAGTCGTTCATCAAACCTTTATTTTTGCTATTAAAAACCTACAAGACACCTGGAGCCACGATCACACACAGTATATTCTGATGATAATCATTTAAAAACAGCTCATCTCTGTAAACTAAAACAGAAAAAGCTTTGTCTCCTGTCGGTTCCCCCAAAAAACAGATAGTCCTTACCAATGCCTCCACCACCATGAGGGGGAGCTCCATACCGGAAGGAGTCGATGTATGCCTTGATCTTCTCCAGATCTGTAGTTTCATAAAAAGAAAGAGCTTCAGTTGTGAAAAAAGTCGTAATGACTTGACATTTTTTGATTGCTTTCACCAACATTTACAAACCAGTAATTCAACAAATTTGCTGGTGTTGTAATTTAAACTGGTCACCAATAGAGGGAGACAGAAATCAAATGTAAATCCCTTAATGCCCCTTTAACAGAGCCATCTACACACTCTTTACTCTTACCTATCTGGTGATGGATGGCCCTTTCGGTCAGCAGCTGAGTGTCGTGGACTCTCTGAGCTCCAGACAGGATCTCCTCTCCCCTCATGAACATGTCATATGAGTTGGAGTATTTCTGGACAAAAGCAAAAAGAAACGTCACCTATGAGGTCAAGAATCTTTTAATGAAAGGAGGGGAAAAGATCCAGACAGACAAGACATAAAGACTTGGAAAGTTTAAAGAAGGATTGCAAGTTGAGAGTGGTTAACAAACAAGACACTCAACAACAACAAAAAAACATAAATTATTTCTGACACTGCTAACAGGTTTCTCATGACGCTATAAAAAATGGTATTAGTACTAAAGATAATTCTTTATGACCACACTGCAGGGAGCCCAGTATGTCCAGCAAAGGACAGAGGGCCGAAGAGTGTTTGGCTGGTCTAAAGCTGCTCACTGACCTCAATGCAAGTTTCACCACAGGTCAGCCACAAAACTCATTTGCAAAAAATGTCATGGCATTTGTTACTGCACATTTGTTATTGTGTATACCGTATGTGTGTATGAGTAAGTGAGGGACTTACAGGATTGTTTGGATCAGGCATCGTGTAGAAGGGTCTAACAGCCAGTGGGTACTTATCCAGCACATAGAAGTCGGTATCATACTGAGAAGAAAAGACAGTCAGTGGTTGATATTACAGAGACTTTCTGGATACACCAGATACCCGTGAATGAATCAAGACAATGGTAACCCCCCCCCCCGTTCTTTATAAAATGTAACAAAAAGATTGCATAATGAATTAATGTTGTAATGGTTGTAGGTTGCTACCATGTTCTGCACTATAACTAACTATATCTAACTCAATACTATTCATTTGCAGGGATTATGAAGGCTATGTGAAGGTGTAAATTAAGTGTCCCTTATACTACTTCTAACTCCACCTAGATAATCTCCAAGTGGAAAATTGTGGAAATGCTGACTGTGACTCAGCAGTTATAACTAGATAATTTGATCACCTTGTTCTTTTGTTTTGAAGCACTCTGATGAAGGCAGACAGCTGATAAATGCTAATTGTAATGCTAATCAAATAATGGCTTTTTAATACTTTGAATCCACAAGTGAGTTTTTTCTAACCTGCAGACAGTTTTCAAGCAATATTCATATTTTTACACTCTAACTATATTCAATTAATGAAAAGACTTGAACATACCTTTTCCTTGACAAGACGGCCAAGCAGCTTTTCATTGGGCGTACTACAGAACAAAAAGGCATCAGCTTTAAAACTGATCTTATTGTGTCACATTGTTTACCTGCAGCATGCCAACATGTCAATGTTATACAATTATTTTCTAGTAGTTTTACACCCACAGCATGACAACAAACTGTTTGCATTTCTATGTATGTGCTGCAAATAGTCCAATAGAACAGCAGTGATCATAAGGACCACTTGAATCATAATATATTGCTGAGTTATTTTTTTTACTTCCTCTTGTTAAAGTCATGTCAACGGTTTATTTCTGCTTTGATCAAATTAAATCGTCTGAAAGAATGAGTGGGATGTGGGAAACAGGGCGTGTGATGTATTCTGACCTGAGATCGTCCTCGTCACCCATCTCCACACCGGCCTCGCGCAGCATGGCCAAGGCCTCCGTGTACTCCAGCCTCAGAGTGGGCTCCAGGAATTTGAACGGCTCACTGGGGAACTGCTTGTTCACCGTCTGGATCTCTGTCTGGAAGCTGATACAGAGGCGCGCACACACACACACACACGCACACACATTAAAACCTACTAACTTCGGAATTCCTACCCACACAGAGCCAAATGCCAGACAAATTTGCCTTTGGCATTTAACCTGGCAAGGGTCACAGCTCACAGTGGTCGGTCACTTTGTAAGATAATATTTTAGTATTCTAAGGCCTCTTACAGTTTTGTACATTGTTTGAATTTCAAACATTGTCCCTGCTGGCCACCATAGATGGCTCTCTTAGAGCAAAGCATAGCTAGTGGAGGTAGTAAAAAATACTTAAATGGAAAAGGGACAATGCTAGCTAAATCAGAAACACTATTACATACTTGTTGACATCTGACAAAACGTATTTTGATATGTTTTCAAAGCAACATTAGACAACTAACAGAGCCCCACAGAGGCCATGTTGTCTTTGCTTGAAGTGCGGGAAAAATCAGTCACACGCACATGCAAAATGATGTATTACGTCAAGGAGAAACAGTCTGGAAAGTACAAAAGTCAAACAGTCACACCACCCTGAGAAAGAGGAACAGCGGTCACAAGCTGAAACTAACCAACCGAGACTGAGTATAAAAGGGGCTCCAAACCTCAGCTAGTTTGGCAGGAAACCTAATATGACCCATCTCTGGAACAGTGCGTCCCAAAGACATTCAGTTCATTCAATATTCAAAGCTTTTTTCATGACGCAGTAAAGACATTGAGCTGTTCCCTTGTCTGTCCAATGTAAAGCCCCCTGTTCTTTTCTTAACATTGTAGAAATGTTCCCTCCCATTAGCCAAATCTCCCTACATTTTTCAACTTCTAGTGATGCCAAAAATCCAACAATTTAAATCCATCATTTTAGAGGCAAGCATGTTAGCAGCTCAGAAGACTCCTCTTGCTTGGTGTCGTTCCCAGTCAATGCTGTTCTTCAGCAGTGCTGCCACGATGGTGAGATTTTTAAATAAACTATGGATATACCAAAGTGTGAATGCCTAAAACCGCTGCTGTACACGGGCACTCGAAGGCACGAATGCTGAGGGTTTCATGCACGAGAAGAGCTTTACCCTCTGCTTTTATTTTTATTTTCATTTTCATTCTGCTCTAACAGGTCCCTACACGTGCTACACTGATTCCCACCACTAGAAGGCAATAAAGCCACATCATAACATTTTGTTGTTGGCCGAGTGAGTACAAATCACTGACTTTCAACAGAGCCGACAGCAGTGGATGACAATCCTAAGTATGGATTCAACAGTTGAAATAGTTTTGCTAAGAAATACGATATTTTGACCAATATCATTTCCACCCCCAAGAACTGATCTTGTCAAAATCCGCTTCTTGTGTTGAGTAGCAAAACAAAACAGGAGCCTCTTTGGCATGTCATTTGCATCTTCCCCTCACAGAGAGTTGTGAGCATCACAAATACCATGAGAATTTGTGGAGTCAAAACTCAAAAATGTTACTTGTCTCTCAGGCCCTTGAAGATCTGCACCATGGTGTCGGTAATGGAGTCAATCACTTCGTGGTAATGGTAGTTGAAGGCCATCTCAATATCCAGACCCACAAACTCAGTCAAGTGACGGTGGGTGTTGGAGTCCTCCGCCCTGAAAACTGGAATGATGCAGATTTAACATCGATGTCTAAACAAAGCAAATGGAAGAAGAGGAAAACTGGCAGGTTTCAAAAGACATCTTCTGGTCAAATGGCCTTTTTATTCAGTGTCATCTTGTCCAGGGTGCACTGAAACCCTAAACGTGTACTTTTACAGCGTCAAGTTAACAATCTGGCCACTAAACTAGGCCTTGTCCCATGACATTTCATGAATTGTAATGTCTTAATACGCAACTTCGTCACTGGGACACACTTATAGGAGTAACACAAGAATAACGCAAACAATTAAATCAGTATTATTTTTTACTTAAGATGATGTTATAATGCTAATCTTATTGCAAATACATGTGTGCTGTAGGTTCATTCGTTTCATTGTATCCTTCATTGTGAAGCACTTTGTAAACTCTGTGATATGCATGCTACTAACTAACTCTAATCACTAGTAATGATGGTTTGCGGTTGCTTGTATGATGATTTAATGACATTATGAGCGCTACACATAATTATCCAGAGCCGCCCATTGTCTTTGTTCATAAGAGTGACTCAGTGTTAGAGGGCCTTACTGATGTGAAACTGAGCTGCTTCTTTCTTTCTAACTGACAGGTCTTCAGACAGGTGGAGCAGTCTTTACACATACATGCAAACAGCTGATTACAAAGGTGTGTCGACATCTACATATGGCTGAATGGTGTGGAAATCAGGCACGTGCACACGCACACAACTTCACAGTGATTGAGATTTATGAAACAACCATGCATACGTATGGCTTCATGAATCGGTATGTGCTTATTTATTATGCTTTTGTATGCGCACAGAGTTTTAGTCTAGAACCTACACAGTTTTATGCATCTGACCCCTGCATACATTTAGTGAAACAACCAAGAAAAACCCCAAACATAACATGACATCTGCTCCTCTGTGCTTAAGAGTAGCCTTGCGTTTACATCAGTTTGTTCCCCAGTGGGGCCCTTTAGCTGATTTCAGATAGTGGCGCCATAGCTGTGGAAGCTACATTCAAACACAGTACTTTTGGGCCACTGGGATTTCGAGGAGAGTTGATCCCAGTGCTCCTTACTTGCTGAATTGGTGCGATCATAAGTAAGGCAACAGTGGTGAGTACATTGTTTCCTTAGTAGCAGTGATGACCTTAAGCCCTTTGATTTCTCCGGAGGAGCTACACAGAAACAAATAAAGACCTCAGCCCAGTCAGTAGAATACTGAATACTTAAGAATACTTATCTTGGTAAAGACTCGTGTATCGCCTTAAAATCAGATGCAAGTAGCAAATTAAAAAAGAAGGCCATGTATAGGATGTTTAGTATTTATGCATGTTGTTTTGCAACATACTGTATGTTTTCAATCAGAGAGGGGCAGCGTTCGCTTACCTAAACTCGTAAAATCACTACAGCCCCATAAAGTCTTTTATAAGTCCCATTGTGTCCGTAACACACTAAGCCCTACAGCAGCTCTGCCCACAGTGAAAGCAACAGAGGGAGGTCTGTTAAAGTTTAACAATCTAAATGCATTTGGAGCCATTTTAAAACGGTCATCTCCGTTAATAGGGTCTACAGTTTTCATGACACTCTTGCTGCTCGTTTCACTGTTTGCCATTAGTGAATGGAAGTGTGAGGGGACAGATGGGAGGCACCCTTACCTGGACCCACGCAGAAGACCTTGTCAAAGTCAGCACAGATGCACATCTGCTTGTAGAGCTGGGGGGACTGGGCCAGGTAGGCGCTGGTCTTAAAGTAAGACACTGTGAAGACATTTGCTCCACCTTCACTGGCAGCTAGAAGTGGACAAAGACAACTTTTAGATATGAAATTAGGTTTTTACTGCAACAAATGACCATTAACTGCAAGAGCTGACAACGTTTTGGAAATATATGCGTGACGTAGTGAGGTTTCTCACTTCACAAACTCACATCCCCTCCCCACCTAATGATGATATTATCGGTTCAGTAAACCTTTCAGTTGGAACTCTAAATAGTCAGTTTATAGTAATTGTTCTCTTTTTAGAAAATAAAAATACTTCTATGACTGATTTGTTTGAGTGCAAATTCATCATTCGTCTAATAAAAAACTACATACAGTTGCCTGGCAGGTTTTTCAAAACAAACCAATACAGGCCTCAAAGTTATATAAGATATGTCAGACACATCTGCGGTTCCCTATTTGACACAGACGTCAGGAGGGCATCATCTGATACTCTCGTGTTGTCAATATTAAAGGTGGAGTTTCAAACAGAACAAACTGTTCACTCAATGTGGTATGGGTGTTGGCAGGCAGGAAGATGTGGTTTTTGAAAAAGTAAATCGGTTGCTTTACAGTTGCCGCCAAAGTAAAATAGCGGCAGTTTTGAATTTAGAAGTGACAGGCTAAGTGAATATCATTGGCTCGTGAAGAGGAAATGAGTGTGTCACAGGTTTCGCCACAGATTCAAATCTGAGAGGCACGTGTGAGGCTGAGGACTGAAGATTTTCCGTACAAGACTTTGATGTAAGAAAAACAGAGAATCTTCATTCATCTATTTTGACTTAAACTTTCTATAAATTCATCATGTGCCTGTTCACTTATGCACAGCTGTCATTATAAACTATACACACCTTCCTGTTCTATAGGCTTTAAACTATGAGCTCATTTCAGCTGGGGAGTGGAAAGGTTTTTCCACAAGGTAAATTGTATACATGTAGAATAATAAGTCACCTCTCACACCTGATGTTGAGAAAACGATACCAGGATAAGCGAGACAAGCTCAAAATAACTGTCTCTTCTGGATCTAGAAGAAGACATCTGCTTGAATCTTAAGTCCCCCCCCCCCTCCGTCTTCCCTTCTTTCAGTGAAGTGGGATAGGGCCTTTTGGGAGCAAGCTTAAAGGGCCTCCCTTGCCTGTCAAATTAGAAGGGCATTGTGTGAAAATGTGAGAGTAGAGCTGATGGGAGAGTTGGTGATGCATCAAAATTCCCAATGGGCTGGATTCAAATCCTGATAGGCCTAAAACAATAAAACTCTAAAACACCTTCTTGTCTGCTGTTTGCTTGAATATAGATGTGTTTGGGCTCAGAAACTATTACTCACTGAAACCGTTTCCTGAGCTTCAACTGAACTTTGAAGTTTGGTTCCTGATTTGGAAAAAAAATAAATAAAAAAAATGGGACAGCGCCTAAAGGAAGTCAACCTTACAACTGTCACAAGATGACTCACAGGGCACCTGTGGGCAGCGATATGAAAACCAGTGTGCCTCTACTGAAACATCTCATCAAAAACGATACAATGCATGTTAGTCTCAGTTTTCCCACAGGGCAGAGTGTGTGTTTGTACCTGATATGATTTTAGGGGTCTGGATCTCCACAAAGCCCTTTTTTGTGAGGGTGTCTCTGAAGAGCTGACACACTCCCGACTGCAGGCGAAAGATGGCCTGGCTGGTGGTCGTCTTTTGGGAGGAGAGAGGCACTACCACAGTTAGCGTGATTCATTGGATATATTACACAACATAACAGATGTGTGAAAACAAGACCGCCAAATTTCTGTTCATGCAACTCCTCGCTACACGAAGGATGAAATGTTTATTTGCCAGCATTGGCAAGACATGCAGTCAGACCCAGCGAGGAACTTTAAACCCTATCATTATAAATTTAAATGCTGAAACCAAGGCGGGGAGACAAACTGCTGAAACTAAATCAGGAGATTACTGTAAAAACCCTAAACCCCCCAAAAATATAACAGTTAGGCGACAGTGCATGTCAAAACCTAAGAGAACACTCCCTAAAATCGACTGAGTCATCTCAAATTACCACAAGATTTCTACAATTGAGCTTCACTGGCTTTCAATTCATTCCGGTTATTATAGAAGACAGACCCTGGTCCTTTCAATACAGGACGCACAGGTCTGCGTTAATTAAAAGGTTTCATTACTCCCCCCTTTTCCATCTCTAGTGCCTGTCCAGTCCTGAATAGGTCTTGTCTGACTAACAGTTGACAGAATGGTAAGGTGATAATGTCTAAATACTTGCAAGCTCATTAATGTGCAGACAATGCTTCAGGGCTGTCTGGCTGAAACTTTTCCTTCAGTTCCAATTTGAATACTTTGCAACAAAAAAAAAAAAAAAAAGTGGTGGTGAACAACAGAAAACTTTCCTGGTTCAAAACACTTAAGAATATTTATAACAGCAAAACATTTAACAAGCAGTACATCAAATGAACCATGCCAACCGCTGAAGTCCTTCGATCGTGTCATGTATTTCAGATTGGGCTGTGCCCCATGTTAAACCTGGGAACCTAAAACCAGTCTGTGTAGGACCACATTCAAAAATTAGAAAGCACTTCCTGTTTACAGCATGTGTTAACGTACATGGGTAAGTGGTTAGTGTGTTCTCAAACTGGCACTTCCTCTGATGATGTCCTTAACGTAGACCTGACATACCTCTCAGTGGCACAGAGTACTGGCTTGAAACCTAACTGCGGTGACAATCCACCACAGGCAGGTTTCAAGTTTAAATATTTGCTTGGGTTCACTCCTGGGCTCACCTTTATTCTTCTTTTCAGTAATACGGCCAGCTGATATTTCTTTTACAGTTGAACGACAGGATTCTCTGACCTTAAAATAGCGTACACTGATATTTGAGTGTGACGTGTCAAGCTTCTCTGCATTTGTCTAAAGTACTATAAGTCAGTAACATGGGTAATATGGCAGTGTTATGGGTGTTAGCAAAATTCTCCTTGTGTGACAAGTCAAGTCACAAGTCAAGCTGAACAAAATGAACAAGAGTTGGAAAAATTAATCAATTAATTGCTTTGGTTTGTCTTATCTGACAGTAAACTGAATATCTTTAGATTTTGGATTGTTATTGTTACTTAGCAACTTGAAGACATTACCTTGAGTACTACAGAATTGTGAATGGCATTTTTCAGAATGTTATTGTCTCATAGACCAAACAATTAAAGGATTAATCAAGAGAATAATTAGCAGATTAATCCATAAAAATGATCGTTAGTTAGTAGCCCCAAAATGAACATATGGAACAATTAAACTTGGACTGATACTCCCAGTATTAGTAGTACAGTAGTTCTTACATGTGTTATATTGCTGAGGAAATGCATCACTACACTTAGGGGATTTACATTGACTCTATTCAATTCCAACTAACCAGTCAGGATGAATGTCCTGTGAGTCCAGCTGTCTTATGCAAACTACATTAAAATGAATGCAAGTAAACTTTTCCACTGTGTTTTTAGTGTGAAGCACCTTGTGTTTAAGGAAGGTCAAGTCACAAGGGGAGTTCCAAAGGAGGAGGTTTATGGTTCTCTTTTGGAGTCTCTGTCTGCCAGTGTGGGAACCGCTTTACAGCGTCGGTGGGTTCTTAAGTGCAAAACTGATGACAGACACGAGTCCATGAGCTCAAAGTGCAGTGTTACAGAAACAGGTGTTGTTGTGAGGCTGGTGAGCTGCGTGGCTCTGTGCTGTGGTGGCAGTGCCTTCCTGCCTGCTGCATCACACACGTGGGAGGCACAGATCAAAACAATGAGACACTTTGCGGCTCGGCCTCTACTGCTGCTCACATTGGTTTAGCACATCTCCCACGCTGCAAAAGATTCATAGCAACGGCCCACTAAATCTCGGACTCTGTTTTTCACTTTAGAGGTGCAGTGGTTTGCTCTGCATTTCCAAATACTCAGTGGCTTATAAGGTTTTCTGCTTTCCCTTTCATGTGTACAATTGCTTTACATTTCTCCTCTAATTATTTAAAATTTTTAAGTTTCCTATACTACAAGATACAACGTAAAAGGTTAGATTAACTTTATTGTTACCATGGGATTTGTAAATTTAAAAGGGATTAATTAAATGAATGGTGGATAACTAGCCCACAAAAGACTAACTTAAACAAATGTGGTCTCAAATATCTAAACTAACTAGGGATGCACCGATATATCAGCCAAACATCGGTATTTGCCTTGTGGACTGCTATCGGCAAATAGGATGACATTCACCGTTGATGAACGGATGAGGAACATCAGAACAAAACAAAAAACATCAGTACCATTGGAATTGGCCCAGAATTTCACAATCGGTGCACCCCTATAACTAACAGCCTTTCATTGTGCCAGACAACTACACAAGCCTCAAATGTCACAACGTGTCACTTGCGAGATTAGATATATCAAGACAAACACTCTGCAGGCTTTTGTCACGTATTCAGTGTTTTTCCACTAGTATTTTTCTCAGCTCTGGAAGCATCTTACCCTGAGATCAATCACCCTGTTGTCCAGCTTGGTGTCCTGGTTGACTGTGGCTCTGCCTTCCTGAGGGCAAACAAAAAACATTATCACATCACAAAAAACCCTCAGACTATGAAATATTCAACAATGTAACTGTTCAGCCGATCTGTTCCGTTCTTTTCACAGGAGTGTTTGTGGCCAGTGATGTGTAAATGCTTTTTTAGAGGCTTTAAGAACCTCTCAAGGAAGAAAATGTAGTGAAAAATGCAATGCTAGTCATTTCTTGTATAAAATCCAAGTTCACATATCAGCTATTGGCAGTTCTAAAACCTAAGACAAAGCTATCAGCCTGCAAAAACAACAACTGGTCCATATGTGCTATTTTTCCTAATGAAACTAAAGCACTAAGAACTGTACAAATACCATGCTCATGCAGGTTTAACAAAAACAAGTTAAAAAAACACAGTTGCTTTGTTCCTTGCAGCAACTATTACAGGGTCAACTCCAACAAAAGACATCTGCAATGTGGGACAACAGGGCAATAAAAGAGAAAAGAAAATAAGAAGAAAACAAATGAAAAGAGTAAATGTTTCATCACGGGAGGAACCACCGCTTCCAGGGTCATGGATGTCAGGCTTCCTCGGAGGACCCGCTGGGGTTTGAGCTAATAGCCTGTGTAGCCACATCCTGCTCCAAACAGCCCCATGCAGAGGGACAAAAGGTTAGACGGGTAGACAGTCAGATAGACAGGGCTGTTAAGGCCCGTGTCTCTCGGGAGGGCAGGTGCTGCTACAAGTGTGTGACTGACATACTGAATCCCCGCAGAAAACAGCTGGGATGCTGCTGCAGCTGCAGAGATTGGCTTACTGGATAAACATGGCCAGGCTCTCAGCTGTCTCTGGTGCGATGAGACCCATGTATTGATTTGCTCATGATACATGATGATATGATGGACCCAATAGCTGTTGGGGTGTGGCGATTCATTCACTGCATCCATTACAAACTATGTTGATTCAACAGCTTCAGTCTGTTAATGGAAAGCTTTGCATCACTATGGAAACACTTTCGAGTGACCAAATGGAGATTAGTTATAAAAATATGTATTTTCCCCCAAAAATATCAGCTCAACAACTCATCAGGTATATTTCTCCTCGCTGGATTATATAATAGACTATACTATATGGATATTTAATGTTAAAGATTTCACCATTTCACAAACAGGCACGTCAGCCAAAGAGAGCGACCACACATTTTCAATGTTTGCACCACCATAAGTAAGAATTATAGCAACACTTCAGTGTCCCAAAGAAAAATGGACAGCTTGATAAAATGTCTGCGGTATGTAAACTTTATAAAGCTGCTCTAAAGTACTGCAGGAACACTACTAAAACATCCAACCACCTGTTTACAGGACACAACATTTGTCACTGGCAACCTTTATTGGCTGCAACTAGGTTTCCTAACCTGCTAAGTGTTAGTGTTGTCAACATGTTTGACAAGACACTAAGCCTACTGCAGTAGCTATTTGCACAGATCTATAGTTATTTAATGGTTATACAATTTCCAATAATACATACTGGTTTCAAATGTACAAAGCTGAATTCTACAGAAAAAACAATAATCATTCATTAATTGAATTACCTACCAATCACACCTATATCAAACTGGCTTGCTGTTAAGCCAGCGATTCACACGCCCACAACAGCAGCCTCAAAGTTTAAGAACCAGTAATAACCACATAAACTGTGGGTGGGAAAAATAATGACTTCTTAAATGCATCACGATTCTTTCAAATGATTCAGCATCGATGCACAAATCTCCTTAATTGGAATTCAGAGGGCTCCCTAAACCCTGGCTGCCGGCTCCTATACACAGCTTGATGGAATCACAGTTTGCATGAAGATGGGTGAGTCGAACGAGGTGATGTTACTCAGTGAATGTGATGGTAATCAGTGTAAGCCATTCTGCTCTTGAACTTGTTTAATTCAACAAGGTTTAATTACCCAATCTTTGACTCTGCCAAAAACAAAAATCTCTAGTCTCCTTAATGAGATCTTCTCCCTCTGAAACACGACGTTAGTTTGTGCATGTATATGTTTTGTATTGTGCTTTTAACATCAAGTATACAGATAAATTAAGGCCTAACTGCTGGGACTGAGCTGTCTTATTGGCATTACATGCTGATTCGTTTCACCCGACAGTAAAGAGTTTCACCTTATGAATGTACCGCACTTGGAGGTTCATGCTATTTTATTCCTAAACTGTCTATGGTTGGATTTTCTCTTTTTCAGCAAAAACACATAGTGGATCCTTAGGAGGGCCTTAACAACATACCTAATGCCACTGAAATGTCCTACAATCAGTGTCCAACTGCTGTGCATTGCTTCATGGAATCGAATGAATCAGATCAGCCGTGAGTGTCAGCCAATACTTCACATTAGTGGGCACAGTAAAGAAAAACGTAGTGAGGATTTTGGGTGAGGTACGCTTTGCCACGCCCTCTTATTCATCCCTACATTCACCCTCACCTCTTCTCCCTCTCCATCAGGCCTGACAGCATCCTCCAACTGCAGGGGGAGGCGAGGCTCTGCCTGGCTGACGACAAAAATCTGAGAGGGGAAAGAAACAAAGAGCATTAAAATTCAGAGGGTGACAAACCACCAACGGTTCTATTAGATGTTCAGACATTGGAAAGTACCTGGAGTCCACATACACACTTAAAAAGTCAAAGTGAAAGACACTGACAGCCCCATCTGTTAAAACCTCATCTATGTGTGAGTGATATACTACGCGTTAAAACGATTGGGTTTACGTGCTGCTCACAATCATGCACATGCGGTGGATACAAACAACCTGTAGAATCTAATGGCGCTTTTCCACTACACAGTACCAGCTCGCCTCGACCCAACTTAGTTTGGTTTTTCCACTTTGTAAAAGTTGTACCTGCACCTGCTTCCAGGTACTTTTTTTCGTTGCACCTCCGGCGATGTTCTGAGCGAGCTGAGGCGATACTAAAATGTGACGTGAAAACACGGCAGACTGCTGATTGGTCAGACAGAATCGTCACTTTTCACTGCGTCATCATTGCACGCGCCAGACGGAGTATCCTAAATAACCCCGCCAGTTTTAAATAGTTTGGCCAGAGATTGCGCGATATACCCATTACTATTATGGCAACTCGGAAGAATACACCGTGGTCAAATGAAACAACGTTTGTCTTCTTGCTGTGAGAACCAGCCACATCCCGAGGTTCAAAAACAGCACACACTCGATTTCCTCCATTGTCCCGTGTGTGTGGGTAGCGCGTGTGTGTCGCGGCAGTTTCCTGCGGCGTCGCTATGACGACCAGCTAATATTGTTGAGGTACTACCTGCAATGGAAAACGGAGCAAAAAGGCGAGTCGAGTCGAGCAGAGCAGGCACTGCTAATGGAAAAGCGCCATAATACAGCCCGCTGAGCCCTGCAACGGTGTACATCTTGTATCACATTTATGTTGATGTTGTGGTGTTGCATTGTATTGCATTAAATTGTTGTGTGTGCCTAATATTTTGTCCCCCCACCCCTCGCATTCTATGTATGCAATACAGTAAGTGCTACTAGTAGAGTGTACCACTTGCATGACACCCGTGTAGTTCCTGTGTGAGGAGATGTGTTGTGCTTGAATGATATGAATCATGGATTTTCCATTCTCTCATGGGTGTATGTGCATGCAGGCAAAATGTACATCTTTGTGTGTTTTTATTTAGATATGTAGGAGAACTGCGATGCACAGAAAGGGAAAAGTGTGTTTGATGTCTGCAGTGAAATGCCCACCCTCTCGATGTGGAGCTCCACGTCCTGCTGGGAACAGCTCTCGATCTTCTGCTCCACTTTCCTCACCAACGCCTCCACGTCTACTATGCTCTCCTTGGTGATGCTGGTGGAGACAGTCGAGAGTGGAGTGTAAACAACAGATAGCACTTAGAAAACAAACTCAGATGTGTGGGAGGGTAACTGCGTGAGAACAATATTTCCATTTAACTGTGACTGAGGCTTGCATACAAGCATTTGAATTTTTCATGGTGTAATGTGCAGGGAGTAGTGTGGGATATGGGTGAGTGATTTTGAGTTGTGTGTGTGTGTGGGGGTGGGGGGGAATGGGGTTGTTGGGGAGGCCAAACAAGAAGCTTGTTGGGTTTAGTTTTTTTATCTCAAATTGAGATACCATGATACCACTTGTGGCTTCATAACAAAAACCGCTATCCACCTTTCTCTGCTCAAGACAAACACGTGTCTACTTTCATTTGGCTCAAATCAACAGGTTGCAGCAGAGTGGAAAATGTTTCACTGTTTCCACATCTTATTTTAGACAAATTTCGCTGGTCTGTTATGGAATAGGCCAAAAAAAAAAACAAAAAAAAAAACCACACACAAAAAAAACAAAAACATTCCACCACCATTGTACTCACTTCAAAATTAATCCTGGGACCCTAAAATTATACCAGCCACCACATTGTTTTTCAAATTAGCCCATTTCACTTTTTGTTTTTGAAAAGTCTATGCATCTGGTGTCATCATCACACTATGATTTTGCATGAACGGCCCTACTTGATCCAAACTGTCTATCAAGTGGCATGTGTGCTATTAAACCAGCGCCAGCTAATTTAAAGGAGGATGACAAGATACATTATAGTAATGTGCATAACCACGTAGTTCTAATTCCTTTTAGAATTTTATATCGGTCACAAAGGAGGAGGAGTGAAGAAATGGACGCAGGCGAGTTAGAGAGGGATTGTTGAGATTTGAGAAAACATGTTGCAAAAAGGTTGCAGCTTACATCATTTTTTGAGCTCCTGGGAAGTACCCAGCTCTACTACAAAAACTATTTGCTATTGAGAGCTGGGTTAAGAATTCCCCCGTAATATACTTAAGTGAAAGTAAACTACAGAAACGTGAAGGGAAACTCCTTTTAAATTTAGTTGCTATGGGTTTTCAAAACAATGCGCTGTCGTCCTACAGAGGTTCCTCACTGGAACCCAGAGCATCAACACTGACCTTTATGCAGCAGCGCAAGGCCAGATGGGAAACCTGCTGTAATCCTTCACCCCGCCTCATTAAAAAGCAGTAATGAGGGACTGAACACTGGGGTACTGCTGTTCCTTCAGCCCCACGACAGCTGCCGCCATAGCCCTTCCCCTCCAGCAGGAGATCAGTTAGATAAATAAATCCCCACATTAATAACCTCCGCTGCATGGCCCACAGGCTGGCAACAAAACACATTCAGCACACACTGAGGGAAACAGATTGATTAACTCAAGACTGAGAGTTGACAATATCATATGGAGATGGGAAACACGACTCCGAGAGAAAAAGGGAGAGAGACTGCTTTCGCATTAAATCAATGTCCCCGGAACACTAAGTTTGCCTTTTGTGTTTAGGGGTGATCATCACGTTGACCGGCTCTGTGACCCTGCTTCCAAACTGGGATTTAACGTGGGTCCAAACCTACTTGGAATGGGTGCCACTTTTACAAGAGATGCTAGACCAGGTTTTTCTGGTTTTCTTTCTATATGATACTTACTACAGAGTTAAGATAATTACTCTCGGATTACTATACTAAACCTGTTTTTACTTTCAATGTATTAATTTTTTTGGTTTTCCCTTCTGTTCCCGAAAACCTACCGAACCGTGAATGTTGTGTGCCGTTACACCCCTACCCCTATATCGCAATAAATAAATAAATATTGGCCTTTAAATATCTTTAAAGTACTTACAGCTGATCTTTTATGCAGTGGTAGGGCTGCAGTTCTGACTAGTGAGGGTCATGCTATGGTTATTTCAAACATGTCATCAAAATCTGGGGTTCTTTAAGATGCCCTGAGCGAATTAGGTGATTTAGGACTGAATTAAACCTACACACTTCGCAGTCCACAGCAACCAGATGTGATTATTGTTATTCCAGTTTTAGAAGCCAAATCAGCCACAGTTTCCCCTTCTGCTTTACACTCGGCACACTCCTAAGGTACTTGAGTCGAGTGAAAGTCCCAGAGCCTTAAGATCACTTAATTAAACTGTGTGAGTGAGAGGAGGATGACTTGGACATACAATATGTCAAAGGAGACTTTCCCCAGCAATGTCATCACTGCCCTCGGCATGATTATGAGAGGATTTACTTGTAAGCCAGGGTCTTACTTGGCTTGTCAATCATCGCACCCAAGTGTGTGAAACTAGATGAGGGCCAGAAAGCTACAGGAACTGATGGTCCCACCTGCTCTTTATGATTTAAATATAAAAAAACACCTAACATTTTGATCCCAGCAACAACACTTAGAAACCCTCTTGCTAAATTGTCACACTGCAGCGTGACTCTACCATTTTTGAGTTTTGATGTAAGACCATGTTCTCTTAGCAACCGTTTCATCACTTTCAATTTCTCTCGTTGTTAGGTCCTAATGTATTGCGCTGTTCTAACTGCCCAACCACAACATTGCAGAACGGGATTGAGGAATGGCTGCACATAAAAGAAATCATCTGACAGTTACAAAAATATACTGAAATGTGACCGATGTCCTAAACACAATATCCTGCGACATACAACAAACCTTTTTAACAATATTAGACAACATGCAGTCTGAAATCTCTGGTCCTTTCCATGCCTGTGTTCAGCGGCATTTCTGAAGGCACAAAGCACTGCAGGATAACAGAAAGCTGAAGCTGAATCTCACGGACGGCTTGGAGCAGGTCAGCTGAGTGACAGAGGATCTATAGCGCAGTCATGGGATTCTGACACTTCTAACAAAGTGGGGTCAGTGTGTTCAGGCAGCTGAGGTCAAGACTTGGTCAGAGAGGCAGTGACCTCACCGTCATTAGAAAAAGGTCCTGGATTTAGTTTCCTGTAAACCTCACCATACTGCAACAAGCTGTCAAGAGGCTACTAGGGTCTCATTTATGAAACATGAGTATAATGAATGTGTATTTATGCACATTTAGGTATTCATCAAACATTTAGTACCTCTGACTTGTTTACATATGACTCAGGCAGGTGTGTACACAAACTCCACCATTCATTATTTACTTTTTTCATTCAGTCTTTCACGTTTTTAAATAAATCTGGCTGTACTGGTATTTATTTAGACGTTTTTTTGTAGATGCTATCAGACCGTGACTGTTTTTAAATTCTGTTTGGGGGAAGTGAGAAGCTGGGGAGAGACACTGATCCTGCGGTCCAGCGATGTGGGCGATTAATCGACTTGTCGATTAAACGTTGCTACCCTCGCTTAGTTGGCACCAGAAATACTGGTCGGTTAAACTAATTATTCATATTTTATTGATGTACAACGCTGGTTAACTGTTGCGTCTATGTCGTTACGCACCCACCCGCCACTGGCCCAGGCTGCAGACTAGTCGACTAATCTAAATTTCAATTTCTGTTTAATCGACAAGGAAATGAGTCGTTAGGAACATCCCTACTATGGTCAACCCACGGTGGCTTCAGCGCTGAGTATAAGGTCACGGTCTGGAACAAAAAGGGAGCCGGACACACATCCCAATGATGTTTGACACTGCTTTATCAATCATGTGCTGTGTAGTTAACAGTTTAAAAAACAAACAAACTGATTTCTTTCAAACTTTTTGTAAGATTCTCTGAGAGGATGAAACAGCATACACTTGTTCTGTCTTCAGTCTTAGTGGCTGCTGTTTGTGAGGCTGTAAGGCTGTGACAGCCGTTACTTAACAGGGGCCTTATTTTAAATACAGCTGCAATCTCTGCATTGCTTAAGTCCTTTATTATCCAATGTCATAACTAACTGCCATTCTGATCTGGCAGATTACAGTTGTGGGTGTGGTCCTTTGCGTAATTTAGCAATATCTGAGGTGGTGCCAGTTAAGTAATACATGATAATTAAGGTCTTCCCCATTTACAAACACATGGAATTCATCAACAATGGTAGTCCTGGAAAACAGATGCTTCCAAACATCTGATGAATGCGCTGTCTGTTTTTGTAAATTACATGAATTGTGAAACGTGTTTTTTAAAGTTCTAATTTAGAAATATTTTAAAAAACAGCCCCCTTGTGAACATCAGCCTCGTCAGATCATCAGCCTGAAGTTGCATTACATAGCGTATATCCGCTGATAGTCGTGTTCATTCACAGACCATCAGTAATGGGATACAATTTGGCTGATAACATGAGTAATGATGCTTGGCTCTTAAGTATTTCTTCCTCCTCTGATCCAAGCTGCTGTATCTGCCATCTCTACAGGAACTGCTCCATTAAAACACTGCTGTATTACACCCTGTTAACAGCCAGCTTTTGTTGTCAAGTGAAAAATGATTGATTCTCCCACCCTCCACCTCACTTAGAATGTGTGAACATGAATCGGCGGATGATTAGGGTGCAGGACTTTCCCACCATTGTTTGTGCCCTCTCTGACAGGAAGAGCAGTCTCGATACTCACTTTGCGGCAAACTTGACCATCTGCTTGCTGGCACGATCTCCCACTGCGACCAGTGCCTGCACGTTGAATTGCTGTTGACGCAGGACCAAGAAGCATTGCTTCCCTAAAAACAAAACAACAACAATAGATAGTGCCGGGCTGTTAAGATCTCTTTCATGAAAGTTTAACAGGCTTGTCACAATAAAAGCTCGGCTGCTCCCTCTGACGCAATGGATGTTCTTTCAGTTAAAAGTCTACGTGTGAGTTGCGGGTGAAGAAGGTACCCCCCCCCCCAGCTGTAAAGATCTTCCTTGTCATCTACAGGTAAAGTGTCAAACATTTGTGAACGGAGCTTTCTCTTTGAAGAGCACTGTGCGGAGAAAGAGTGATTGCTACCTTCCTAACAAACACACACACCTAGGAAGAGTGTAAACAAGTTAGCCAACAAAAACTCAGGGCAGCAGACAATCAGACCACCCAGGTACTTTGATGTCTGTTGCCTGTGAGGGCGGGTGGGTGGTGGGGATAATGGCAATGCCAAAATCCCACCAACAGATGCACCTCATCCCAGACCAAATCAGGATGTTATTCTGCTCACACGGACATCCTTACAGCGAGCAGAGAGAATGAATAGATGAGTGCAGGGGAAGTGACTCTTGACTCTGGAAGTTATCTTGAAAGGAAATGGCAAGATATTCATTGACACCTTAGTATATTTGTAATTCGTGTTTTGCACAGCAGCAAAAAGGCTTGATGTTCCATACAGAGATGTATTAACCTGGCAAAGCTGAGTAGGTTCATTGTATTCAAATAGAGCAACTTCATGGCTGCCAGTATCTGGAACCCAACAAACAGTGGTTATCTGAGCTTCCAGTTGGCAGCGACATGTTAGTCTGACATTGATATCAAAAACACCCTCAGGTTGTCAAACTCTGGAAGGGATGGAAGAGACTGCTCTGGCTGCTCAGAGCAGTCAGAGCACATACAAAGGGACTGCTCCCTTTATATTTTACATTCTACATCATAATTATATACACACCACCATTTCATGATTTCCATCATATCTGAATGTAATATGAAGTCTGGATCCGTCCTCTACACTTCCACCTACATTTTTTCATTATAATTGTACATACTATCATCTTCTGATGTGAGTCTATTCTGTACACACATCTATTGCATGTCTGTCCGTTCTGGGAGAGGGATCCCTCCTCTGTTGCTTTCATTTTTTTGCCCCTTTTAAAAAAGGTTTCTTTTGGGTAGTTTTTGCTTATTTTATTCGAGGGTCTAAGGACAGAGGGTGTTGTATGTTGTACAGACTGTAAAGCCCTTTAAGGCAAATTGTGATTAGTGGTTATGGGCTATACAAATACAATTTGAATTGAACTGTAAGTGTCTGCACAGTCCCACAGAGGAATATATACTGTGTGAAATGGGGGAAATTCTCAGTTTACATAGGGG